>KL647288.1:564662-593766 GCA_000727475.1 Sarcocystis neurona | reverse complement strand
AACAGCAGGAACCGAGCAGCAGGGACCGAGCAGCAGGGACCGAGCAGAAGGGACCGAGCAGCAGGGACCGAGCAGCAGGGACCAAACAGCAGGGACCGAACAGCAGGGACCGAGCAGCAGGGACCGAGCAGCAGGGACCAAACAGCAGGGACCAAACAGCCGTCCCTGTGTCTCGCCCTGTCCACACACACGTATATATTTGAGCGGCTCCCCCTTTGTGGAGACGAAGCGAGAAGAAGAAGAGAATTTGCTGTTTTTCTCAGCGCAGCAGGGAGACCGCGTGAACCCGCGTCCACGCAACGGGAGAAGAACTGCCCTCCCTTCGCCCGCGTCCCCTCCCCTCCCTCGGGCAGCGAAAAACTGCCTCTCCGTATAGAGGGAGGCGGGCGTGCGGGGGGCGAGACACGCAAAAGGGGCCACCACGAGGAAGAAGGAGGGAAACACACACACACAGAGACACGGAGACGGGGAGACAAAACGGAGACGGCGAGACAGAGAGAGGAAAGGGAAGCTTGTGGAAGAACCTGCTAGCATCCACACACACACCTACAGAATCCACAAGATTCTTCTCAAGCAACACATACGTGTGTTTATAGTACACATATATATACATATACATCTGCATACACATATATGTTTATCTCTCTAGAAAGAGAGACAGAGAGAGGCATATATGTATATGTGTATATATATATATATACAAGTACATGTATACATGAACATATATATCCACGAGAAAGAGAGTGGCACAAAGCAATACATATATATATATATACCACAGGTACATATACATATATATATATATATGCAGAGAGAGAGAGAGGCATATATGTATATGTATATATATATACATACCAGCACATGTACACATGAACATATATATCCATATATATATATATATATGTAGAGAAAGAGAGTGGGGCATCTACACATACACAAGCGTGTGAATATACGTATATGCATAGTACGTATATACAAATACGTGTATAAATATACATATGTACACATATATATCCACACATATACATATGTATACAGTAGGAGAGGGTGAAGCATGTATGCGTATGTGTGTGTACATATATATATATGTATATATATATACGTACAAATATATGCACATAGAGAGGGAGAGTGGGACATATATGTGTTTGTCTATATCCACAAAAAAGACATAACTATATATATGTATATAGGTAAACACGTACACGTACATATACATATGTATATGTGTATATATACACACGTACACGTAAATGTATGTATGTGGAAAAAGGGGCATAAGAGGGTGAGGAGGCTGGCCTTTTGATATTTCTCTCCTAAGAGCTGCAGCTGCAGCGCAGCAGCGTCAGAACCTCCGTACATATCTTCTTCCCGTACATATATATATATATATGTGTGTATCTCTATATATCTATGGGGTGTATATCTATATATCTATGTCGACCTATATATCTACTACGGTAGACACGTGTATACCAATATTTCTAGTTGTATGGCTTTATAGTTCAATATCTATATATACCTGCATATACGTATATGTGTAGCTATGTCCTTTCTTCTTCCCCTCTCTCTATATATCTGTAAATACATATATATATATATGTGAAGAAGAGCTCCTCAGCTGCTCGCTGCTTGTGCTTCTCTCTGCGTGTAGACACAGCAAAGTCTACAGTTCGTCGAACAACGCGAGACGCAGAAAGGGGAACAGAGAGAGGGAGAGGATTCGAGAGAAGTTCATAACGGACGTCCACGGGAAAGGCGGCGTTTCTTCGTGAGCAACTCGGGTGGTGGAGAAAAGAAGGGAGGACAAGGAAGAGCAGAAAGCGAAGAATTTCAGGCGGTCAGGCAGATACGCGGAAGAACGAGGAGGGCCCCGACGCAGCCGCCCGGGAGACTCGCGCAGCAGCAGAGAGGCAGCAGAGCCTCTGCTGCCGCGCAGCAACACACACGGCGGCTGCTCGCTTTGCTGCGTAGGCAGCTCTCGGCAGAATAAAAAAAGAAAACAGAAACAGACAGGAAGACAGGAAGACAGGAATAGAGGAAGTGAGGAATAGAGAACTTCTCTGTCTCTGTCATATGAATAGAAACATATATATGTGTGTGTAGGCAAACGTGTACGTACACGTATGTGTGTGGATAGGTGCATGTGTATAGGCTTCAAAGGATAGAAGAGGACTTCAACTGAGAGGGACAGAGAGCGCAGAGGGGAAAAGAAACAGAGAGGGAGAGGGGGAAACGGAAATTTTGTGTGACGGTCAGCAGCGCCAACGGAAACACACACATATATATTTATATCCACACACACACACATGCAGATGTGTAGGGACGTGTAGGTAGAGTGTGTGTAGAACAGGAGAGAAGTAAGTTGGCGAGAGGAAAAGGAAGAAAACTCTCAGACGGGAGAACGTCAGAAATACCCTACTTCTTCCGCGTAGCTGCTGCTGTCGCTGGTGCTGCTTCCTCTGAGGTGTACAGACACAGCAACTTTCGGCTGCTGCGGCTCCAGCCCCCTGCACGCGCGACAGCAGCAGCAACCGCAACACAGCAGAAAAGAGACGTCGCCAAGCACTTCTGCTTCTCTCCTTCTCTCTGCCTCGCAAAAAGGAGGGCACTGGCCCCTGTGAACACAGGCGGGCGAGAAGCGAATTCCTCGAAAGAGCAAATATCACAGAAAGGGAGCCGCGGGAGAAACGCTTCGGCGGAGTTTCCTGCAGCAGCTGCGTGGGGCCGGCCAACCCGCAGTGCCCGTCGCCACTGGTATCTATGTGCGGCTTCCCCGGAGAAGGGAAAGCGCGGGAGACGACCCACGGCAGCGGGGACAGCAGCAAGAGAACAGGAAAGGATGCGGGGATGATTGAAGGCGAGAGGACCCTGCGAGAGAAAGCGAAGAAGAAAGGACGAAGAGAGGACACGAAAAGAGAAGAAGAGAAAACGGCGCACAAGAGGAGAACCCACCGCAAGGACAACAGCAGCCGGCAGAGAAAAGGGACGAAAAAAGAGACGCTCGAAGGCACAGAGAGGCCCGGTCGCACACAGAGAGATTCAGCGCGCGTGCATGCATGCAACAGCAGGAAAGGCCGGAAGGAGGATTGCGCGTGGTTAGTCCACGACGACCTGCGGATTCTGAACATATATTTCCTTACATTAACAAGTAGAAAACATACGAAGAGAGACACACGTTTCTGTGGAGCTATCTGTAAAAAGATACACAGTCTAATATATATATAATCTTTGATACAAACATCTACACACATATGCAAATATATATAGGTAGACGGCCACCTGCACATATGTCTATATATTTTACGTAGCTATTTGTAGATATAGACTCCGGGTTTAACAGATATATATACGTCCACGCATTCGTATAGATGGCCGTCTGTAGCTATCTGCTGCCACTTGACTCTCTGTCCTTCTTTATCGGTGTATGCATGACTGCGCACCCACCACTTCTCCGTAGATATCCATGCATTCTTATTATATATAGAGAGACGGAGAGAGGACGAAGGGGAAGGGCCACACCCCCCATACGGCACTCCGTAAATATACACGAAATCAACCCACTCACTCTTCTTCTGTCTGTCTACGAATACAAATGTGTCTTCTTCGGCCATCTGTAGACATACACACACCTCTCCCATATAAATGTCGGCATATCATATGCGCATATAGTCAGCTGCAGATCAGCCATATACGTCTAAGGTGGGCACCTGCAGATCCACATGCATACAAATATATATATATATATATGTGCACTTTACGTAGCAGTCTGTTGCTACATACACACACTCGACCCTATCGTTTCCCCTCTCTCTGTGTCTCTCTGTCTTTCTCTGTCTACGTATATATACGTGAAACCAGGAGCTCTTCTGTAGATCTACACAGACGATATTCCTACACAGAGCTCGTTTTCAAAAAATATAAAAAAAGACATTTCTCCCTGTCTTTCTGTCTCCGTCTCTGTCCGCCTGTCTCTGTCTCTCTGTATCTCGCTCTATATGTTCTTCGGTCACCTGTGGATATACGTGTATAGACAGGGGAGAAAAGAGAAGCTGCTGACTTCATATATATGTATACGTATACTCAGAGAAACACATCCGTGTGCACTTTTATATGCGTGGAAATACAGCTGCTCGACGAGAGGCGTGTAGCTGCCTACACACACATCATCCGAATGTCTGTAGAATGTCCCCCACATCTTCTTTGCTTCCGTCTCTACATTTGTTTATATAAATTACTTGCATACATCTGTACACATATATACTCTGGCCTTTCTCTCTCTCTATATATATATATGGATATTCGCCTATATTTCTGCAGGCGTATATGTAGACACACATACGTACTCAACTGTATACGTATATGTATGCCACTTATACGGCTAGCTCCCGAGGTGTGCACCCACAGTTTCTGTTCCCTCCCTTTCGACATATATACGTATTTACTCGCATATATCTGTACAGAGATAGAGACTTCCAATTTCCTCCTTCTCTCTCTCTCTGTATGTGTGCATAGTCTCTCCTTGTCGGCGTATGTGCATAGGTGTCTGTGGTAGTGTTTGTAGATGTGGAAGTGGTCGGGAGTGAAGACCAAAACAGACACAAAAAAGGCCAACTTTTCCCTTATTTGCGATCCTCTTCCTTCTTCTCCGCCATTTGGTGCACAAGAAACAAAAAGAGGGCGGCGCGTGCGCAGCAGCCTCTGGCAGGGGAGATGAGATACGTAAGGAGGCGGCGGAAGACGCGCTCTCCCCCTACGGCCGACGCCGCTCTCCTTTTCAGCCGACACATCTTGAGGGCAGAGAAAGGGGAGAACCGAGGGAAAAGAAGAGACGAAGAAACACGCGAGAGGCCACGTACCTCGAGAAAGACTCAGTAAAGCGCTTCTCGTAACTGCGCCAGTTCCCATGTGTCAACGGCTGCGCCGCAGCAAACACAGCAGCAGCAGCAGCAGAAGAGTCAACAGCAGCAGCAAAAGCAGAAGCAGCGGCAGAGGCAGAGGCAGCGACGGCAGCAGCGGAGGCAATCGCAGAGACAGAGGCAAAGGCAGCAGCAGAAACAGGAGCAGCAGCAGCTGAAGTCGCAGCAGAAACCTCGAAAGCCGGCGCCACAGCAGAACAGAGGCAGCCAAGGCAGCAACAGTCGCAGCAGCAGATTCCGCAGCCGTGGAAGCGGAGGCCCCAGAAGCAGCGGAAGCCCCAGAAGCAGCCGAAGCAGATGCAGGAAAAGACAAGAATAAGCAGCAGCACAAAAACAAGGAGCCGCAGACATATATCAAAAGACTCGTTAAAAATGGCAAGAAGTCTTTGTAAATGAAAGGCTTGAAAAAGGAGTGACGGTGAAGCACGCATGCAACCGGACGAATTATCTAGCTGCAGGTAGGCGGACAAAGGCAGGATCCGCAGTTTTTGCTGACACTCCACAGGAGACAGGGAAACGGCTCTGCTGTCTCCGTCCATCGTTCGTGCGTTGAAAACTCCTGCGGCGCGGCACAGGCGCTGATACTGCTGCTGCTGCTCACCAAGAAGTCTCTGTTGCTGCAGCTGCTTATGCCGAGCCACACGAGGAAGCCTCGGCGAAGCTGCGCAACGGCAGCCGCCTGCTCATCTCCTTCTCCTTTTTCTTCATCATAAAGGAGAGTCGCCATGTCGTCAGGCCTGCTGCTGCTGCTGCTCGGCGTCTTGCTGCTGTCGCTCGGCGTCTTGATGCTGCTGCTCGGCTTCTTGATGCTGCTTCTTCGCATGCTGCTGCTGCTGTCCTGGTTGCTGCTGCAGAAGCTGGCGGAGAGGCGAGAGCTGGCGCGCAGCAACGCATGCAATGGTAGGTAGACGCAGCCGGCAGCTCGCAGCTGACGCTTCCCACTTCTTCTCTTCACTCCCGTTGCTGCAGCAGCTGCTGCTGCCTCAGTCCCCGGCCCATCACCAGCAGCTGCAGCAGTGACAGCCGCGGCCTCACCCTGCCCTTTCCGACAAGCAACAGCAGCAGCAGCAGCAATGTCAGTAGCAGCAGCAGTGAAATCAGCAGCAGCGGCAGCAACGTCAGCAGCAACAGTAATATCACCAGCAGCAGTCATGTCAGCAGGGTGGGAAGAAGAAGCAGCAGCAAGAGAACTCGCTGCAGCAGCAGGAGCAGCAAGAGAGGAACTGGGCGACGGCCTTTTGTTGGGGGCTTGCGTGGGGTAGGACAGAAAGGAAGAAGAAGCGGCAAGCAGAGAATCAGGTCGCGCACAGGAGAAGCAGCTTTCAGCGTCAGTTCCTTTGCTGCTGCTGCTGTTGTCCGGTGTGGGGTCGCCAACGCTGCCGCCATCGCCAAAAAACGTGATCCGCAGCACTTGCTGCTGCACCTCCACCACACAGCCGGCAGCAAAAAATAGCAGACACGCCCGCACATCAAAACAACAGCAACAGAAGCCAGAAGCAGCAAAGCCGCAGCAGTTCCACGAAGACGAATAGAGCACGAAGAAACCGCAGCAGCAGCAGCAGGCATGTGCATATATATATATATATATATATATATATGTGCATGTATGAGTTACACAGGTGTCACGAAATACTCAGATTTGCAGAGAACTGCGAGGAAGTTGCAGCAGGAGCGTAGAGCAGCCTCCTTTCATCTGTTTTAACGTGGAGGAGAATCTCTGCTGTTTGACCGGAAGGTGCCGCTCTCGCTCCTCCGCAAAGTCGGGTCGCACATCAAAATCTACGAATAAAAGCTCGTCAGCGGCAAAATCGAAGCTGCTGCACTTCTCTAGGCCAGGCGCAGGTCTGTGGGCGATATCTCTACCTTCTTCACTTCTGTAGCTCACCCCTCGACAAGCCCATACGAACAGAAAGACAGAGACAGGAAGACAGAGAACGCAGACAAATACGGAAGGAGCAGAAGGAGGGGAGGAGGAGACCGGCAGTGTCCTGAAAGAAAGGAGGAGGGCCGCCAGACAACTGGCAGACAGGAAGAGCCAAAGAAAGAAGAAAACAGCAAGAAACGTTGGGGATGCATGCGTCCGTGTAGATAAGAAGAGAGAGAAAGCGAGAGACACACAGAAAGACAGGCTTCTGTACATCGATTGATTCGAACTGCTTGTGGACAAGCCAGTCTCTTTCTCCTATTTGTTCATCTCTGTGTACACCTTCTCCTTTACATATATGTGTGTTTATCAATACTGCTTTAACTTCCTTGTGTTCTTGTGTATGTATACATATATGTGTGGACAGATAAGTGTGTGTGGGTTCATGCAGGTGTACGTGTGGACAAAGAAGCGCTAAGCAGCAGGTGGCATGTCTCCGGGTGAGAGACTGCGTATTGCGACGAGAGAAGAGGCTCACAAAAGAGCTATTGTTGCAGTTGAGGGAGAGCGGAAGGATTCGGAGTCGTGTTGCTGCTGTTGCTGCTGCTGCAGCGTCTGCCTGCTGCTGTTGCTGCGCCTTTGGCATCGGCGCGACGAAGAAAGCAGCAGTTCTGTTGTCACTGCTGTTTTTGCTGCTGCTGCTGCAGACGTCGGTGCCGCGCCGCTGCTGCTGCTGGTCCTCCTCCTCTGCCCTTTCGGGGGGAACGAAAGGCAGCAGCAAGTCGACGGGAAAGACGCCGTCTGTTTTCACCTGTTGTGGCTCTTGCTTCCGCTTGCCGCAGCCCAGAACATCCACCTGTAGCTCAAAAAACGCAGCAGGCAGCTGTCTCGGTTCGTACAAGCGAAAACACAGCTGCTGCAGTTGCTGTCGTCGGTGTTGCTCTTTCTTTCGCTTCCTCTGGTGCACCTGCTGCTTCGTTTCTCCTTCCTGCCGCTGTCCTTGCTGTTGCTGCTCCTGCAGTCCCGGTTCTTGTTGCTGCTCTTTCGTGCCCCGCAGTTGCTGCTGCTCTTCCATTTTCTCCTGCGGCTCCTGTGGACGTTGCTGCACCTCCTCCTGCTGCTGCTCGAGTTGCTGCAGTCCTTGTCGCGCATGTGGGGCGACTTGCTGTTCACTCGTGCGCTGCAGCTGTTGCTGCTGCAAAGAAGCACTCCCCATTGCTGCTGCCGTTGCTTCTGATGGAGCTGCTGCTGCTGCTCGTATTCTCGCTGCTGCACCCGTTCCAGCTGCTCCCGCTACCGCCACTGAGCCTTCGACTGCGGCTCCCCCACTTCCTGCTGCGGCCGCTGTCCGAGCTGCTGCTGCAGCAACGGGCCAGCAGCAAACTTCTTTCTGCCACCGCGGGATGTCGTGTGTACTCTGCTGTATCTCTGCCTCTTCGGCCTTCCTCTCGTCTCCGCTGCTGCTGTTGCTATTGCTGCTGCTGCTATTGTTGCTGCTGTTACTGCTACTCCTGCTGTGGCCCGCGTGCAGCTCCTGCTGCTTCTCGACTCGTGCCGCTTCTTCGTTCCTCTCTTGCTCTTTATCTTGCTGTCCTTCCTGGTGGAGAAATGCAGCAGAAAACGCTGTACGCCGAACAGAAGGACAGTCGTAGTAATTCTGTTCGAACAGCAGCTGTTCCTCACTCTGTTGCTGCTGCAGCTCGCGCGCTGCTGCAGCTGCTTCCGTCTCTCCGTCCAACTGTAGCTGCTGTCCGCCGTGCCACTGCCGCTGCAACTCGCAAGAATCTCCTGCAGCCTCCTCCAGCTGCTGCTGCCGAGTTGCTGCTTCCCTCCCTGCCTCCTGCTGCTGTTCTCTCTCGCTCTCTTGTTGCTGCTGCTGCAAGTTGATGTGCTGCGGCCGCTGCTGCTGCTGCTGCGCTGGCTCGCCAACTGCCACTTGCTGCTGCTGCCGCTCCTTGCTCTCCCTCTCGTCTCCCTGCCTGAACCCATGTTGCTGCTGCTGTTGCTCCTCCTGCTGCCCGTCTTGCTGGTGCAGCTGCAGCTTGGCTCCTGCTGCTGCTTCTCCTGCTTCCGGGTCAAAGCAGGTGTCGCTGCTGCTTCTCTGCTGCTCCTGCTGCTGCCTTGCAATAAAAGAACCCCTTGCACCGTCTTGCTGCTCCTGAGCATCATCTTGGTATCTCGCGAGAGCAGCTGCAACAGCAGCACCGCGCAGCACGGACGTATTAAGGCTTTGCTGCTGCTTACCTGCTGCCTCAGAAGCTGCAGCCACTTTACTTGCGGGGTCTTCTTCTTTCTTTTCTTCCGGTGCAGCAGCAGCAGAAGGATCACGAACATCAGCAACAGCAGCAGGACGCGTCCCCACACCAGTTAAATCTTCGCACTTTTGTTGCTGCTGCTGGTGTAGGGCAACCCTCTGCGGCAGATCCGTTGCCGCTGCATTTGCTGCTGCAGCCTCGGATGTGGTTGGTGGAGTGCTCTCAAGCGGCTGCTTCTCTTCTACTTTTGTTGCTGCTTCCTCTGCCGTCCCTGGGTCGCTCTCTGTTTGTTCCTCTGCTGTTTTCCTGCTGCACCGTCCCGCCGCCGCACAGGCATGTGAGGCAGAGCACCTTTCTTCCCTTGGGCATCCCGCTCCTTCCGTTGCTGTCCTTGTGGTGTTGTCTCTGCTGAGGTCGACGCGGATTCTGCTGTTGCAGTTCTTGTTGCTGCTTGATTCATTTACCTTGCTGATGCTGCTGTTGAAGAGATTCTTGCTGCTGAAAAGACCGTCATCCTTCGCGCTTTGCTGAGGGGTTGCACTGCTGCTTCTGCTCTCTTCGTTGTTGCCGCTGAAGGTGCTGCTGCTCTTGCTTTCCTCTTTGCTGCTGCCGTCCATGCTGCTGCTGCTGCTCTCCCTGCTCCTGCTGCTGCTGCTCCTGCTGTCGCTCTTGCTACGCCCCCTGCTGCTGCTCCTGCTTTCGCTCTTGCTCCTGCTGCTGCTCCTGCTGCTCCTTCTCCTGGTGTCGCTGTTGCAGCTGTCCTTGCTGCTGCGTCTGTTGCTGCTGTCTGTGTCCCTGTTGCAGCTGTCCCTGCTGCTGCTTCTGCTCCTCCTCGTACTGCTGTCGCTCTTGCAGCTCTGTCTGCTGGTGCTCCTGCTGCGCCTCCTCCTGCTGTCGCTGTTGCAGCTGTCTTCGCTGGTGCTTCTGTTGCTGCTGCTGCTGCTCTCGCTGCTGCTGCTGTTCTCGTTTTTGCTGTTGCTGGTCGTGGTGGGGCGTGCATGTATGCAAGTGTTGAGCACTTGCTGGGTGTGTTGCTGCTGCTGCTTTTGCTGCTCCAAGGCTTTTCCCTCTGCGTGGACGAGATTCGACGAAGAGCAAGGAGAAGAAGAAAGTCTGCGAGGTTGACTGAAGCATCGTCTTGCTGCTGAAACTGCTGCTGCAGCAGCTGCTGCTGCCGTCTGGCCCCCTCGTGCCGGAAGCACTTCCTCCTTCCTGCTCAACCCGCTTCCCAGCAGCAGCAGCGAGACCGGCTGCCTCACAGAAGCTTGCAGCCAGTAGGGCAGCAAAGACCCAGCGGCATTAGAAGAACGAGGAAGAGAAGCACGAAATGCAGGAGGAAAAGAGGAAGCTGCAGATGGAGGACAAGCAGCAGCAGCAGCAGGCGGAGAAGAAGCAGGTGGCGATGGAGAAGGAGGTACAGCAAGAGAAGCTGGAGCACCGGCTGAACGAGCAGCATATGCGCCAGCAGATGAAGAAGAAGCAGCAGCTTCAGCAGAGGATGCCGCGGAAGAAGAAGCAGCAGCGGGAGAGGAAGAGTCAGAGAGTTCCTCGATTGCCCCAGCAGCGCGGTGAGAAGCAGCAGGAAAGGAAAGAGAGGTGAGAGGAGCAACGGTGCTACCAGCTGCAGCAGACGCAGCAACTGCAGGGGGAGGTGCTTGGCCACCTGCAGCAACAGCAGCAGCAAGAGACTTCCTCCGGAACCTAGGCGACGCCGGTGTCGCCGCAGCAACAGCAGCAGCAGCGGGCAGGTTGTGTGCTGCAGCAATCCAAGACAAAGCAGGAGCAGCAGCAGCCTTGCCTCCACGAGAGTGGGCAGCAGCAGATTCTTCTCCCGTCGTCGGCATTGCCAGAAGGGGAGGCAGAGGTCCCGGTGAAGCAGCAACGCTTCCTCTCTGCGTCGGAGTGACGCTTGCAGCAGACGCAGCAGGGTAGAAGACAGCAGCAGCAGCAGAAATGCCAGCGGCAGCACACGCAGCAGCAGCAGCACCTCGACCAACGGCATCGGCAGCAACAGCAGCAGCAGAACCAAACGCAGCAGCAGAGACAGACGCAGCAACAGATCCAGCAGCAGCAGCACCAAACGGGATATCGGCAGCAGCAGCAGCAGGCGAGTCACCAACAGCAGCAGCAGCGTCAGTCGCAGCATTCTGCTGAACTTTATCTCTTTCTTTTCCCTGCCCCCTGGGTGACGCGGCAGCCAAGCCACATGAAGACTCCTGTTTTTCCTCCTCGTTTTTCATGGGGGGAGGAGCAGTAGCAGCAGCAGTTGCTGCTGCTGGCTCTGAAGGAGATGAAAACAGTGCGTCTTCTGCTTCGACAGCTGCTGCAGCAGCTTCTGCCGAAATCGTTGCAGCAGCAGCAGAGGAGGAGGAAGCTGCAGCTGATGCAACGTCAACACCAAAGTTGTCGGACCATGAAGCAGCAGCAGCAGCCACAGGGCGCTTCAACACAGGTTTGTTTGCGGGGAAAAACGACTTTCCCG
Source organism: Sarcocystis neurona (assembly GCA_000727475.1). Taxonomy (NCBI): domain Eukaryota; phylum Apicomplexa; class Conoidasida; order Eucoccidiorida; family Sarcocystidae; genus Sarcocystis; species Sarcocystis neurona. Next base: position 582,246 of record KL647288.1, on the reverse strand, counting down.
CTACTGTTTCTGCTGCTACAACAGCAGCGACGCGTCGCTCTGCTCCCGCACCGTCCTCCCGTGTCGCTTCTCTTTCTGCTACTGCTGCTGCTCGCTGTGAGGCCATCTCTGTTGCCGCTCCTGACCGGTGCTCTGCTGCAGTTGCTGTCTCTGTCGCTGTTCTTCTCCCCGCGGCAAAACAAGGCGCCGTCAACGAGGCTGTTACGGCTGCTGCCATTTCTGCGGTCGCTGCTGCTGCTGCAACAGCGTGAGAAGCGAAAGGAGAAGTGCCGCAGGTCCTTGTCGCTGCAACCACTGCTGCTGCTACTGTTGGCATGGCTGCCGCTGCTGTTGGACTGGCTGCTGCTGCTGCTGTTTCTGGTGCCGCTGCTGTCGAGCAGTGCCGATTTAATTCTTCCGCTTGCCTCTCCGCCTCAGGCTCTACTGCTGCTTTCCTCGACGCTGTTACTGCGACGCCGACAGTCACCGTTGGTGCAGCCTCAACTGTTGCTGCTGTTCTCTCCGGCGCTGCTTCTGTTGTTACTGTTTCCTCTGCTGCTGCTGGCACCGTCCCTACCGCTGCTGCTGTTACTGGTACTGCTGCGCTGGTCACCAGCATCGCGCCGGAAGACTCGTCAGTCCCTCCTAGCGCGCCTTTCACTCCCTGCAATGTCGTAGTATTGCTGTTGCTTTTGTTGCTGTTGCTGCTGTCGCAATTGTTGCTGTTGCCGCTGTTGCGGCTGCTGCTGTTGCCGCTGTTGCGGCTGCTGCTGTTGCCGCTGTTGCCGCTGTTGTTGCTGCTGCCGTTGCTGCTGCTGCAGCGATGGCTGCTGCTGTTTTCTTTCCCAGCAGTTTCATTGTGACGTCTGGTGTGGAGAGAAGAGACCTCCCTCCCTTCGCGAGTGCTGCTGCTGTGGCACGTGCGCGACGGCTGTGCTACCTCTGTTGCTTCCGCATGCAGCAGCAGCATCGCAGACATTACAGCAGGACGGGCAGAGGCACTTGCTTTCATCGATAAAACTCCGACGGTAGAAACACAGCGATTGTTGTTGCTGTTGTTGCTGCTGCTGCTCAACAGAGGAGAGCAGGCTGCAGCTGCCGTCTGTCCAGCTGCTGTTGTCCGTTCCTCTGCAGCACATGCCTGCAACTTCGAAACGCAGCCGTCTTTCTTTTCTTCTTCTTCTCCCTCACCTGCTGCTGCGATCGAGGCTCCACACTCTGCTGTCGGCTCCCCACATTTATCTGCTGCTGCCGCTGCAAACTCGCTGCTGCCGCAGGGCGGCGTCTTCGTTCCTGTTGCTGCGCTGCTGCCTCCCAAAACAGCAGCGGCAGCAGGGACAGCTGCGGCGGGACAGAGAAGAAGAGGAGGAGCCGCAGCAGTGGCAGCAGGGGGTCGTGGGGATGGTCCTCTTTGTTCTCGCAGCAGCAGCGACGCTGCTGTTGCTGCTGCTGATGCTTTGTTGGACGTTTCTGCTGTTCCTGCTGCTTTTTGCGCTTCGCGTTGCAACGGCAAAACTGCCGTTCTCGACTGGGTCAGTATTGTCACTGACGAAGAAAAGCCAGAGGAGAAAAAAAGAACTTCTTCTTGGTTGGCTACTGAGGCCGCTCCCTGTCTGGCCTGTAGTAACGCTGCTGCTGCTGCAGGAGAACTAGGAGGAGTATAAGGCAGCAGTTTACTTGTTGCAGCTGCTTCGGCGGACGGCGGGTGCCGAGACTCAGCAGCAGACCAGAAGCCAAGTGCTTCTTCTCGCGTTCCATTCTCTCCATCCATTTTCCTGCGCTCCTTGCCGAAGTTGCCTTTTCTGCTGCTGCCTCCGCTGCTGCGTCACGAAGCCCCACGCTCTGCTGATGCTTCACACCCACGTGGTTGCTGCTGTAGCAGTAGTGCTTTGACTGCTGCTGCTGCCGCTGATCTTTCTGTTGCTGTTGCTGCCGCTGATCCTTCCGTTGCTGTTGCTGCTGCTGATCCTTCTGTTGCTGTTGGTGTTGCTCATCCTACCGCCCCTGTTGCTGATCCTTCTGCTGCTATCCCTCTTGTCAGAAACAGCAACAGAAGGTTGCTGTTGATGCTGCTTTCTCTTTCTCGCCGTCTGCTTTTTTGCTGCAGTAGCTGCTACTTTTTCTGCCGTTGCCGCTTCTCTCCCGCTGCGACGGTTGTTTTACCGCTGCTGCTGCTGTTGCTGCTTCTGAAGTGCTGTCGCTCCTGCTGCTGCTGCCATCAATTTCATCGCTAACACGCGCTTTGCTGCTGCCGCTGCTGTTGCTGCTGCGCGAGGTAACTCTGCTGTCCGCGCCTCTTCCTTCCGTCTCTCCCAAGCGTTTCTCTTGACTTTTTCTGCAAATACCGGCGACTTGTCTTCTTCTCTTGCTTGTGGAAGAATCGAGGAAGACGCTGGCTGCCCCTCTTCGACGTGACGCTCTGCCCGTCCCCTGCGCGCACGCGAGATGGCGGAATATCGACTCGAACACTTCCCCGCACAAATATAAAACGCCGACAGGAGAACACATCAGCAAAGCGAAGAGAGAAACACACACTTACATATATACATTTGTATACACGTGTACATATGATAAGGAGGGAATATATACCAATGTGCACATATGTGTGGGCACATATTCGAAGACAAGGAAGAAAGGACGAAATTAAGTTCAGCAAACGGTGACGCTTGAAACGTTTGTTCCTGCGACAAACACGGAAGCGAATCTACGGGTATTTCCTCGACCATGTGAGAAGGCCTTCCCACGCGCTCGGCAGGAGTGGTCCCCTCGATTTTCCTTTTCTTCTCCCCCTCTTGGTTTCGCTCTGTCTTTGGCTTTCTGTTTCTCCGTCTCTCTTCCTCTCCGTTTCCTTGTGCCCCTCTCTGCAGGAGCGTATGGAATAGCGTGAAGTATACAAATATTCAGCAGAAAACAGACGGCTGTGCGTCGCTTTGCCCTGCCACGGTGATGTGGATGTGTCTACATATCAAGTTGGGAAACTTCCTCCCTTCACGTGGAACGTTAACTTCTCAAAGTCGACGAGAAACTCTTCCTGCAGACCCCAGCGACGCCTTTTTCTCCTCCGCGTTGCCGAAGTGAACTGCAGCATAGTTAACGAACGTCAAACGAAACTGCGCGAACTAGAAAAAGGAGACTTTTCGTGGACAAAATATTTTCCACGAAAACTCCATCGCCGCAGACGTCCTGTCATCCATCTAGTTGTATACATACATACACAAACACACACACGTGTATAGATAGATCTACAGATAAAGGCAGATGTGGTTCCTTGTTCTATTCTTGGGTTTATATGTCTCGGCGTGTGCGGGTGGAAGGATTTTGACGGTATCTTCGTGGTACGTGCACCCGCCACCTGCTGTTCGTTATGTTGCTGTCATCAACACGCGTCGCGGGATAATTCATCCTGGGACCTGCTCTCTGCTCCTGTACATACACGTCTATCCATACCTAGGTGTTTGTTTATAGCGGCACTGCCTTGTGGATAACTCTACCTACAATATACGTATACCTAAATCTATGCATACACGTATAGCAATAGGAACAAGGCTCTCTGTATACCTACACATACGTGTATATATGTACATCTGCATACGAATATATACATATATATAACAACAATAATGCGTTCATCATATATCTATGTACATATATATATGTATATGTGTGGCCTTCTCGCTTTCTACAGAATTACGTCTTTATCTAGAGAAAGAGAGAGAGTGAGAACAACGCAATTTGTGAGCACACACACACAGAGAAACACACACACAAGTGTAGTCTTACCTGTCTATAGGCGTCTTCCAGGGGAATTCACATAGACGTCCGTCGTTCCTCGCAACAGCGGCTACATGTATACGCTTCTGTTTTTTAAGCTATACCGCAAAAGAACTCTCCCTCGCTTGTCTATACACTTTCCTATACATATATATATGTATGCGTGTGTATACGCGTATGCATAGATAGACAGAGAGAAACAAACGCGTAGATAGATAGGTGTATGTATAGAGGTGTGAGCAAGTGTAGTGATTTTTCCGTATGCTGTGTATGGGAGAGGAGCTTTTACGAGCACAGAAGGAAAGCAGACGTAAAGAGCTTTTCTCTACATCTGCGAGTAAAGAGACCCGGGTCAGAGGTCCGGGCTACACAGACTTGTACACACACGGACAAAGATATGGAGGCCCACACCTACAGAGATCTATGTACGAGGAGACACAGATCCACGGAAGTAGAGATAGATAGATAGGGCAAGAGACAGACGCAAATAAAGAGATAGAAGGAGAGGAAGCAACACGATTCATATGCGTAGGCATTTTATGTGCACTGTTGAAGGCTCTCTATATTCGCGGGAGAGGAAAGTAGAAATTGCTTCCGGGTGTATTGCAAAGGCAGTCCGTCCGGAGCCCTTTACGTATGTGTGTGTATCTGCTTGTTTAATTATATGTGTATATAGGGAGAGAAAGAGAGAAAGAAATACGTACGTATTCGTCCTATATTCAGAAAGAGAGATGGAGAGATGGAAAAAGGGAAGTTTTCATAGAGGGACAGATATCTATATGTTGCGTGCCTGTCCGTACGTGTCGAGCAAGTTTATAAGAAGACGCCGCTCGTAGTCACACAGTGACTCGTCCACACATAAATATATATATATACACATATATGCGCAAACACAGGCTCCTACGCACATATGTATATATGTATAGGAGTAGCTCAGATAGGTTGATATTTGTAGAAATGAGTACGTGTCCGCGTATATATGCAGAAATCACGTGATTCACGCGGGAAAACATGCCAGCACACACTGTAGACAGTGGTAGTTCGCGCGAAGATGACAGCACGTATATCGCCACGCAAATTTTTCTCACGCGCCCGGCTGTACAGACACCCGCCAATTCGTGCGAGCACGCATATCGCTGGAAGATGTGTCTGATTTGACTTTCTCTCTTTTTCGATCTTAAGCACAGCCGTGCGTGTGCACGTAATTGAAGAGCGAAGTTGCAGAAATAGATAAATAGATGCTCTTTTGCTGCAAGTAGCTGTTTTTCCGCATGTGGGAGACCGAGCTACCCAGGTTTTTCCTCTCCAGCATGGGAGAGAGAGAGAGACGAGTGAGACAGAGCGAGAGAGACACACACAGACACGCGGGGAGAGAAAAAGAGAGGCGCGCGCAGGAGACAAAACAACCGTTTGTGTGTTAAAGAAGTGAATCATGTGTGTCAGCATGTGGATCGGCGGAAACTCGGGGTGTCCACGTCTACAAAGTTTCATAGACTCAAATAGAAAAGAGAGAGCTGCCTTGTCACCAACGATGTGTACGTCCTCTCTGGGTCCTTCACTCGCTCTCTTCCCCTCTTTTTTCCTCCTCTCTACAGATACTTTTGCCTTTCTTCTACCACGAGGACAGTTGTCTACCCGTTTCTTTCTATACACACTTGTTGTGCGTTTGTATATTCAGAAGAGCATAAAGACATGCGTAGACATTTCCTTCTACCTGTGTGTATGTGTTAATTGCGCGCGGGGGCGAGCTTGGAGAAAACGAGCTCCCGTCTAAAGAAGTTTCATCACCGGCTATGTCCAAGCGAAGCCTTTCGACGGGTACTTTTGTGTTAAACAACAGTAATTCTTCCCCTGTGTCCGTGCGTGTATTTGTTCGTACGTCGCATGTGTACACAAGACGTACGAAAATTGGCCGATTCTCCTCTCTAGGTATATACCTATGTAAAGGTGTATATGTAGACCTTCCACTCTTCACGTAAACACAGACGCAAAGGTCATACGCACTTTTTTCCGGCTCAGCGTGTTTTTCCGACTTTCTTTGATTCGCCCTTCACCGCTTACTCTATCTCTATTTCCCTGAATTCACCTGCTCTGCGAAAGCACCCAGTAAATATACGTCAGTGTGTACTGCTTCGCCAGGGCAAACATAATAACTTTCCTCTATCTGCATACACGCATATAAACTCACCGGCTCCGCGGAGCCCTACGTTCAAACAGAGTACCATATCTACGCGTACTTAGATGTGTGTATTAGCCACCTTGGAGAGAAGAAGAACGTAATAACAACATGGTGGTGCTAGTGCTCCTTCCTCGGGAAAATAAGAGGACATTTCAGTTTTCCGTCTCATGGTGTGACGAGAACTCTAAAGACCTACCTCATCTTTTCGTTGTCTCCCCCCGGAACGCGAATATGATATTCTCCACTTTGCAAAATGTACCTATTCTGCACTTTTATTGATCCGGCCAATGGGATAGTTTCCACAGGAAAACCTGCAGCATTCTGGTGGAATTCGAAGTGAAAAAGAGCGCGTGTTTTGCCCGCCGTCTCCTGCTTCGTTTTCTAGAAAGGGTCGCTCGTCTTGTTTGCCTACCAGAAGACTCTCCACGCACTCTCTCCACTTCTCCTAAATTTGCGCATAATCTACTTTCTGCAGCTGTATTTCTCGAGGAAATATTGCTCAAATTTCACGTTCTGCTTGGCCTGACATGCAGAAGTTTTCGCTTTCTCTTCACTCCAGTCACAATTTATGAACCTGAAAGTGAAATGAACCATGTTCCTCTCATTAAATATGTCTGTGCGCATATGTGTGTGTGTGTATGTGCGTGTGTGTGTCTGTGTAAAGAGAGAGTCATTCATGTGTCGATAGCTACACCTTTTTACCGATCTGTGTCAACGCGTGGTACCACGTGTACAAATCCGTAGCTTGTACGTGTATACACATATTGATCCCTCGAGGGCGCCACGTGTACCTTCTTACCGCAGAAAAAAGGCTGCTCTACCGTGCGATCTCTCCTCGTTTGAACATCTCCTCTTCTTTCCTCCTTTGCTTTCGTACCGTTAGCGAAGCCAGGAGTTCTTTTGACATCGCCGCCGCCACTTCGAGTCACAACAAACCGTGGTTCTGGAGTTCCACTTCATGTTTCAGAGAGTTGCCATTTCTCCTTGAAGAGTCGCTTGACGGTAAGACAGGCAAATTCACCAACCTGAAGACTCTGCAGCTAGCTGCGGCTGCCACAGAAGAAGGCGCGACCGCCGAAAGAGGACGATACACGAAAGGCGGGGGAAACGGAGGAGAAGACCCGCAGAGAACGCAGGGCGAGCCTTTTTTATAGATGCACACCATTACACACATACGCTCTCCTACACACAGATATCTACGTGGTATTGTCCAGAGATACGAGGCTCAGCATACTGTATACACGTATGCAGTAGAACTTACCTTCTCTCAAACACACATACACACTCACACGTTTTTTAACGGTGCAAATCACGCATATCTGTTTATGATGATTTCGCGATCATTTATGAGACATAAACGCGAAGCTGCTCGGGCTCGTCAATAGCTCCACCCAGCAATATTGATTTTTCACTGCCCGCTGTCTTGCTGGTTGGCCAGGAGCCAGCCTGCTCTTGCTGTAGGACGACACAAAGACATACGTGCACCGCTGGACAGCTTCGAAAATGCATTACAAGTGCTGCCCCTAAGGTGACGCTGCCAGAATTTTAATTGAATGAAAAGAACGGCCGTTGTCGCAGGGGTCAGCGAAGGGGCTCGCCTTAGAACCACAAGGCCCTTCGCCGTCCGGTGTCTTTGTCGTGCGGTTGCTGCTACTGCAAGTACCGCCACTACTTGCACTGCTCCTGCCGTTACAATAACTGCTGTAGCTCCTTTTCTGCCAGTCCTTCCGGTGCAGTTGCCCCAGTTGTTGTCGGTGCTGCTCTGGGAAGCGACGACACAGGAAGGTAGAGAAGCACGCGAAGGAAGCGGCAGGACATCCGCGAAGACAGCGACACAGCGTGTGTGTGAACTACGCAAAACGAGAGGACCTACGAAGACGAGAAAAACTTTGCACTATTTTTGAAGTGACGTATGCAGCTCTACGTCGGTGTAAAATCTAAGTTGCTGCAGAGTACACGATGTCGCCGTGATTCTGTTACTATCGTTGCCGGCGTTATCGCTGCTGTGTTGCTGTCTGCGGAAGACGCGAAGGAGACACAGGTCTTGACTCCTTGAGGGGCTGAACAGACCCCTTCATGGTTATACTGTTGTCGAGGTGGTTCTCCCGCTGGATCGTTCTCCACCGCGACACGTTTCGTTGTTGTGGCTACGGTGGCCGTCCGCCCACTGCTTCCCTTGTTGGTTTGTTTTACTGCTGTTGCTGCTGGTGCTCTTCTCTGCTGAAGTTCTTTTCGCTACTGTGCTTTGCCACCTCCTCGAGCTCTTGCGGCTGCCGGTCCTAGGGCTGTCCCTGCGGCTGCTGGTACTACTGACAGTGTTACTAGTGCTGCACGTAAGCATGACTGCTGCTACAGCGCGAGATAAATACTGTTGTTACTGACGTAGTCGTTATTGCCGGAGTTGCTGCTGCAGTAGCTACAGTGAGTATTGGCTTTGGTATTGACCTAGCTGCTGTCGCGGTTGCTGCTGCTGATCTTGTTGAGATACTGCTTCTGCTACTAGTAGGGAGACATAGGATGGAAAGGAAAAACGAGGGAAGGAAAAGAAGGGAGAAGCCGCTCAGAAGACCGAGCGCAGACAGAGAGGAGAAATTAGAGCAAGATTTGTAAAAGGTGCCTCGAACAAAGAGTGGAAAGCGTTCACGAAGTGCAGCTTTAGAGGGTAGAGATATCGAAAGAGTAAGAGGGTCTTCTTCAAAACCTCCCGAAAATGACAAAGCAGAAGCAGAAGACACAAACGATACAAACTTAGCAGCGCCTTCATGCTGATAACAGAAAAGCAAAGAAGAAACTCTGGAGTGGATAGCACACACGGCGTGGTCACTCTAGTAGAGGATAAAAAGTCTCGAGAGTCTTCGAAAGAGGGGATGAGCGAATTTTTTAAGGAAGGGTTACCCACTGTTACGTAGAGATGAAGTCACGCTATGAAACACCTACAGATAAGCAAGTACTGCGAAGGGTAGGAAAGAATCCATTGCGGAATGTTGGCAGAGAAGGGAGGTCGACGTGGAAAAAGTGAGGGACACAAGGGACCAACGCAGATGGAATGTAAAGGGCGAGAAGAAGGACAGGAGTGAAAAGGGAACCGACGAGAAGGGCGTTAGCAGATTAAATCATTTGAAGGCGAAGAAGGTGTATAACTTATCTTTGACGGATGCTGATGAATGAAAAAGCAGCTCGAATCGAGAGACGGCGGTGGGGTAAAACACTTGGAAACAAGGATATAAATGTAGTCGACAAGAGAACAGAAAGAGTAGAGTGACACTGGCGAGGTTGACAGGTGAATTGAGGGAAGGATCACTATAGGGCAAAATCCATAGAGTCATCTTCACAGGGCAATGCGCACTAGCGTCTAGTACTAGTGAAGAGGCAGAAGTGTAGAGCCATGCGGACCAGAGAGAATCTGGGGACCGAGTTGAGGAAGAGAAAGCTGACGAAAAGGTTTTTCGACGATTACTGGGCAGAAGCAGGGAACACAGAAAGAAGCCAAGTGTAGGCTAGCCTCCTAGGAAGATGGATTCCTCGTAGCAGCTGAGCGACTGGAATACAACTGCAGCGCAGGCATATTTGAAGAGCAGTTCGAAAAAGAGCACCGAACAGCAGCTGCGTTGCAGAAAAGATAAACCACTTTTTCAAGTACTCATAGTAGGATCATGGACGGCGACACGTTGTCGAAGAGACAGGGGAAGTGACGAGATACTACAGCGCACTACGAGCAAGCAGAGGAACACCAATCTAGCAGAAATTGCTGACGAGAGCCTATATTTCCATCTCACGTCAGCGAGCGACATATCCGTACTTATGCGCATCGGAACCAACAACGAGAGAGATACACTCGCGCCAGCAGCAATTGCGGCAGAGGAGCAGCTGCTACTGCGCCTTCCTCTTTAGCGTACGCACAATAGCGCAAATGCAAGAAGGGTACGCAGCTGAATATATGTTAGACGACTTCCACTCCAGCAAATGAGCTTTAGCACCACTAACAGGAACTGCTGCAGCAGCACTACTGGAGTCGCTGACAGCAGTATGATTAGCCGGAGCAGGAAGGCTGGCCTTGCCTGAGATAGACACAGAAGAAAAAGCAGCAATAAAACTGCTGTAGACGTACAACTGCCGAACGACACAGAAATGCAGCACAGCACCTGCAAGTTGGACAAAGGAGCGGCAGCAGCCACACTGCCCGCAGGAAAAGGCGAATCCGGAGGCACGCCAAGATAATTACGCAGGAGCAGCAGCAGCCAGTGGAGGGCCTGGGAAATTCGTTCTTGTGTTTGGTCACTTAAATGTGTTGTGGACGCACATGTGTGCATATACACGTATATATATATATATAAATACATGGCTACAGGAGAACAGGGTGGACAAAGGTGAGTACGGCCGTCTAAAAATTATCCAGACACTCTTGCCGGTGTTCAAATACACGGATATTGTCCGGCGTGTCGTGCCTGTTGATTAAAGTGCACATACACAATCTTCTGTTTAGCAAAAAAATCTGTTACGAGTACCTTCTAATGTGTACGCAGCTACAGAAGCAGAATCGCGTCGTTTGCTCTTACGTACGTACATATCTATGTACATATGTGCACAAATACGCATTTAATATATACATGTGTCTCCATTTATATACATATATATAAATATTTATGACGTGGTATGAATATTTCTGGCGTGTTCATATCCATTCATATATATATACATATGTGGATGCAAACACGTTTACAGAAATACGTATGCAAGCTCTTCAATTATCTTGTATTCTCAAAGCAAGGTCTATACATAATGTTGAAAGGACGCCTCCTTATTGAATTTCACTTACTGCAGTGCGGTAACTTAGTAGCGATCCCTGCGTACTGCAGGTGCTGTTTTCGCATCTCTCAGATACACAGCAAGTGAAGAACTTGGGGTGGAAAACTGGCAGCAAATAGAGAAGTTGGGGCCATGCTGTTTAGTCGTTTTCCTTCAAACAAAGAAGCCTTCCGGAAACCACGTGTGCCTCTTCTCCTGCTCTACTCCCAACCCGCGCGCGCAACAAGACGACTCACGTTATTCTGCAGGTAGCAGGGAAGATTTCTTTGTGTTATTGGCACACCTGGCGCCTCTGCTGCTAATGTCTGAGCGCAGCTGCTACTGAAGCAGCACCTGCCGCTGCCGCTGCTGCTGCTGCTGCCAGTCACGGGAGCTGCTACCGGCAACACCTGCCGGACGCACGACGCGACAGTCTCTCTGTCTCTCTCTCTCTCTCTCTCTATATATATATATATATATATGTATACTCATCTGCATCGCTTCCCTCTGATTATGTATTTGGTGTTGTCATGGGTACCGCAACTGCCTTTGCCTTTGAGAAGAATAACGAGGCAAATACACAGATCTCCTGAAGGTTTGCACATTTGTTCAGCTGCCGCTAAACGAGACTCTCCATGACCGTCTTTGTACATTTTTGTGAGCGTTCATGCGTTGTGCAAGCACAGCAGGTTGTCCATGCGTTTGTACCCCAGCGGATCCGTGTAGGTTCGGGCTTGTCTCAGTAGAACTGTCTCTGCACGTGTGCGCATCTTTATATCTGCGTTTCATCTCCTTTGTGCGTCAAAGCATTGCGTCGCCCCATCCCGAACACTTCTTATTTGACTTCCCACTTATTGTGGCAGTGCGCAGACGTATGGCCACGTTTTGTCTGCGGCTGTATATACACCTCCGCATGACGCTGTACGGTCGCCGCGTTCAGTCGGTCTTCAACGTGTTCTCCATTGCAGGTGTGGAATTAATTTGCATTCTTTCTTTCCTACAAGTAATTTGCATCACACGTAGGTGACTCGACGCCGGCAGTATCTCGATACCGACGTACGTATCAGGACGAAGTGTGTCTCCAACACATTCCACTTCGGAAGATTTGTCTCCTGCCCCTCAACAAAAAATACGTATCATACAGTCTAGCCGCAACATAGGGGGCTTCCGACAGCAAAGCGTGTGCGTTTTTCTCCGCACATGACATCCCGGAGTTTCTTGCGAATCAGCAGGAGGCGACCCTACACAGAGATTTGCACGATCCTTGGCCCAAAGCGTTTACCTCTCGAAATGTGCTCAAATATATTACAAAGAGTTTTTTTTCCCGTATTACACGGTCCGGGGCACGTGAACGACGACTCCTACTACTACTACTAGTATATTGCTACCATGACTGCCGCTACATCTACTACTAAAATACTGCTTCTGCATTCCGGCTTCTACAGTACTGCTTCTACCACAACTACAATACTACTACTAGTACTAGCACTACTACTTCTACTGTTATAACAACAACTAAATCTGCCCCAACACTACTATTAACACTACTACAACAACACTGGTACTAGAATTACTACTACTACTACCAAATCTGCCCATACAATCCTACTACCGCAACTACTACTACTACAGCCGTAGTACTACTAGCACTACTACTACTACTGCTACTACTGCTACTACTACTAATACTACTACTACTACTAAATCTGCCTCTCTACTACTACCACTACTCTTACTACCACTAAAACTACTACTGTAGCAGTACTCCCAATGCTTCTACTACTACTCCTACAGTGTACTAAGCATACTACAACGTTTATCACAATACTGATAGTAATACACCTAATACTACTGCTACAATACTCCTGTTACTACCCCTAGTACAATACCGGTTCTCCTCCTCCTCCTCTTACCCAGTACAACTGCGATACACCTACGCCTCCCCTCCTCCTACTTCACTACCGCCACCGGGATTACAATTTTATTAGTACTGCCACTCCTCTTAGTACTACTACTACTACTGCTGGAGTATTACCGCTATTACTACTATTATTACTACTATTCGTATTACTACTACTATAACTGTTATTGCTACTACTACGACTACTACGACCGCTACCACCAGTACCACCACTACCACTGCTACCGCTACTACTACTACTACTACCACCACCACTACTACTACTACCACTACTACTACTATTACTACAACTACCGCTACTACTACTACTACTACTGTTACCACTACTACTACGGCTGCTCCTATTACCAGTACTACTACCGGTGCTACTACCACTACTGCTATTACTACTACTAACGCTACTACTACTACTACCATTACCACTACTGCTACTACCCGTACCAATTCCACTACTACTACGCTGCTACTACTGCGCTACTACTACTACTACTACCAGTACTGCTACTACTACTAGTACTACTACTACTGCAACAACTGCAGTACTACTACAACGACGACGACTACAGTCCTACTACTGGTACTACTTACAGGTGTATGTGTGGCTTCACGACTGCGTGCGTTCTGATTGTTGCTCAAAAGTGCCCTTTCACATATGCAAAGAGTCTCCAACACAACATAAGAAGGGACAAGTACACGTAAAACGATAGAGATATCCACTCTCTTCTTTTTCTGCGTGTTAAAGCTCATGTAGACACCGCCGGAGAAGGCGGCTGTATGGAGACGGGCCACGTATATGTTTGTCTTCGGCTCTGTAGAAGTGCAAATTCCCGTACGGGGTGTGTCTTGGACGTACGCGAACTTCCCAGCAGCTGCAGCCGTTACAGAAGAGATATACGTGCGGTGATCGAGTAGAAGTCGGCCGGTGTGTGCTCGCACGATCGGCCACACTTTTGTGGTGTTCATACGTGACGTGTCTACACAGGTCTGTACAAGTCGTGTTCTGCTAAAGTAGCGGGGAAAAGTTGCGTGTCTACTCCAAGTGATGGAGTGACCTTGCCACCGCTTCGTTCTCCTCTCCAGCTGCTGCGAGCGACCGCCTCCTTCCGCTTCACACGCTTCTCCTGATGTGCCTCGAGAAGCTGTTCGTTCTATTCTTTACTGCTGCGCTTGCTGCTCAACTCTCTCTGGCTGTAGTACTGCGCCGCTCGCTCGCGGCTCTTCTCCGCCTGCGCCCATGAGGGGAGGGGGCGTTGCAGCTGCTGCCGCTGCCGCCACCTCCGGTAGCCCTGCTGCCGCCGCTGCTCTGCTGCTCATACTCTTGCTGCTCGGCTGCTGCTGCTGCTGTTGCTGCTGGTGCTGCTCGGCTGCTGCTGCTGCTGTTGCTGCTGCTGCTGCTGGTGTAGCTGCTCTGCTGCGCTGCTGCTGCTGGTCCTATTGCCCTGCCGACGCTGTTGCTACTCTGCTGTTTCCGTTGCTGCTGCTGCTGCTGTTGCTGTTGCTGCCGTTGCTGCTGCTGCCGTTGCTGCTGCTGCTATTGTGCTAATGCTGTCGTGCTGCTGCTGTTTCAGGTCTCTTGTGGTGTCCTTTTGCAGCGGCGAGGGGCGGCTCGTGCATCGCTGCTCTGCTGCTGCTGCTGTTGCTGTTTTACCTCTTGCTGCTGCAGCTGAGAAGCCGCCGTTTTCCTGCCGCCGCCGACTCCCCAGCCGGCGCCTCCCCTCCTGTACAGCAAGTGGGAAGAGTGCGCATGTAGTGTCGCATTTTCCTCTCGTCCTTAGCAAGCCTGTGGATTGTTGCGTGCTTCTCTTTCTTGCATTTCCCCTCTGCTTCGTTTTCAGCCGGTGTGGCGGCAGAAAGAGAGAAGAAACGGCGACACAGCATCATCGGTGTTCGGAACCCGGCCGCCGTCGATGCCAGCAGCCAGCTAGTTCTCCTGCGGAGGAAATACCCGAGGAAAAAGCTTGTAATTTTTTTCTCTCTCCCGCTCGCCCTCTCTGCCTCACGAAAGCGAGCAGGGCGTACGGGCAGACGGTTCCTGCTCACGGCCAGCCTTCCTCGACACCCTTCTTTAGGGCGGATTTCCTGCATTCTTCGTAAGGAAACCATTCGCTTTCCTGTGGAGAGGAGACGAGGTACGGGAGGGCGGCCGTGTTGGTTGTCCGAGTTTGCCGCAGGTGTTGCGTGGCTGAATTGTCAACACCTGTCTCATTCTCTTTCTTTTCTGAGCCTTGAGTGTTACTTGCCTTTACCATTCACTTGGTTTGTCGCGATTTCCGACTTTCGCCGCTTTTTCTCTTTTCCCCTCCCTCTCTCCCCTTCCCCCGACGGTACTCTCGACACCGCCACAGCGTCATTCCCTTGTAATTCTTCTCTCCTCGGGTCTCCTTCCACACTTCTGCTTCCACGGTCCCCCACACGCCGAAGAGACTTTTCTGCGACCTCGTCCTCCCCATCTGTCCTTGGGCCCTCCGTGACGGTTCCGCCCCCTGCCGTCCTTGTTTCGGGACCTCGCAAAGAATTCCTTGCAAGGGTCTCTTACTCTTCTTCTCCCTGCCGTTTGTCTTTCCTGCCGACCCGTCGTCCATCCGCCGTCTCTGCCTCAACATCTTGCTTCTCTCCTTCCCCCTCCCTGTCCCGGTCTCCCCGCCCCTCCGCTTCATCCGCTTCTGTCCTTTTACATCTTCTCGCGCCTGTGAAGACACCTTCTTTATTTCGAGGCTACATATTCTCCTACACGCGATTCGTCCAACATCGTTGCGAATGCCGCTGCCTCTACTGCTGCTGCTGGGACTCCTCCTACCGCTGCTGCTGCTGCCGCTCCTGCTGCTGCTACTGCTGCTGCTGTTCCTGTTGCTGGCGCGACGGACCTGCTTCCGCGGCTGCTACTGCCGTTACAGTCGCTGCTGCTGCTGCTGTGTTCGGCGGGCTGCTCCTGCCCGCAAGGCAAGCGTCCTCTTGCTTGAAAGGTCTTCTGCTGCAGCTGCTGCGTAGCATCTGGCTACTGCTGCTGTTGCAGTTGCTGCTGCAAATCTTCTGCCGCTCCTGTTGGCACACTCGTGGTGCTGCTGTGTGACCCACCAGAAGACAGAAAAGGCTTCGCTCCTGCCGAACCAGACGCATCTCCTGCTGGGTCTATCTTCCGTCGCTGCGGCGGGACGACGTTGGGTTTCCACTTTCGTTTCTCTGCGCGCCGGGTGCGGGTGGAAGAAATTTGTAGGAGTTGGGAATACGGAGAATATGCAGCGACATTCGACCTGCCGGATGGAGAAGGAAGGCGAAAAGCGTTTCCCTGACGTACAGGACGCGGCTGCTTTCGCGAGGACGCGCTTCTTGTCGTTGAAGAACTTATGAGGACCGCAGGTGTACATACACCGCGGAGAAGCAGCGCATGGAAGCGAGGATGACAGAAGCTGCAGCCGCAGCAGAAAAAAGAAGAAAAAGCTTACGGACTGTGAAGCATGCAGCGGCAAGCAGGACAGCACGCGTCCGGACGCGCTGCAGCAGCAAATCGAACTGCTGCTGCTGCTGCTGAGGTCCACTTCGCTACTATAGCAGCAAGGGAGGCACCTCCAGCCCGAACTGCTGCCGCTGCTGCTTTTCCTCCGGAAGTAGGCGCTGGTGCGCCAGCTTTCTCCGTCGCAGATTCTTCTCCCCATAAATCGTTTCTTCGTAACGCTGCAGTGATGAAGCGGTCTGCTGCTGCTCGTGTTTACGTTGCGTCTCCTTCTTACCGCGCAGCGACTGATGCTGCTCGTCCCGGTGCTCGGTCAGCTGCAGCCCCTACTGCTTCAGCAGCTCGCGTATTTCCTGCTGCTGCCGTTTCTTCTGCTGCGCGTCCTGTTGCTCGGTGGGCTGTTGCGCCTGCGGCCCCAGCTGCTCATGTCTCTCCTGCTGCTACTACTGGTGCTGCTGCCCGGGCTGCTGCTACTCCAGCTTCTGCAGCGGCACCAGCTGCTCCCGTATCTTCTGCTGCTGCGGATGCTGCTGCTGCTTTGCCAGTGAAAGGCGGGGAATACGACCTGTACTTCTGCGAGCATGACGCAGCAGCAAATGAAAAGCAGCGGCAGCGCAACGCTCGCATGCGAGAGCTGCTTCTGAACGGCAGGCGAGCAACGGCAGCCGCAGCCACTGCAGCAACCCCCCCAGCAGGAGCAGCAGCTACAGAAGCAGGAAGCACGCCTGGCGCAGGTGGAAAGATAGCAGTAGATAGAGCCGTGCCAACGCCAGCAGCAGCAACAGCAGCAGGAACAACAGCAGGAACAGCAACAGCAGCAGGAACAGCAACGGCAGCTGCGGAAGACTATCTGCCTTTCGAGAAGGGAAGGCAGTCTCCGCCGCATTGCTGCGACAGGAGGAGGAGGAGGAGAAGCAGCAAATGGAGCAGCACGAGCAGCGGAGCGAACAGCTGGGGCACCCGCAGCGGTGTCCGAAGAGGGTGGGGCAGCAGCAGCAGCAAGGAACTGACGCATGTGACAGTTGGAGAGGGCCCCGGCGCACAAAGCAATAGCAGGTTCGGCAACAGGTCTTGCTGGAAGTATGCACGAGGCTTGGAAGCACCTGGTCTCGACTCGAGCAGCAGCTGCTACACGGGAGGTCGCGACGAACAGCAGCAGCAGCAGCAAAGCGAACGCGTGGCACCTGCAGCTGCTGCAGCGGACGTGGGCAACACGCAAGAAAAGCAGCAGTCAACACAGCAGCAGACGGTGCAGCAGCGGCAGCACCCCACGCAGCAGCCGATGCCGGAGAAGCAGCAGCAGCCCACACAGCAGCCGATACAGCAGAAGCAGCAGCAGCCGACGCAGCAGAAGCAGCAGCGGCCGACGCAGCAACAGCAGCCGATGTGGCAGGCAAGGCAGCAGCAGGAGACAAGGCAGCAGCAGGAGGCAAGGCAGCAGCAGGAGGCAAGGCAGCAGCAGGAGGCAAGGCAGCAGCAGGAGACAAAGCAGCAGCAG
>KL647288.1:528891-564072 GCA_000727475.1 Sarcocystis neurona | reverse complement strand
GGCAGCAGCAGGAGGCAAGGCAGCAGCAGGAGGCAAGGCAGCAGCAGGAGACAAAGCAGCAGCAGGAGGCAAGGCAGCAGCAGGAGGCAAGGCAGCGACAGGAGGCGAGGCAGCAGCAGCAGCAGGCGAGACAGCAGAAGCAGCAGCAGTCGATGGAGCAGCACCAGCCGATGTGGCAGGCAAAGCAGCAGCAGCAGCCGATGTGGCAGGCAAGGCAGCAACAGCAGCTGGTGCAGCAGCAGGAGGCAAGGCAGCAGCAGGAGGCAAGGCAGCAGCAGGAGGCAAGACAGCCACACGAGGCGAGGCAGCAGCAGCAGCCGACGCAGCAGGAGCAGACGAGGCAGCAGCAGCGGCCGATGTGGCAGGCAAGGCAGCAGCAGCAGATGATGTGGCAGGCAAAGCAGCAGCAGCAGCCGACGCAGCGGCAGCAGGCAAGGCAGCAGCAGGAGACAAGGCAGCAGCAGGAGGCAAGGCAGCGACAGGAAGCAAGACAACGGCAGGAGGCGAGGCAACAACAGCAACCGATGCAGCTGCAGCAGCAGCAGCCGACTTTGCAGCAGCAGCCGATGCAGCAGAAACAGCAGCAGCTGATGCAGCGGACGCAGCAGCAGCAGCCAATGCAGCAGACGCAACAGCAGCCGGTGTGGCAGGCGAGGCAGGAGCACCAGCGACTGCAGCAGCAGCAGCACGAAGCAAGGCAGCAGGAGGAGGCAAGGCAGCAGGAGGAGGCAAGACAGCGGCAGGAGGCAAGACAGCAGCAGGAGGCAAGGTTGCAGCAGGAGGCAACACAGCAGCAACAACCGGTGCAGCTGCAACAACAGCAGCCGACGCAGCAGCGGCAGCAACCGATGCAGCAGCAGCAGCTGACGCAGCAGCAGCAGCTGATGCAGCAGGCAACGCAGCCGACGCCGCACGCGAGGCAGCCGATGCAGCAGGGAAGGCAGCAGCAGCAGGGAAGGCAGCAGCAGCATCCGATGCAGCAGCAGCGACAGGCAAGGCAACAGCAGCAGGCAACACAGCAGTGGCAGGAGGCAGGGCAGGAGCAGCAGGAGGCAGGGCAGCAGCGGCAGGAGGCAGGGGAGCAGCAGCAGGAGGCAGGGGAGCAGCAGAAGCCGACGCAGCAGCAGCAGGCAAGGCAGCAGCAGCAGCAGCCAATGCAGCAGCGGCAGCAGCTGACGCAGCCGCAGCAGTGGCAGCCGACGCAACTGCAGCAGTGGCAGCGGACGCAGCCGCATCAGCGGCAGCCGACGCAGCAGCAGCAGCATCTGATGCAGCAGCAGCATCTGATGCAGCAGCAGCGGCAGCCACGGCAGCAGCGGCAGGCAAGGCAGCAGCAGCAGCGGACGCAGCAGCTGCAGCCGATGCAGCGACAGCAGCAGGCAGGGCAGCAACAGCAGCCGATGCAGCAGCAGCGGCAGCAGCGGGCGCAGCATCTGCAGCACACGCAGCAGCAGCAGGAGGCAACGCAGCAGCAGCGAATGCAGCAGCAGCTGATGCAGCAGCAGCAGGAGGCAAGGCAGCAGGAGCGAGTGCCGGCAAAGGAAGTGCAGCAGAAGCGGCAGCAGCGAGAGCAGGTGGGCACGGAGGGGAACTGGCAGCGGCAGGAGAAGCTGACGCAGGAACGAATGAAGCGAGAAGAAGCCGGAGCTGCTGCAGCGCGTCCCGAAGAAGAAAAACGGAAAAAAGAAGAGCAAGACCCCCAGGATATCTTCCACCGTTTGCATGAGGAATGTATGGAGTTTGTGGAATGGCTGGAACTTTCGCCGGAGGAAGTGGAAAGAAGGCAGCAGGTACGGTGAGGCAGCAACAGCAGCAGCAACAGGAAAAGCAGCAGCAACAGGAAAAGCAGCACCAAGACGGACAACAGCAGCAGCAGCAACAGCAGCAATAGCAGCAGCAGGAGTAGCAGCATCAACAGTAGCAGCATCAACAGTAGCAGCGTCAACAGTAGCAGCGTCAACAGTAGCAGCGTCAACAGTAGCAGCAGCACTGTCGGCAGCAACAGCAGCAACAGTAGCAGCAGCATTAACGCCAGCAACAGTAGCAGCAGCAACAGCAACAGCAACAGCAGCGGCAGCAACAACAATAACAGCAGGATTAGCAGTCGAGGAGGAGCAGCAGGCGTACAGCAGCAGAGGGGGACGGGAGAGAGAAGCACCGGAGAAGCAGCAGCAGGGCACAGCAGCACCAGCAGCAGACCAGTCGCAGGAGCAACACATCACGTCTCTTGCAAAATGGGTATCCTCGTGTTGCCGTGTGCTGGAAACTCAGTTTTCTACATCAAGAGATTGGGAGCGGAAGGGGGAAAAGAAAGAGTGGGTTGCCCCGCGGCGGCAGCTGCAGGAGCAGAAGAGACTTTCCGGATGAGTCGAGGAAGCACTGCGAAGAACAGGAGCAGGAACAACGCCATGAAGGCAGCGGGTCGCCGAAGTGGGCTGCAGCAGCAGCAGCAGGAAGAACAGCAGCAGCAGCAGGAAAAGCAGCAACTGCAGCACCAGGAAGAGCAACGGGAGTCGAAAGAGCAGCAGCAGGAAGTGGAAGAGCAGGAGCAGCAAGAAGAACAGAGGCAGCAAGAGTGGCAACAGCAGCAGCAGGGGGGAGCACGGGCAGCAGGAGTGGCGGCAGCAGCAGCAGGAAGAGCAGAGGCAGCAGGAGTGGCAGCAGCAGCAGCAGGGAGAGCAGAGGCAGCAGGAGTGGCGGCAGCAGCAGCAGTAGCAGGAAGAGCAGAGAAATTAGGAAGGCAGCAATTACGACAGTGATAGAAGTCGCTGAAATTTAGCAGCAGCAGCAGCAGCAGGAGATACAGCTCCTGCTGGAGACACGGCAGAAGGCGGTTGGAGGAGTTAGGGGAGACGCAGCAGCAAAAAAGAAGTGACGGAGCAACAGATGTCCGAATTTTCCGTCTGGGCCGCGTCGTTAGCGGCGGGGTCATGTCTGCGTGCATGGAGGGGAAACGATATTTGAGCAGCTCGATTGACCCGAGTTCAAAGAGACAGAGAAGAAGAAAGCGGGAAGGAAGACAGAAAAGGAAGAGAAGGAGAGAGAGAAATAGAGAGGGAGGTAGAGAGCAAGTTTGAAGTATGCAGCGGTATGATCGCACATGGGTGTGCGCCTGCTGCTGTTGTTTACTTGTATGTTGCTGCTGGGGCTCCTGCTGCTGCTGCTGCGTTTGTTACGTTGCCAGTTTCGGATCTGGTGCACTACGCGCTTTCTTCGTCTCTTCTCTGG
This sequence comes from Sarcocystis neurona, assembly GCA_000727475.1. NCBI lineage: Eukaryota > Apicomplexa > Conoidasida > Eucoccidiorida > Sarcocystidae > Sarcocystis > Sarcocystis neurona. Next base: position 560,844 of record KL647288.1, on the reverse strand, counting down.
CATTTTGCTCTCCCTGCCTCTCTTCCGCTGCTGCTGCTCTTCCGCCTATTCTTCTACTGCTTCTTTCTTCCCCGCAGCTGCGCGATCCACGCTGTGACTGTTGCTCTCTTGTCTCCGTGCTGCTAATTCTCTGTGACTTTGCCGCTTCTCTGCTGCTATCTGTGTCTGCCTCTCTGCTGCTGTCTATTGCTGCTTCTTTTGCTGCTGTTACTACTGCATCTCTGCTCTTGTCTACTGCTGCACCTTTGCTGCTGTCTCTGGCCGCACCTTTACTGCTGTTGCTGCTGCATCTCTCCTGCTGTTGCTGCTGCTTCTCTGCTGCTGTTGCAACTGCTTCTCTGCTGCTGTCTATTGCTAGTTCTCTGCTGCTGCTGTTGCACCTGCTTCTCTGCTGCTGTCTATTGCTGCTTCTCTGCTGCTATTTGTTGCTGCTTCTCTGCTGCTGTCTATTGCTGCTTCTCTGCTGCTGTCTATTGCTGCTTCTCTGCTGCTATTTGTTGCTGCTTCTCTGCTGCTGTCTATTGCTGCTTCTCTGCTGCTATTTGTTGCTGCTTCTGTGCTGCGGTCGCTGCTGCTTCTCCGCCGCTGGTGCTGCGTTTAGGTGTTCAGAAAGGTTTGTGGGACGGCGCAGCAGCTGTGGCCATGGTGCCGCGTGTTTGTCTTTGGCAGTTCCTACACGGGACTTGCTCTTCCAACGTCGGACTTGGACATCTGCATCGTTCCGAACGGAAAGAGGGACGAGGGCAGAACAGGAGCAGCAGGAGCAGCACTTCCCGTGTGCCGTCGCGCTATCCTCACAGATGTGAAACAGTTTTTCGGCAAACACGCTGCTGCAGCGAAGCGATGCAGCAGCAGCGGCTGGGGCAGCACCCAGAGCAGCAGGAGGAGGCAGGAGAGCAGCAGGAGAGACAGCAGCACCAGCAACGGCAGCGGCGAGAGCGGGGGAAGAATAAGCAGCAGCAGGGAGAGATCCGACAGCGGCAGCAACAAAACTGCAGCAGCCAGAAGGGGAACGGAAGATCGAATGTGGGGAGTTGCGGCTGCGCGTGAGAGCGGTGACGGTGCAGGCGGAGGAGGAAATGCTCAAACAGCAGCAGCAGCAGCCAGTGCAGGGAAGGAAGGAGACGAAGCAGAGAAGAACGCAGCACCAGCAGCAGCAAAACAGGAAAAATACGAGAATGAAACAATAGCAGCAGCAGCAGAAGAGAGTGACGCAGCAGCGGCAGCAGCAACATCGCTAGGGGAGACCCTCTTCCCGCCGATGGAGTGTCACCCACCTGCAGAAGCGACATGGAGAAGCTTGCTGCTACTGCTGAACAAGAGGAGGAAGCAGCAGCAGGAAGCAGAAGCGAAGCAGCAGCAGAAGTATTCGGACGTGCAGAAGAAAGAGCAGGAGAAGGAAGAGCAGCAGCAGCAGCAGCTGCTTGACTTTCTGCAGCAGCGATTTATGCAGTATTCGTCAAGCGGAGATCTTTCGTGCATTGACAGCAAGAGTATGGCGAAGCACAACGTGAGGGTACGTCCTCTTCTCCCCTGCCTCTCTCTTTCGTCCTCTTTTTGTCGTTTCTCTCCCTCTTTCTCTTTCTCTCTCTGTCTCTCTCTTTTTCCCCCTTTGTCTTCATGCTGTCCTTCTGTTTGTTCTACGTCTCTCTTCTTTTCCCCGTCCTCTTTTTCGTCCGCCTTTCCCTTCTTTTTCTGTTCTCCCCCTCTCTCGCACTCTCTCTCCCGCCTCCGCTTCGTGGCCTTTTATACGGATACACGCATATATATATGTACATTTGCTGCATTGGCGTGCCTCTGTTGCGGCGTTGCGAGGCGACAGGAGCGGGGACACATTGCGCTTCTGAGGTAGGGGTATATTCGTTCGAATTGAACGGTTATTCTCCGCATGCAGCCAATTCTCAGTATCGTGGTCATTTTGCTTGCCGATATGTGTATATATATGTATATATATGGGAGGAAGTACAGAGACCTGGGTGCTGGCGCGTTGGCTGCGTGCGTTTACTCTTGCAGTCTCTCTGCTGCTCGTATCTTTCTCTCGTTTATCTTCTCCATCCGTACCTGACTGTTACATTGCAAACATATATATATATATATATGTATATGATACATACATATTTATACGATAGTCTTTTTGTATCTGTAAACGTGCAGTATACATATATATTGTGCTGTACGTGTGTATATATATATATGTAGCTTTACGTTTGATGCTTACACGCGTGTATATATGTGTGTATCTGCCAACTGTGATAGTCTTTCTGAAGTGGGTATTTACAGGTAGCTACTAACAGAAATATTATACAAATGCATATATATTTGTATACGTATATATATATATATATGTCTGCGTTAATAGGTATCTATCCTTCTCTATAAATATATATATATAATGCGCCAGTATGTGATGTTGCATGCTCCGTTCATGCAGTTGCATCGCGTTGCTGGTAACGAGAGTCGTCCGACGTTTGGCTGCTGTGCTGCTGGCGCTGCAGAGGCTGGCTTATTTCTTGCGCGCGCAGGCGAGTGGGAGGCCCCCGTATCGCTCCTCGTGGGGCAGCAGCAGCAGGAGCTACAACAGCAGCAGCAGGAGCTACAGCAGCATAAGCAGCAGCATTGGCTGCGCAGCGCGAAGAACAACAGAAGGAGGAGAAGAAGAGGAAGAAGCGGCTGAGAGGACGGAAGACGAGGCAGAAGGACAAAGGGAAAAGGGCTTTTTTTGGCGACTTCGGTCGATCACGCCAATTATTAGTGCGCGGGTGCCCGTCTGCCGCTTCACGGATGCAGCAACAAATATTCAAGTTGACGTCAGTTTCGACAAGACGGGGGGATTCGTCAATTCTCTCTTCATCCGGCTGCAGATGCTGCGCCTGCCGCTGCTGCGTCCGCTGCTGCTGCTCAACAAATTGCTGCTCCGGCAGCAGGGGCTCAACCAGCCGGTGGACGGCGGCGTCGGCTCCTTCCTTCTCTTCCTCCTGGTGAGAGGGCGCGTACCGAAGAAAAGCATCAGCAGAAGAGAGACACATACACACAGACGAGAACACCAGGCGTGGGGAGAGAGACGGAGATGCGGGGGAACGCAGGGGAAAGGAACAAGAATCAGACGTGCGGGAAGGAAGAAAACGCAGAAAAGACGGAGGAGACAGAACTATCAGAAGACTGTAGCTGGCGAAACGTTCTCGCTCTTACGGCGCCACACGCGGTGTACATACACTCGACTGTCACGACACCTCCCCCTCCATACGTATACCAGCCTTTGTGTCATACGCGTCTTGCCCGCCGGATCCCTATGAGACTACCGCCTCTGCTGCTGCTGCTGCTTCTAGGTACTCGTCGAAAAAAACGTGCTGAACCGTCGCTGCTGCCGCCCGCGCGCGCTGCTTCCGTTTGCGCCGCTGCTGCAGCTAGGGCGCGGAAAACTCAGCAGCGTGTCGTTCCTGCCTGACGTTGCTGCTCCTGCTGTTGCTCCTCCTTCTGCTGCTGCTCCTGCTCCTGCGTCTCCTGCTTCTTTTCCTGCTGCCTCTCCCGCTGCTGTTCCTGTTGCTGCTGCTTCTGCTGCTGTTGCTTCTGCTGCTGCACCTGCTCTTGTTTCTCCTGCTGCTGCATCTGCTGCCGTGCCGTTGCTGCTGCTATTGCTGCTTTTGTGCGCGGCTTCGTGTATGTGTGTGTGTGTGTGTGTGTGTGTGTGTGTGGGGTAGACGTACAGCTTCCTGCAGCAAAACAGCCACCTGCGGGACGGACAGCTGCATGCGCGTTACACCCTGGGCCACGCACTAGTCGACTTTTTTCGCTACTACGGCTGCGAGTTCAACTACAGGAAGGTGGCAGTCTGGTCCGTCTGAAAGATGCCTACTTCCACCTATGTATCTTCTTATATGTGCAGACAAAAGTGTTCATGTAAATATGCACACGTATGTGTATATTGTGCACGTTTGTACGCCTATGAATATACACATATATGTATATACGTATATACATATGGGTATACAAAAGTGCATATGTAAATATATACATATTTCTCTCCAGGTGCGAGACGCCAGGTTGTTTCTGCATGCAGAGATCTGCGCGACCCTGTGGATTACTGAGGTCTCCCTCAACAACGAGACACTCCTTCAGCATTTGTCGACCTCCCGAGTGCTTTTCTCTTCTCCTTCTCTACTTCCGTACTTCGACGTGTGTACACATATACATACCTGGAACGAACCTACTGCTGCCACAATATATATGTGCATATTTATGTGTGTGTATTCAGAAGTATACATGTTAATACATATACACATGTATATACATAAACGCGTACGTATATTGGTATACAGAAGTGTATACGTGAATATATGTGCGTATATATGTATGCGTGTGTATACATTTTCGTAAGTATATGTGCGTGTACGTGTGTTCGCATTTGTAGACGTGTCAGGGTGTGGGGAGAGTCGCGTACAAGCGAGAGAGAGAGAGATGTGGAGTACCGGGGAGGTGCGTTCGAGTGTACGTACACCCGGGCGGAAGTATTTGTTTCTCGAGCCAGTTACGTGGACGTCCCTGTATTTGTATGTGTGTCTCTCTATGTGTGCGTGGGTGTCTGAAGCGGCTTTTCTAAGAAATATCAATACAAGCCAATACATTTACGTCTCTCCGTCTATCTTTCTCTCTGTATATATACATATACACACGTATATACATATATATGTATACACACCTATACACACACATATATATATATATATATACGTCGTTGCGTGTAAGTATTTCTGCAGTTGGTTCCGCTATGTGTGTGTTCTTTTTCCTTGAAGAAAAGCGACCTCGAAATGTCGACTGCTCCCAGAGAACGGTCAACAAAAGTACTGGTGTACATACCTATAAATATATATATGATGTATGGTTGATCTGTGTCAAGATATGTACATACAGATACAGATATAGATATATGCGAGGATGTGTGTGTGTGTATATATATGTGCGAGTTTGTGTGTGCACAGGCGTTTGGGGCGCTCGTGCTGCTGGTATGTGTGGTGTCTCCGCTCTTGCTGGTGTTGCTGCTGCTGGGGCTTGTCCTGCTGCTGCTGCTATGTCTTCGCTGCTGCCCCGGCCCCCTTGCCGCACTTGTTGCTTCTGCTGCGTGCGTGCCGCTGTTTCGGATTGCTCATTTCCTGCGGCTGCCGCTGCTTCTGCTTCGGCTGCGGCATCTCGCTGCGCTTTCCCCGCATTTTCTGCGCTGCTGCTCGCGTCTGCTGCAGCTGGTGGTGATGCTTCTACTGCCGCAGCGCTTCGTGCTGCTGCTGCGACTGACCCGGTCTCTGTCTTTTTTTCCCCCTGCTGCTGCTGTTGTCGCTGCTGTTCCTTCACTGCTGCTGCGCATCCTGCTGCAGCTGCGCGTCTTGGTGCTGCTGATGCCTTCCACTTGTGGCTGTTTCTGCTGCTGGTGCTACTGCTCCTTCGCTGTTGCTACCGCAGCTGCAAAGCCTTGCCGCGGCTTTTTTTGCTGCTGCGGTTGCACGCATCTCTTGCTTGGCTGCAGCCCTGCAGCTGCGGCGTGGTTGTGTGGGTGAACTTGTTGCTGCAGCGTTCGCGGAGAAGGACGACTGCTCCCACGGGAAGGAGAGGAAGGCGGTCTTTTCGTAGAGTCGCCGTTTGTGAGTCGTTTTGCACTTTTTCTGTTCTTTCCTTGACTTGGGGACAAGAGAAACCTTCACCAATATACGAGTAATGGTTCTCTTGTTGTAAAATACATTCTTCTTTCTCTGCACTCCTTTTGCATCATATCTCGTTGCAGCTTCATATTTTGTCGTTTCCTTCGCCCACCCAACCACGCGTCCAGAACACATGTATATGTATGTATACACGTGTATATGTATGTATGTATATATATATATATGTGTAGATATGTGTATCTGTTTGTGTATACATATATATGTATACGCATTCGTGTGTGTCTGTTTGTATGTGTAAATACACATATATACATATATACACATATTCGTATGTATGTATGTATGTATATACATATATGTGTATGTATCTGAATATGTGGCAACAGAGACACTGATTTGGCTATCGTTGACTTTTTGTTTCTTCGTATCTCTGCTGCTAGACGTTGCAGGCGAAGAAAGTAGAGATACCCGCAGGTGTATGTACAGACGTAGAGACAGACAAGACAGAGAGACAGGAATGGGTACAGAGCATCTTTTGCAGGGGCAAGAAGCGGAAGTTTCTTCCCTAAAAACGTTCTTCAAGCCTCCACAAGTTCGCAGACGCCTCTTTTGCATCTGCGTCCTTCCGCCAGTGTCCTGCGGAGACGTTGTCTCCTCTTTCTTTCATCCATTCGACGAACAAAAAGAAAAGTTAGAATAAATCTTGCGCAGCCTTGTGAGCTTTCTGACTGCACGCAGACACCTACATAAATATATGTACGCATATGTAGGTATCCGGACGCGCATTAAGAAGAAGGGAGAAACAGAAATATGTATACACGTATATGTAAATCCAGACGTCTGTGGAGGGAAGAGGACATATATATATATATATATATACGTAAATGCGGTTGGATACAAACGTGCCACAGGGACGTCACGCGCCACCTCTCTGTGCCGACGATGTGCAGGAAAATATACCATGGTACACACTATCTATGCCTAGCAGTATACACATACATATATGTATCTATCTATACATATATGTCTGTACAGGTGTGTGTCTTCCATTCTCTGTAGACATCTGGGTCTACATATATTTACACACGTATTTCTCTATACCCCTTTTTTATACGCGTGGACGTCTACACACGTGTACGTATACTTGTGTTTATATAGGTCTTTCTGGATTCTGCAAACATATCTGAATCCATGTCTATTTATATCTCTATCTGCCGTTCCGTACGTGTCAGTGTCTACATATTATTATATATATGCATTTGTGTCATTTTCTCCGTACACACATCGGTCTCTACACCTTTACATATAGACGTATATTTCTCCGTACACGTCCGCATCTACATATAATTATATAGGTACACTTTTCTTCCGTACACTTACGTATACACGCATATGTATGTTTCGTTTTTTCCGCACTGTTCGGTGTCTATCTATACATATATATATATATATATACGTATGTCTATTCTTTTTTACTGCATACATTCGTATCTATCTATCTATCTATATCTATCTCTCTCTCTCTATATATATATACACATATGTGTGCATATGGTTATATCTTTCTCGTTTTATCCTTGCACACAAGTGTCTGCATATATTTATGTGTATACGTGTGCATACATATATATATATATATATGTATGTATATATGTTTAATTCTTCTTCTCCATACACGTCCGTAGTTGCATCTATCTATCTATCAGTACATATATATATATATATATGTGTATATATTTTGTCATACGCGTTACGGCGTAAATCCATGTATATATCTGCGTCTGTGTCTATATCCATACATATGCATATATATATATATGTATATGCATATTTGCCTCTCTCTTTTCCTTGATACACACATGCGTATCTGTATCTCTCTGGATTTACACATACGTCGCTCCTTGCATTTTTGGCGGTCGTATAGAGACACAGAGTTAGGGATGTGCAATAAATGTACGTCGCTTTTTGCCAGAAGTAACTCAGTCGTATTTATATCAGTTTTTTTTCTCCTGTGTCTACACACGTTGTAACGAGAGTTACTGAGAGAATTTAGATTTGCTTGCGGAGATATGCAGTACACCTATATATATATATATATATACGCCTGTGAGTAAGTATAATATTGAATAGATAGAGGCATTAGTAGATACAGATATAGAGAGATATATACGACCATACAGATATAGGTAGATAGGTGCACGTATAATTATATATATGTATGTATGTAGATACGTGTATATTGACTGGTGTAGATAGGAAGACATATATAGATACGTAGGTCTCCAGAGAGCTATATACATATGTGTACAGATTTAGATAAGTAGGTCTAGAAAGAGATAAACATATGGATATAGGTAGATTTTCACAAAAACACAACTGGAGGCTGATCAGTGTGGAAACAGATAGATATAGATGGGTAAACATATAAATCGATACAGGTACCGTATATACGTGGATAGATATAGATGATGATGGATATATATATATAGAGAGAGAGTGGCTGATCGATAAACAGAGAGATATACACGTAGAAATAGATATACAGAGAGACAGATAAACTTATAGATATATAGATGTAGACCAACAGATGTATATGAATAGATATATATAGGCAGAGATGGAGTGATACAAATATTAATAGATGTAGACAGACTTAGACAGGTACAGGTGGACAGATAGACAGCTATATAGATATGTGTCCAGACAAGTAGCCGATGTGTAGGAACAAGATTATATCGACGTCTTTTCTGTGGAGGGTTGGAACTTCGCCGGCACCTTCTGTTCCTGTTGCTTCGTCCTCCCACCAAAATATATGTATATATATATATATATATATGTATAGATAGGTAGTAAGGGAGAAAAGTAGAGAGGGAGAGTCTGTACTTACAGGTGCATTGAAATGTGTATGTAGATACGTATATTTATATATATACGTATGCCTCCCGGTGTATTCGTGAAGAGAAAGAAGTCCACCCAGGTGTGTATTTAGGCATATATATATATATATGTATGTGCCTCCCTCTGTATTGGTAGTGAAGAGAAAGGTAGGGAGAGAATCTGTACGTATAGGGGCATCGACTTGTGTACGTATATATGTATATGTGTGCCTCGCGGTGTATCAGTAAAGAGAAAGATAGAGAGAGGAACTTTGTACATATAGCTGCACCAATACGTACATGTGTATGTACGCGTCGCGGTATACTAATGCAGAGAAAGAGAGACACACGACGGTTTGAAGTATGCAGAACGTCGTCGTCTATTTCTTGACTTCTGTGTCGGTGTATGTGCGCCCTGGAGGGGAGGAAGAGAGAGATGAGAGATACGTAGGGAAGCGGGGAGAGAGAGAAGAAAAAGAGAAGAGAAAATGTTCTAGACTTGCTCTTTCATTTGCTGCGGTGGTGTGTTTCTCAGGAACGACGGAACGTAGGAGTCGCAGCGCGACGAATCGCAGAAGTTCGGGACGTATGGCGACAGTCGCATGCGGTGAGAGCAGGGCAACCCAAGGATTTCTCCGTTTTACGTCGATATGCAGACATGGGCATTTCCCATTTCCTTGCTGAATCCTCTTAATTCGTGGCTCCCCCTCTCACTCTGTTTTTCTCTCTCCCTCTCCTCCTCTGCTTCTGTTTCTCTCTCTTTCCTCCTGTGTCCGTCACTCCTCTGTTTCTCTCTGTCTCTGCATCTGTGTCCGGACTGCGGAGACACGTCGAGGCAAAACAGCAACAACAAAGAAAAAAAGTTTTGTTACGCTGGTGTGCGCGTCTCTGTCTCGTTGTGGGTCTCTGTCTGTCTTTTTGGAGTGTGTTGACGTTCTTCCTCCTCGAGAGGCAGCAGGTGGATCGGGCGTCGCAGGGTTCTCTGCTCTCTCTTGATGTGGGAAGCTTGTGTATCTGTGGTGGTTTCAACCTCGTGACCCATTCGCCGGGGCGTGTGGAGAACTCATACAGCATTCCTTGTCTTTTCTGCGGCGGTTTGTGCATGTATGATGACTGGTGCTGCTGCTACAGCAGCTTGCTGCGTTGATAAAGAACGAGCTGCATAGCAGCAATATTCGGAGCACGCTGCGGGAGAAACGGACGCCTCTGGACTTCCCCCTTTTGAGGCGAGTCTTCTGCACAGACGAAGCCGCGTGGGAGCAATTCCTCAGGAGCATTCGTCCCTGAGAGGAATTTTGACGACTCACCCAACGCCGACCCCCCCCCGCCCTGCGGAAGAACTACCGGGCGAAGACGGACACAAAGAGAGACACCAGAAGACAGAGAGAGACAAGGAGAGAGACAGAGGCCTGTAGATAAATACGTCGGTGTGAAGGTGTTTCATAAACTTTCTCTTACGTGCGCGCGTATATACACATACGTATACGTCAACCTGACCGTGTGTATATGTGCGTGTATGTGTGGATGTCGTTCCTGGGTAAGTTCAAGCATGCAATTCACATTTGCTAATCTTTTTGTCGATTTGTTTCTCTGTCTATGTATATATTACGCAGTGGCTGTATGAGTGTAGCTATGTTTGTAGCAGTGTGTACATAATTCCCGCTAGATACGTGCACGTCAAAGAAGACGGGCTGAGACACACCTTCTAAAATGCCAAGTGGCATCCGCTTGTTTCTACGAACAATAATTTCTTCTTCCGCAGTGCAGTTTGCAGGACGGGGGACTGAAAATTTGTCCTCGAACTTTCAAAAACATTTTCGTGTATCATTTTCGCGTCTGCGACATCTGCGGCGCCCACTACGGTACTATTCTACATTTACAGATGTATACGTATCTTGTAGCATGCGTGGCTGTCCACGGACATTTATTCTCTAGTCGATTCGTTTGGATCGAGTGTACGTACACCCCATTCAACACGTCACGTGTCTAGGGGTATCGGTGTTACGGAAGAGAAACGTTTCAAAAACGGTTTGTGCGTGGATACTGTCTCAAGCGCGAAAGACGGACATTCATTCAACTGGCTTTGAGTCTCTGCAGTGACTTTCCATAACGTAGCAGTTCTCTTCACAATCAATCGAAAATAATACATATATATATATATGCATATATATATGCATATATATATATATACTTGTTGAGTTCGTGTACGTGTAAGTGTGGATCTGGATGGACGTGCGTGTCTGTAGTGTGCAGCGGATGTTCTATGTGAATGGAAAGGTACACGTACAACATTCCAACGTCTTTTGGAATGTTGCTGTGAACGACTGGAGAAAAGAAAGAAGCTCTGTTGTCGGCGTTCGAGCGCCACGCCAGGTAGAAGTTCATTGCAGCAGTTTCACGAATTTGAACAACCACTATCCAGCAACCTTGGAGAAGCCGGCGAACTCATCCGCCGGAGTGAGAAAAAAATGCATTTTCTTGCATAAAAAGACGGAGTCACTACTGGAGGCAGGATGTCGTTCCCGTTTAGAATCGCAAAAAAAACACTTGCATCCGCCAACTGACATACAAAGGCACGAGGGCACTTCCGTCTTTGTGCCACGTCTTTTTACGGAAAAGGAAGAAACCCAAAGAGAGGCAAAACGTGGCAAAGTATGAAATATGCGCACACGGAGTAAAGTTTCAATGAGGGAGGGTGGAGGACAAATCGCAGCAGCCACACACGCAGGAGTGCCTCTGTCCTCGGGGAGAGCCGCACAATGAAACTGAAAGGAAGCTTCGTGAGGGAGCGTGGGCGGGCGGCCACGGGGTCATAAACTGCGCTGATTCTTCAACCGGCGTCGTAGACTTGCTGCAACCGTGTGACTGATTTCTTTATGTGTTAGTGTGCATACCTGCGCGGGCAAATACATATGAGGATATACACCCCCGCTGGCGATTGTACACACACGTACACGCATTCGGATAGATTGGTGGAGATATAGATGCAGTTATATAGGCATACGGATAGACACGGCTAAAATGTTTTTAACCGACTTAAGTGTATACATATATATATATAGCATCCGTCCGTGCAGGAGCATGTGTTTCGTACGTTTAAGTCTGCTGGTTACGCCGGAGATGCCCTATGACAGAGGTTTCTCGGCGCCCACAAAGTTGCGAGACACTCCCGAGAGAATTGACGGTTTTACACGGCACAGCGACGCGCTATGTCGACTGGACGCCACAGAATGAAGACACTTTCGCATCACAACGTTAAAGTCCTTGTTCTCGACGTGCCCTATTGCTGTAGCTCGTCTGAATACTCTTTCTGGTCGGAGGAGGGAGAAACTTCCACGTGAAAGCAAGCTCTTTGTCGCAGGAGCTACAAACCGCTTCTCCGCTCTACCATATTGTCGACGTGTTCGTCTATCCAGGCGTCAACTTTTCAGAAGCTTCAAGAAGGCATTCCTCGTGGGTAAGTGACTTTACCAGAGAGAGACGTTATCCTGTGTCGAAGGAACACCGAACTGCAATGTTATTCATCGTTTTTCGCGGAGCAGACAGCGGTGAAGAAGTGTTCGCTGAGACGTGGGAGTTCCTCGTTTATTTGCCACCCTTCGTTTCTGACAAAAAAACACTTTTACTTATCGCGTCTTTATATCTTAATTGTTTTGGTGCTACTCTAATCTGTCCGTTAACGGAAGAACTCCTCGCTTTTCCTCTTTGCTTAAGAGGGTCTCTCTTCTACATTTCTTGCACTTGCGTATACTTCATCGTGGAGATGTTTATTTTTAGGTCCTCTTCAGAAAGAACTTCTGCAGGAAGCACAGGCCTACCAATATTGTGGAAAAGATCCAGACGGGGAGAAACCTCCTTACTCTCATTAACGAACTGCATTTGTTTTCATCAGTACTGCGCAGCAAATTCCCGGAATTCACTGTGGCTCTACATTGTAGATGATCACTATTCAGATGTGTTCAACAGCATCATAAAAGTAACTGAAATCTGATGTCAGTGCGGGCATGTTGTCCGAGGTAACGCTGTCGCGCCAGCCTGCTCGAATGTGTCCTTTTCATAAAAAGCGGAACCGACGTGTTCGCATTCTAGATTTGCTTGCCGTGAAAATGTCTGCAGTACCGCAAATGGCGTGTGCGACCGGAATTCCAAAACGGAACATCCATGCTGTAGTGCTGTACCAGGTTTCTCACTGTACAACGAAAGAGGTAGTCTCAATTATTTCGTTGCAGACTCGTGCAGGTTGGTTTGTAGCCTGCATGTCTAGTATAGAGGAGGAGCAAACCAGGGGAGATAGTAGGAGGGCCGTTTGGCAGTGAAATAGGATCATAAGGACGACCACGTTGTTCAGCAAGTGTTCTTGCTTGAACTACGGCGGAGAGCATCTGAATCTTTTGTTACATAAAATCTCTGTTTTACCTGAAAGTGCATCAAACACGACGGATCACCTCGAATTAAAGAGGAAATTCGTCGTGATAGTGTTGAACGGTTTCTGTTTAAAGACAAATATACGCCATCCGATTAGCTATTTGGACGGTGTGGTGGTTAAGTTTGGAATGGTTTAAAATGGCAAACTTGTGGCGCTCACTTCTGTTCTTGGCGCCTTATGCTCCCGGGACGCTTGAGAACACGTGCGTCACAGAAGAAAAGGAGTACTTGACTCCGAAAAATGTTGTCCAAGTACGTTCAATTGGGAGTTGTGAAATTTGCTCGACACAAACGTTTAAACTTGTTCGGAAGAGAGCGACACCAGTGTCTACAGTTGTGTCTGTACATTTCGGCACGCCCGATGGACACACGTAAGTTTCGTCGAAGGAGAACAGAAAATGAAGGTATCACTTTGTAGTGAGGCAAGGCTACTGTCTTTCGGCTGGATCGCATGACAAGCAGTATAGTAACCTTAGCCGCCGGTGGTACGTAGGACGGCGCGCAGGCTAACATATATATATATATATAAATAGGTAGATAGATAGAGAGAGAGAGAGGGACGCTATAGTATCCTTAGCCGCGGGTGGAACGTGGGACAGCGTGCCGGCAACTACAAGAAGTATATATATATATATATATACATACATACACTTCAGGTAAAAAAACGTGTGACAGGGCAGTCAAAAAAGTACCTTTTCTTTTGAGATGACGTCAACTACAAGCCCGTCCTGAGAAGCAGAACGGCTGCTGATTTCACGGGTACATGACAAATTAATGTTTCCTCAATACTGAAACCGCTACTCAGCAAATTGATCGTCATTTCTATGTGTGTGTCACGAATTCCTTCATTCCACAATAATTGTGGCATGTCTGTCCTTTTGTCACAGTTTTCCAGTCAGCGAACATGTTTATGTATTCTCTTCAGTAGCGAAATTCCAGAACGCTACCTTTCCGCCCGTGAGTGTAGCGCTCTCTCAGTTGCCGCGAGCCAGTTCCGAACAGCTGTGACACCTACCAGCCTGCCTGCCTCTCCGCCACGACTTCCTCATTCATCTGTACAAAGAATCACTTCTTTAAAACAAAAATGGGGGAAACGTTGTAGCGCGTCATGTGTTTACGTGCCTCTCGTCAATTAGTGTCATACAAGAATGTGTTTCTTTCTATATATGTGTATGTGCGTGCAAGTGTGCTTGGGCTCCTGGGCTTCACCTCTAACGCGAAGCATTTGGGTAAGTATGCGTGATCCTAGACCGGTACGTGTATAGCTGATGTCAGGAATTCGTGCTGCGCTTTCGATATACCTCTGTAATTTGATAAGTACCGAGAGAGCAAATACCAAGAGTCGGAGGTAGACTCCCCACGTAAGAGAAGTCGACAAAGAGCCAAGGACACTCTACGCTACATACACCTACTACATTGCAGGACTTGTCAACTTCACATCTTTTTTCATTTCTGACAACACTAGGCCAGTGTGTACAGAAATCCCCTCAGTAGTTTTTGATTTGAATGAGATGAAATCACATGAAAACCGCATACAGGTGGATATTAATAGGGATTTCCCTTTACATATTCCCGAGCAACATCACATATATACGCTAACCTCCCAGAGTCCTAAAAGCTTCTCTTTCGCATACAATTCACGTACTACATTCAAAGATACATATATATACGTATGTGTACAGCACTCGGAGGCGCCGTCCTCTGTACGTAAATACGAAACCGTGTGAGGTGAAAAGATGTATGCACACACTTTGTGTGGCACCCAGAACAACATACGCCACAGCAGGAAGACACCCGGCAAAAGGTTGCTTTGTGGTGCTGTCGGCAAATCTGATGTAAATTTACGCCTGCGTCTGTGTGTATAATGTGGATTTGTAGAGAGAGCCCTTATGTATTTTTTCCATGTAGATATATATGTGTATGTGCAGGCACCTTATACACACACTGTGATCCACTGCTACTGTATTTAATGCGCACGCGTACCGTAACTATAAAGGGAAAGAGGGAGCGAGACAAAACAAAAGACACCTGAGTATTGACGACTTGCAAGAGTGTTAGTCCGGCGACGTGCAGACAGATGTGTGGGCAGCTGTCTATTGTCTTCAGGTCGTGCGTGTATTCGAATGAAGACAACATACACATAAGTTGGTATGTACAGACACATCCTATGACGGCGTGTAAGGAGTGACAGAGCGCCTGTATATATATTGTGCACATACAGATGTATACGCTTCTTGGCATACGCGTGGGTGTGGTGTACACGTTCGAAGAAAGTGCATACTTTATGGTCGTAGAAGTACACATGTCGGCGTGCAGAGACCTGTACAGACGTACACGTGAAACGTAGATATCTATAGAATGGTTATGTAGGTAAGCATATATAAAGATAGAATGACGAAACGTTGTGTTGACGTAACAGGAGGACTGTTTGTTACGCCTGGTCTGCAACAAAAGAACAGAGAAGCAGCAACGACATCGTAGGACGCACGCATGAGAAGCTTATCGCAACGGCAGCACAAGAAGAAACTGCTTCACTGCGAGCTCCTGCGTGAAAAACCGTCCACAGAAGGTACGCGCCAGTCCCAGCAGCAATGGCAGCACAGCAAATGCTGCGCGGCGGTAGTAGCTGCGGCAACAGCAGCTGCTGCTGCAGCAATAGCGGCAGCAGCAGGACAATAGCAGTACAGAGATACAGGAGTACAGGAGTAACAGCGACGGCAGCCGCCGCAACTGCCCTACGGAAAGCAGCGGCAGTTTCTGAACGCTGGCTCAGGAAAGCAGCAGCAACAGCGCCGGCAGGTAGCACAGGCTGTGGCGGCCCTGTTGCTGTCGTCGGGTTGTCTTCTCCTGGTCAGTCACCGTTGACGCACATCCTGCAATACCAGCGGCCCCGTGTGTGGTGTAGTGAGTGATTTACATGCACGTGTAGGTGTGTCTTTATTGTCGGAGTAAGTGTATATCATTATATTGTCTTCTTGTGCTCGATGAAGCAAGCGGCGCAGCGTTTCTGCGTGAGCAGCAGCAGGTGTGGACGTGTGGTGTGCTGCTACGGAACATGCAGCCACACGCTTCTTTCTTCAACATTCCACAAAGAATCGCTGTTTTTCTGTCGCACATGCAAATGCGCAGACGCACGGTGAAGTGCGGGAGAACGGCGTTCTTTTTTCCCAGCTGCTGGTGCCCCTCTTGCAGCTCCTGTACCACGTATTTTTCTCCACATCTCTGCTGTGTGTGGCTGCTGCTGCGAAAAAGCTGCACTCGCTCCGACTTTCCCCTACAATTATCCATGCTGCAGTGATTCTTCTCTCGTGTCTTCCGTTCTTCTTTGTTCTCCTGTCGCCCATGCTGCACTTCCTGCCTCCCGCTGCTGGGGGAGCATTTCGGGGAGGCGAATGCCAGCAACCAGACAATTTCCACGGCCTGCCCCTTTCCTACACAGATCCGCTTTCTCCGTTTCTATCAACCCTCCGTGTGCGAGCACATATACGTGAACACTTCCGGTATTAATCCGCACGGACATCTGTTTTGCTCCCCTGACAAAGAAAACACAACTTTTTCCGCCCTCTGTGCGCGTGTGCGAGTGACATCGCGCGCAGGTTTTCGTCTCCCGTTCTCTCTTTCTCCCGTTTTCTGTGGACTTCTGCCCCGCACGGCGACTTTCCGTCCTGTGCCTGCATTGTTACTTATTATTGCTTTTTTGTTGCCCGCGACACCTGTCTGTCTGCGCCTTGCCATATTCGCACGGAGATTTTGTCGACCCTTGGGAGCAGTAGTAGCAGTAGTAGTAGTAGAAGAGAAACTGCGCTCCTGTGAATCCGTCCTATTCCCGTGTACCTGTCTGTGTGTGAATATTTGTGCCATCTGTCTGTACGGATTGGTACGTCTACGGATGCGCGGCGCTCACAGTTTTTTCCGCCGTGTGCGTATGCCACTACTCTTTTTTGTGTAGAAAAACCGAGACAAACACAAAATTCAGAAGCCAGCGCAGGAGAAGATCTGGCGCTGCAGTCCTTTTCGCCTGCTGCTGCTGTCCTGAGGTCTAACACCGCTGCCACTGCAACGACGTGGCATGGCGGTCCTCTCTTTTCCCCTTTCTGTCTCACGGCTCGCCACCGCGCTATCGGCGCAAAGGCTGGCTTCTTGCCAGTAGACCGTTCTAATCGATTTTTTCTTCGTTCCCTCTCTGTCTCTACACCCACGTCTACAAATACCAGCGCCCAGCAATCACCACATATATATATGAAGTAGGCGTAAGGTATAGTAGAAAGCTTGGGTGAGTCGAGCAATTTCTGTATACGTGTGTGTGTCTGTACGTGTATGATTAGTTCTATTTTCCGTCTGCTTTTCTTCCTATTCGCTGTTCTGAGCAAGTAGTAGTATTGTCCACAAAAGCTATACATGTATGTAACTCGCCTGCTGCTTACCGCGTATGAAATTTACTCTTACAGATAAATGTATGTTTTCTTAGCAACCAGCAGCGTGCGCCACTGCTGACATGCCGCACAGCCAGCAACAACCTCAAGTAGCAACGGCAACATCAGTGCCAAGCATCAGCAGTAGCAGCAGCAGTTCAAGCATCTGCAGCAGAGCAGCAGCATCAAAAACGCAGCAGCGTCCCGCGGAAGAAGACGAAAAAGTGGGTGCTGCTGAGGCAGCCGCGGCAGGCTGCTGTTGCAGGAGAACAGCAGCAACAGCAGGAGATCTACGACCAGCAGCACACACAGAGATAAATACGGGGACGGCAATGGAGTGTGGGGTTCTTCATGTAACAGCGACGCAGGAAGAAGGCGTCGCAGTCGCGTCAGCAGCATAGTCGACTAGTAACAGCAGCGTCGTTCCGCATACAGAGCGACAGCAGCAGGAGAGGTGTCTTGCAGCAGCAGCAGAAGCAGCGGCAGCAGCAGAAGCAGCAGCAGCGACAGCAACAAAAGCAGCAAGAACAGCAGCAGCGGCTAGAGCGGCTGCAGCCACAGGGCAAGCAGCAGCAGCCGCGAGACCAGCAACAGGGGGACCCCTCGAACTAACACCAGTAGCAGCAGACCAGCAGCAGCAGCAGCTGATGAGGTGATGAACGAGGAGCAGCGGAAGGGCCGCAGGGTCTTGCAGCACTGCGACACCGCCTGCGGTGCTGCAGCAGCAGCAGAGGACCCGTCCTGCAGATATGAGGCAGCGACGGGGAAGCTGCTACCGTAGCAGCACTTGAAGCATGCGACAACTTCGTGTTCCCGGCAACGGGCATTGCAGCGTCATCTTTCGAAATGGCCGCATGCAGAGCAGCAGGGGGCCCCCTCACGCCCACTTCTACTTCCTCGATACGTTGTTTTTCTTCCTATTCCTTCCTCTCTTCACTATATCCCAGGACGCAGCACTGCACGCGTTTCTGCCTGCTGCTGCGGTCTGCGTCTCCCTCCCGCCGGCGCCCTCTGCTGCGTCCTCTACGACGACACAGGCGCATGCAGGGGAGTCACGCTCCGCACCCGTTAACCTAACACTGCGTCCTGGTGTTGGGGCTCTATTTCCCTTCCCTTCTGCTGTTGCTGCTATTACGCGTGACACGGCTCGTAGTGCTGCTCTTCTACCTGCTCCCTCTCCTGCTGCTGCCTCTTCCTCCTCCTCCTCCGCTGCTGCTGCTGGTGGTGCTGCGTCTTCTGCTGCTGCTGCCTGCGCTGCTGCTGCTGATTTCTCTCCTACTGCTGCTGCTGCACCTTATTCCTCCTGCCCCTCTGCTGCTGCTGTTGCTGCCTCTTCTGCTGCGGTTGCCTCCTCTCCTGCTCCTGCTGGTTCTTCTCATCCTGCAGTTGCTGTTGACCCTCCTGGGTGCCCGGAGGCTCCCGCTGCGTCAGCGGATGCGGCTGCTGCTTGCGCTGCCGCTGCCGTAGCAGCGGCGGCATGCAAGAGGCAGCAGTGGCATCCACGCATCGCAGCGTCGCTGCTGGGAAAGACACTGCTGCTGCTGCAGCAGAGACAGCCGCAGCGTCGCGGCTGGCAGCTCCAGGAGCACACACCAGCCTTTGCAAGACAGGAACACCAGCCGACAGCAGCAGCAGGAGCCGCAGCCCGGCGACAGCAGCTGCACAGGCAACTGGCAGTGTTGACAGCAGAACGGCAGCAGCGCGAGCTGCAGCAACGGCTGTGTTGGACTCAGCAGCAACAGCGACCAAGCGGTCGACGTTGCGCGGCAAGGGACAGCACCGGCAGCAGGTGTAGTACCTGGCGCAGTTCTTCTCCGGGAGCAGCAGCAGCAGGGACTTCTGCTGCTGTGCGCTGCACGTTTGGTAGCAGCACAGAAATGCGTGCTGCTTCAGCGCAGCCGCGCGGCTGCAAGCAGGCGCAAAAACAGCAGCTGCTGCTACTGAGAAGTGCCCTGCAGGACTCCCACTTCAAATGCAGAAGCAGCACCTGGAATACTAGCAACAGCAGGAGCTGCAGCCGCAGCGACGGGCGCAGCAGCACGAGCGGCAGCAGCAGCAATCGCAGCAGGCTGCTGGACACTGCTGCTCTCGTGGACAAGACTCCTTCGCTGCGGAGGACCTGTTTTCTGCTGCTGCGGCTGCAGTCGCCAGCGACGGACGTGCTGCGGCAGGAAAGCAGCAGCAGCAGCAGAAAGAACAGCAACAGCAGCAGCAAGAACAGCAGCACGCTGCTTCGAGCGGCAGGAGCAGCAGCAGCGGGGTTGGGGGGTCTTCGGCGTCAGAAGAGCAGCAACATCCCCATTGCACCAGTCTTCAGTATGCGCAGACGCAAAGCGTCAGCCTCGTCTGTCCCTCCTTTTTCTCTTCTGCTGACTTCCCCTTCTGACTCGAGTCTATGTCCTCGTGCTTCCCTCTTCTTGTGTTGCTGTTCCTCGAGGAGCTCCTCGTCTTCTGAGGAAAGCGCGTCTCTAAGGACCAGGAAGAAGCAACCGCAAGGGCAGCAGCAACAGCAGCCCCAGCAGCAGCACACGTGGGAGGAGAGGGAAGAGGGCAATTTTTCGCAGCAGCAGCAGAAGGCGCAGTGTCAACAGTTTCATCACCAGCAGGAGCAGGCGCAGGCAGAAGAGGACGCTGCGGTCGAGCTGCAGCAGGAGAAGTGGAGCAGCAGCAAGCAGCAGCACTTCGACTTGGCTTCTGCAGGTCCAGGGGGATGGGGGACGGTTTGCTTCGCGCAAATTCAGCCGCGTGCGTTCTGCGTCTCCTCTGCGACAGCAGCAGCTGCCGCACGAAGAGGCGCAGCAGCGGGGCTGTGGAGCCCCACAGCAGCAGCAACAGCAGGAGGAGGAGGAACGGCAGTGCTTCGTTTGCTGCCGCGTCCGCCGCAGCTGCTGCACGCAGTTCAAGCGCCGGTGCCAGGGCTGAAACCGAAGACAAATAAATCGATACGGAAACGCTTCAAAATTACTGCGACGGGAAAGCTGCTGTACAGACACTCGGGGAGGCAACATCTGCAGCGGCGAAAGCGCGGTTCGAGGAAGCGAAGACTGCGGAAAGTCGCCGTGCTGAGCAGCGTCTTCGCCAAGAAATACCTCTCCTACATGCAGTGTCCTCGAGCCCGAAGAAGACGAAGGAAGAGGAAGACGGCGGCCGTCCACACAAGCAGTCGCAGTCCCCCGCAGCAACAGCAGCACCTGCTGCACAAGTGCCTTCTTCACGTCTAAACCAGCGGCACTGCTGCTCCCCTCTCCTCCCTTCTTTTACACATATATATTTCATGCCAACGTACCTCTGTTTTTCTACGTGGGCACTACCCCATATATATATATGTATATACTACTACCTATATACATGTATGTATGCGTATGCGTGTATATAGCCATGTAGCCAGTGCCACTGGCTACCTATGGATACATATAGGTCTACTTACGTATACGCGTGTGGCTTCCTTCCCTGAGTGAAGATATACGTGTATGTGGACTTCTTCAGAAGCTTCTACGTATGACGGTGTGCTGCTGGTCGCTCTGGCAATTTGTATGGGAGTGTCTGCACAGTGAGGATTGCTGGCGCTCCGCACGTTTCTGTGGGCTGTCACACTCACACATATCTCCGTTTCTCATACATCTCTGCTTTCGCAGAGACGTCGAATCTATCTATCCGTATTTTTCTCTCTGTCCACATATATGTGTGTAATATATATGTGTAGGGCTACGTGTTCTCCTTCCGCACTTCGAGATGATACAGAGGTGCCTCTGTCTGTGGGGCTGACACAAAAAGGCTGCACACGTCCGGTTCCCCTGCAGCAAGCGCGAGCTGCTGTATCTATCTATCTATATATCAAGCTCCCTCTCTATATATGTGAATATATGTATATCTCTGTATATGTAGGTAGGTGGATACGTGCGCTTTCGTGAACGCCCCCGCGGATCTATATTCTGGGGTTCGCATGTATAGCAGCAGTCTATAGATATACCTCTCTCCCTCTTTATATCTCTGCCTACCCACATCTATATCTTCCTCTATTTCTCTGTATTGACGACTCTTCCTGTATTCCCTATACAATTTCGTATATCCATCTAACGATGTCAAGCTGTCTACTTATCCAGGAATGTGTATCAACATATATATATGTGTATACATCCGAATGCATTTGCAGGTACACACACCCATACATATATATATGGATGTATGCGTATTTCTATCTGTCTCTTTCTCTGCTAGTCTTTTTCTCTCTACACATATACATATATGTGTATAGCTCTGCGCATAGGTCTATAGGTCTCCACACGCATGCATATATATATGTGTACTGGCGTACTTTTATTTCTCTTTCTCTGTCTGGGCATATATATGTAGCTGTACGCATAGACGTGTAGGCGCTTGGAAATCCGATGCCACCAGGATGCAGACTTCCGTTTCTTGATATGCAGAGGCAGGTATAGATCTCGCATACATACCTGGGGAAATGCGCCTGCAGACGCATGCCTCGATACGTATATGTATATATTTATACCTTTATACGTATATATACACACACGTATACATCTGGAGACGTGTATAAACACACGTGCGTATCCCCGCAGGAAGAAAGCGGTTGTGAGGAAGAAGTAAGTCGTCACAGGAGAGAGAGAGGGAGGCACCGCAGGGGAGTCTACAAGTAGACAAGAAAAGAAGGGAAAATCTGGCTTGCTCCTGTCTCTCAGTCTTTGCAGAGAGAGCTTCCGACGTCAGCCGTAGCAGCAGCCCACCCCGTTGCCGCGGCAGGGCGCTGCGTCCGTATCCTAGCCAGTCACACCGACAGCAGCAGCCGCAGCAGAGCAACACCAGTAGCAGCGGCAGCAGAGCGACACCGGCCGCAGCTGCAGCAGAGCAGCGCAGGCACCAGGAGCGCTTCCCACGTTATAAGCAGCCGTAGTATCGGCGTGACTCCACGGCAAGCAGCAGCAGCATCACCGTAGCTGGAAGACAAGCAGCCGCAGGAGTAGTTAGGCAGCAGGCGCATTGCCAGCAGCAGTGGAGGTGCGCAGAGAGCCGTAGCAGTATGGCAACGCCGCGCGGTGCAGCAACCGCAGCGGGCAGAGCAGCAGCAGCAGCCGGGACCCAAGAAAACGCTGCAGCAGCAGGACAGTTTTGGCACAACAAAGAAGCACCCCACAAGGGGAACACGCTTGCGAGGTAGCAGCAGCAGAGACAAAGCCACATAGAGGAAGCACGCGGATGGAACTCCGAGAGAGCGACTGCGTTACTAAACGGTACAGCAGGAAGTGGGAAGAGGGGAAACCACGAAATGGCAATAACGGCAGCCGGACCCCTTCCTCAGGCCTGCAGCGTCTGCCGGCCCAGTTCCCGCTCGTGTGCGTCGCGTGGAAATCCTCACTGACACAAGAGCTGCATAAAATCTCGGCCACGACCTCCACCGGGGTGTCTGTCGCACGCACAGGTATGCAGAGTAGAGGTCGCCAGGTTAACTGCGAGAAAAAGAGAGACACAGAGAGAGATAGCCGCACCTTTGTTCACGTATCCGTTAAGTAGTCTGAAAGCCACTCATCTTTTTTTCTTCCTGTCTCTCTCTTTCGATCTAGGGTATGTTCCGACCTGCACGCTTGTCAACCGCACTTTTGTCCTGCTGCTCAAACGCGCGGACCACTCGAGATAGGCGGTCCACCCCACGATGACACTAATGAAACCACTCTATAGAAAGTCGTCTCAGACGCACGTAAGTGGGGACGCACGGTGAAGAATACAAAGGAGCAGTTTGAAAAACGAAAGCAGAAACGACGCACGTGAGACTGGTGCAGAGCAGAGCGGTCTGTTGGTACTGACTGTAGACGTCAGTCACTTCATAAAGTGCCAACGCAAGGAGACGGCGAGGCAGAAAAGCACAAATTTGCCGTGCGCCTGAATTTCTACCGTGTGGGCGAGGCGGACTCGCGAATCGCCCGTGCGTCTTTGTCGTAGCTAACGGTGAAAGCGAAAGAGAGAACGACAAAACATGAAGCGTGCTCTACTAAAGTAACCACATGCATTGGAGAACGCGAGAGAAAAGGAGTTGATGGACCTACGCTTGTCCACGGCAAAGAATTCGAAAGAAGTTGAACTAGACTCGTAGTCGAGACACCGGTGTGTGCGCGTGTATTAGCAAGAAAAGCGCTTCGACGAAAGGGGATTTCAAGTGTGTAGAGCGACTTCTGTGGAGTGAGCGTTCATGAAGGAGAATGCAGAGGAGTGCTACGGTGTTGGGGAAGCGCGCAGAGGCGTACGGAGAGAACCTGCGGCACAGCCACAGGTTCCTGACGAATTCTTGTGTGTTTAATATTAAGAGGAAAAACCATAAAACAGAGACGTATCAATAAGGAAGCACTTTGTCAAGCAAAGGAAGCAGTGTGAAGTGTACACAAAAAGATACACCTGCAGACGTGTACACATATATGCACACAGACCTATGTAGGCGTATACGTACGTAGGTCTCGAGGAAAAAAATTGTGAATCCCCTTAGGCAGCCTCTGGGAGTTGTATAGATCCTGATGGCAGCGAATCGTGTAGATGGGAAAAAAGTGAACAGAGACACGATAGGTAGGTTACACGCATTTGTTCCAAGCAAATAAGAAGTGCTCGGGGGGAAAAGTAAACAGAGACAAGATAGGTAGGCTGTGCGCATTCGTTTCAAGCAAACATGAAGTGCTCCCTGCCCTTCTTCATATAACTGCAACGCTTGTTATGCCACCCCGCGCCGCCCTGCCGCTGCGGCTGCATTGCACATCTGTTTACATGCGCACTTCGTTATGTCGATCACCTGTTTCTGTAGGTGGTCCGCAGCTGCGTGAGTGCAGCTTGGACAGTGCAGGGCAGCAGCAGAAAACGCGAGTAGATATTACCCCGTACGAGGGATATAGCAGCGGGGCTTTAGCTACATCAGACAAAGAGGTATACACCTCTGCAGCAGCAGTAGCAAAAGCAGAGAGGAGCGTGGGTGCAGCACCGACAGCGGTGTAAGGAGCAAGAGCAACATCAGCAGAAGTGGCAGGATCGACAGCAGCAACTTAGCAGGCGCTGGAGCGGTCTACGTCTGTAAGAGCAGCAGCAGCAGCGACAGCGCCTTGAGAAAGCACTCGCTGCCGCCGGCAGGAGGAGAAACGCGGCAGCGACGGTGGCCAGTCGACAACGAGTTTGGGCGACAATGTTAGAAAAGAGTTTTCACACGCAGCCGAGATGCTCTTCTCTTCGACTTCATTCATGTACTTCACACAGCATACGAACTTCGCTGTGGAAGCTGTACGGCGCATCTTCTACATGCGCTGCGGATTCAAGATGGAGCGAAAAATAGAGAAAATGTAGCCAGCGCCCTTCCTTCGCCTTCGCCCCGCCCCACTGCACTTCGCTACATTTCACGACATTGTAAACGCACATTTGCTGCTTCTTGGCAGACAGCGCATCAAAGACTCTTCTAAAATTGGGTCTGCTCTGCTCTGCGCAAGGGTTGTAGCAAGGAATTCGCGAGAATCCGAGTGGCAAATCGAATCGCTGGGGTGATTTGGCAGGAAAAGGATGCCGCCGTTAGGCTTCATCACGTCTGTGGCACCTCCTTGTTCTTCCATGTGGAAAGCTTGTATGACGCGGTCTACCGTGTTTTCATGTAGCAAGGGGAAGCTGCTGCCTCAGCCTCTCGCTTTACGCTCTTCAGACAACTCGCTGTTCTCATCAACTTCGAATTTAGTCGCCCTCCTGCGGAGGTACTGTGCTCCGCATAGATGTACACATACATATATGTACACGTATAAAAATATATCTACATACGTAGGGAGACAGAGAGAAGAGTGAGCTGACGCAATAGACACCGGAACAGATTTTTCAAATCCCTGCGTATTCCGGAGTGGATATTGACGTCGTAAACTCGCGATGTTATTGCCGGGCAGCTACAGTTGCCTGCTAAACCACACTAGGGAACGAGGCTAAGAATGTTCTATATAAAAAATGGGCTGCGCAGGGTCTGCCCTTGTTGTTTTCTGCGGGTGGAGGGGGGGAAGCAGTTGACTGCTCCCGGTAGAGATTGAAATGGTTGAGAATCTGTCGACAGTTTCTGCTGTGCAACCAAGGGTGTTCGCTACGCACGAAGCAGCGGCCCTCGAGCGACGGCAGCACAAACG
The DNA here is from genome assembly GCA_000727475.1 of Sarcocystis neurona. NCBI lineage: Eukaryota > Apicomplexa > Conoidasida > Eucoccidiorida > Sarcocystidae > Sarcocystis > Sarcocystis neurona. Next base: position 535,342 of record KL647288.1, on the reverse strand, counting down.
TGCTCCTCTCCGGCACCGTTCTGTCTCTATACGGTCTTTCGTGAAGTTACGAGCTAGTACAAGATGCTTCTTTCGTCCTTAAAAACCGTGTAGTATTACTCACAAATCATTGCGAAGGTACACAGAGTAAGACAGAGATACATACTTCAGGAGTTACCTACGTTTCAACACACACATACGTGCATCCATGTGTTTTAGGAAATACGAATGAGCGTGTATGGATGTGTGGACAGAGACGCAGAATGTGGACGTACGTGTCAATATATTTATACATATATATATATATATCAACACGGCGGTATAGAAATACGCAGATTGCCGTACATACGTGGACAATAATAGTGTCGTAGGCGCGTGGAGTTCGTCGTCGCCCTCACGCCGCAGCAGGACCAGCAGCAGTAGCAGCAAAAAAAAGCAACGCAGGAGCAGCATCTTTTCTCCTCTCTTTCCTCCAGTAGTTAGCAGCAACGCAACAGAGAAGGCCCGCCTTTTCCGACGTGTTGCAGCCATGCACGCGTACCAGACTCCGTCCCACCTATGTCAAACACGCCTCTATCTACATCTCTCTCTATACATATGTATATATGTAGCAGTACAGAATTCTGTTATTCCACATCAACTTAACGGCGCCGTGCCGCACTCAGATCTTTACGCGGAATTTATACGCCCCACGACGGAAGTCACCTGCGTTGTCCTGTGCATGCCCTTATTATCCACTACGTATGTAGTAGGTGTAATATATACTATATATCTGTAGTAACATACAATGTACATACTCCCATATCCGTGATAGATATTATTATGAAAAATTATATATTACATTGCATATACATGTATGTGTGTGTGCGTACTTTCGGAGAGATAGAGCGAGAGAGCGACTGTGGAAAGAAGGAAGATCCGGTTGGGGGAAACAACCACGTGTTTTCTGTCCTCTGCGGCAACGGTACAACTATATGAATATCTACATTTTTAGACATTCGTAATCTGTTGGCCTGATCTAGGATGATGACGCGTAATTTTTAAAAGAGGGAGTCATCCCTCTTCTCTCTCTCTGCGTCAATGGCGGCGAGTTTCGTTCATTTAGCAGCATGCTTCGCGGCGGTGGTGGTAGTAGTAGTAGTAGTAGTAGCAGCACTAGTAGTAGTAGTGGTAGTCTTATTATAGTAGTAGTAGTAGTAGTATTCGGTAACGGGTTGTTATTGTTCCTTTTTAAAGAAGAAAAGTGGCTGCATGGGTTCGCACACACCCGTCTGACAAGGAAATTTAGGTGTAAAGGAAAAATCGTCGACGACCGAGTCGGGCCAATGCTGCTGCTGCTGCTGCAAACTTCATGCCCGATGATACACACGGGAGTGGCAACGGCAGCAGCAGCAGCAGCAGCAGCACTTCAAGCGCGCGCATGCACCGCACGTGCACACCGCGTTTAAAAAACGCATGCTTCTTCGTTATGGGCGCGTAAATTCGTCTCTTCCCTTTCTCTCACCTTTTTACACTGGCTCTCACATGATTACTTTAAAAACAAGTGCAAAAGCGAGCAGCGTCCCTCCCCGCAGCTGCCGCGGCTCTTCTACCCCCCGCCGCCAGAGCTGCTGCAGCTCCTCCGGTCTTACATGCACATCACGCTCTTGCGACTTGTGCTGCTGCTGTTGCTCCTGCAGCTACTGCTGCTGCTGTTGCTCCCGCAGCTACTGCTGCTGCTGTTGCTGTTAGTGCCGGTGTGGCTACTAGTGCTTGGGCTACTGCTGTCGCTGTTGCTGCTGTTAGTGCTGCTGCTGCTGTTAGTGCTGCTGCTGCTGCTGCTCCCGTGCTGCTGCTCCTGCGTCAACAGAAAGAGGTTGCCTTGCTCTGGTGTAGCAATGTGCGGCAGCAATGGCGGTAGCGCCTTCGCCTGCAGCAGCAGCAGGACTGCCGTCAGCAGCACAGGCAGCAGGCGGAGAATGGGCAGCAGCAGCGACGTTGTCAGAAACAGCAGGGGCACCAGCAACGGCAGCTACAGGGCAGAGGACCCAGTCATCAGCAGCAGTAGCAGCAGCACCTGCTGCATCGGACGTTGCTGCTCCTGCTGTTCCCCTGCCTAGCGACTACCGTCGAGTAGGCGTGTGGCTGCTGCCGTCTGCTTTCTCTTCTCCGGTTGAAGTGCGAACCTGTGTGAGTTCGAAAACAGCTGCTGCTGCTTCACCTGATGCAGCACAGTCTGCTGCACGTGTTCTCCGAGGAGAAAAAGAAGCAGCAGCAGCCGCTACACACACAGCTGCAGGAGCAGCAGCAAATCCGGCGGGCCGCCGAGTGTCACCAGCCTCAGCACATCTCTCTTCTACAACAGCGGCACCTCCGGCAACAGCAGCAGCAGCAGGATGGAGCAGCACCGAGGAGGAGAAGAACTGCGAGAGGGGGAAGCGCAAGTCAACGCTGCAGCATCGAGAGGAAAGAGCAGAGCACCAGAAGGAACAGCAGCAGCAGAAGGAAGAGCAGGAGCAGCAGCAGCAGGCGGAAGAGAAGCACGGCGTTTTTTACGAGGAAGGAGGGAAGCAGCAGAGACTTCGCTGCCGTTTGTTCCATGAATATCGCACAGGAGTGCTTCTCACAGACGAAATGCTCTTCTCAGTTACTCCTGAAGATATTGCCCGACAAATCGCTAGCCGCTGTGCTTGTACCCTGCTCTGGGATGGATTTGCAGGAGTAAACCTTGCTGCTACTCTGCTGCTCTGCTGCTGCTGCTACTCTGCCTCTCTGCTGCTGCTGCTCCTCTGCTGCTCTTGCCGCTGCTGCTCCTGCTGCTGCTGCTGCGCCTGCTGCTGCTGCTCCTGCTGCTGCTGTTGGCCCGCTGCCGCTGCTGCTGCCCCGCTGCTGCTGCTGCGGTCCTGTGTTGCTGCTGACGCTGCTGCTGCTCTGCTGCGTGCGTGGGTTGTCAGGCAGGTGGAAATGCTATTCAGTTTGCAACAGATGCGTGCGGCTTCGTTATTGCGAGCGACGTCAACGCCCGACACTTGCACATGGCAAAATTGAACGCTTCTCTCTACGGTGGGCTGGCCAGGCCGTTTGCCCCTCCGTGCCATTTCTCTTCTTCCTCTTTTCCTGCTCATGCGTGTCTCTGCAGGTTGTCTCTGCCCGCGCCCTTCTACGTATATGAAATGCGGACATATCCGGTCCATCGCTCGTCTTTCTTCTCTGCAGGCTCTTCCCTTGCGCCCGGGTTCCTTCGGTTTCATAACTCGGGGGAATGGCAGAGAAAAGTCTCTCTTCACCTTCGGCTCCTTTCCCTCTCTTTGCTTCCTCTCTGCCTTCACCTTTTCCTCTGTCCACACGTGTGTATGGAACGTCCTTCACGGCAAAAATATCCATATGTGTATGTATACACATTCTGGGAGCTAGCAGCAAGCCGAGCCGCTTTCTTGCCTACACATATATGTGTATACATTCTTGTGAGTCACAGCAACCCAAGCCGCTCTTCTGGCTACATATATATATATATATATACATTCTTGTGAGTCAGGAGCAAGCCAAGTCGCTCTTTTGGCTACATACGTATATATATATATGTATATCTACTTCGGAGGCAACACCAAGCTCCTACTTCGATTTTGTACATATATATATATATATATATAAAGCAGCATCAGGTTGCTTCTTCGAGAATATATGTATATGTTTGTTGCTGGTCGAGTAGCAGGCCGCTGCTTTGCTTGTATATGCGTGTGTATGTATTCGTAAGGCAGCATCGCACTGCTTCTTGCAGAATATATATTTCCGAGCCAACAACAAGGTGCTGATTCGCACACATATACATGTATATGTATGTATGTATGCATGTGTATACGCATACACATATGTTTTTTGGGGGAAGAATAACTTGCTGGTTCGATCTCAAGGGAGAGGTAGGTGAGGCGTAGCATCGACGAGGAGACGTGGAGCTGCTTCGAATAGTTTGACTTGCAGCTCGACGAGAGACAAGCGAAACGCTTTCTTGCAGCTCTACGGAAGCAAAGGGAGACTCTTCAGGCAGACGTCTGTCACCGTTCCGTCTTCTGGAAGAACTCGGGAAATGCACAGACACACGCCGAGACGGGGAGACGACGTCAGAAGCAGAGCATTCGCCGTATAAAAGGAGAATGGCGCCAAGAAGCAATTCACACACACATACAGACACACATACATATACACGTGTACACACATATATAGAGACGTGAAGGTGTTTTTTACTTACTGTCGTCTCTACAAACATGTATGTATACCTATGCATATATGTATGGAGACAGAGAGACAGGCAAGCATTAGGTGTAGGTGTACATGTGTACATCTGTTATTTACTGACATACTGTCGTCCATACAAACATATGTGCACAAACACATATATATGGATAGATAGAGAGGAAAGCATGTATGGTGTGTCAGTATGTATATGTGTGGGGACTGAGAGTGCTGCTGCTTGGCGGGGCGTTCGCGTCGGTGTTGTTGCCGGCTGAGTCTCCCAGCCGCAGGGAAGCGTCTTTTGCCGTGGGACGCCGACGATTTGCTGCGCGGCAGTTCTTTCACGTTGTCGTCTCTCCATTTCGTCGGCTGCCTGAAAAAGAGGACAGAGACAGGGAGACACAAACGGAGTGGTATTCGGCTGCTGTGTTCGTCTACTCGCAAGCACTTGTGAAGACACAGACACTAGGGAGACACAAAGAGAGGGAGACACAGAGGGAGAGGGGGACACCGAGAGACGGGAGAAACTCTTCTAGAGAGGGAGACGGGTTGTGCAGCAGGGTCGGGTGATTCACCGACACTTTCTCCCCAGAACAGAGAGAGTGAATATGATAAAGGTAACCATGATAATCGGAAGAAGAGGAGATCAGGGAGAAGGGCCGAGAGAGAGAGAGGAAGAAAGAACGGAAGGAGCAGGGAGACCAGGAGCAGAAAGACTAAGAGAGATAGAAGGGACAAAAAAGATTGTGGGGAGGAGGTTGCAGCGGCACTTCGATATTCCGAAACACGTGCGCTGGCACAGAAGGTCGCATTTGTCTGTGCTTCGTTGTACGAACAACGGCGTCCTCTCCCAGTGCTTCGCCGAAGAGAGATGGTAGAAACCGTGAGACCGTTTCCTCAGCAAAAGGGATCTGCGTACCTACACTTGTGTGTGTGTGCGCCTTTCTGAACGTTAGAGCGCTGAAAAAGGGAGATGTTTACGTGTGTGTGTGTGTGTGTGTGTGTGTGTGTGTGTATGCAGTCACAGATATGTGTGTGTGTGTGTGTAGATTTCTTGACGTTCGGCATATGTGTGTAGGCGGATGTGTAGCCTTTCAAACGTTTGGGTGGACGAAAGAAGAATATTGTATGCATCGAGCGTGGCAATGGGGAGGCACGGGTGAGTGGGTGTGACGTGGGGTGCTGCGTGCAGGGAAAGCCCTGCTGCGACTGGACTTTATTCAGGGAGAATTCGAGCAGCTTGGCACGCGATTCTTCCGTCCCGGCGTATTTGATGGAGTACGTCAATTCTGCTGCTGCTGTTCCTGCTGCGGCTGCTGATCCTGCGGCTGTTGCTGATCCTGCGGCTGTTGCTGATCCTGCGGCTGTTGCTGATCCTGGTGCTGCCGGGATTCCTGCTGTTGCTGCTGATCCTGCTGCCGCAAGTATTCGTGCCGCCGGTGTTCCTACTGCTGCTGCCCCTGCTGTTGCTGTTCTTGCTGCTGCTGGTCTTGCTGCGGTTCCTGCTGTTGGTGCTGCTGACTCTGCTGCTGCTGGTGTTGCTGCGATTCCTGCTGTTGGTGCTGCTGATTCTGCTGCTGCTGGTGTTGCTGCGGCTCCTGCTGTTGGTGCTGCTGATTCTGCTGCTGCTGCTGCGGGTGCTGCTCTTCTTGCCGCGGCTGCTGGTGCTGCTGCTGTTTCCGCTGCTGGTGCTGCTGTACTTGATGCTCCTGTTGGTGCTCTGCGGCTGCTGCTGCCGCTGTTCGTGCTGCGTTCCCTGCTCCTGCTGCTGGTTCTGCTGCTGCTGCCGGTACTGCTCTTCTTGCTGCTGCTGGTGCTGTCCCTGCTGCCGCTGCTGCTGCTCCTGCTGCTGCCGATGCTGCTGTTCCTGCTGCTGCTGTTGGTCCTGCTGCTGATGCTGCTGTTCCTGCTGCTGCTGTTGCCGATGCTGCTGTTCCTGCTGCCGCTGCTGGTGCTGCTACTGCTGTTCCTGCTGCTGGTGTTGCTGCTGTTCCTGCTGCCGGTTCTGCTGCTGCTGCTGGTGCCGATGCTGCTGTTCCTGCTGCCGATGCTGCTGTTCCTGCTGCTGGTGCTGCCGATGCTGCTGTTCCTGCTGCTGCTGCTGCTGATGTTGCTGTTCCTGCTGCTGCTGCTGCTGCCGATGCTGCTCTTCCTGCTGCTGCTGCTGCCGATGCTGCTGTTTTTGCTGCCGCTGCTGGTGCTGCTACTGCTGTCCCTGCTGCTGGTGTTGCTGCTGTTCCTGCTGCTGCTGCTGCCGATGCTG
>KL647288.1:456987-526759 GCA_000727475.1 Sarcocystis neurona | reverse complement strand
TGATGCTGCCCCTGCTGCCGCTACTGCTGTTCCTGCTGCTCTTCCTGCTGCTGCTGCTGCTGTTCCTGCTGCTGCTGGTGCTGGTGCTGTTCCTCCTGCTGGTGCCATTCCTCCTGCTGGTGCTGCTGCTGCTACTCCTGGTGCTGCTGCTGCTACTCCTGGTTCTGCTGCTCTCTTTTTTGGTGCCGCTCTCCCTGGTGCTGCTGTCGCTGTTGCTTCTGTTCCTGTTGCTGCTTCTGTTGCTGCGTGGCCGCTCTCTTTCATCCCTGCTGCTGCTGGCGCCGCTGCGTCGGACGTTGCTGAGGTGCTCCTTCTCTCTCCTGCTGCTGTCGATACGTGTCCTGTTTTATCCGACTGCGCGGCTGTTACTACCATCGCCTTCGTCTTTTTCTGCCGCTGCTGCTGCTGCCTCCCCTCCCACATGCACCGCGTCGTGCACTTCCTGCCTGTTCCTCCGGCCACTACCACCCCCTGCTGCTGCTGCTCCTCCTTTCGATGCTTCGCCGAAACTGCTGCCGTCTCTACCGCTGCTGCTGCGCCTCTCAGGGATGTCGCCTTCGCTGCTGCTGCTGCTGCCACGTGAACCCTTGACGTTGCCACTGCTGCTGCTGCTGCCGTGCTGCTCTTGCGAATGAATCCTTCTTGCTGCTGCTGCCGCTGCTCCTCCCCCTGCGTTTTTTCTGCGGCTCTCTGCTGTCGCTGTCGATATTATCTCTGCTGTTTCTTTGTCAGTGCTGCTGCTGCTGCTGCTCTCCTCTTTTCTTCAGACTCTCTGTTGCCGCTGATATCTCGTCTGCTGGTTTCTCTTATCACTGCTGCTCCCCTTATAACGCTCGTTTGCTGCGCCCTGCCTTGGCAGCTGTTGCTGCAGCAGCTGCTGCCGCTGTAAGGCCCGTTGCTGCATATTCCTGTCTTATCGGCTGCTTTTACTTTTTTTTCTTCTGCTCGCATCACCTGCTGCTGCTGCTGCTTCTTCGTTTAATGCCAGAGCGACTGCTGCTGCTTCGCTTGTGCTGCAGTGCGGCTCTGTTTGCTGCTGCGACGCCCACCGAGCTGCTGCTGCTTCTCTCTCTCCTGCTGCTGCAGTTTCACCGCCTTTGCTGCTCCTGCTGCTGTCACGACTGTCCCTGCTGCTGCTTCAAACTTTTCTGCTGCTGCTGCTGTTGTTATTGCTGCCTGCGCTGGTGTGGGGCAGGCGTTTCTCTCTCCTCCGTGGAGTGGGCCGTCGTATCATCGCTGGTCGCTGTTCGACGTTCGCAAACTCGGCGCTGGGCTGGTGGGTCGGAGGAAGCAGCAGAAACGGCAGCAGCAGCGGAAAGGGCAGGAGCAAGTGCTGCAGGAGCAGGAGCAGAAACAGCAACACACAAACAGCAGAAACGGCCCAAGCAGCACTAGAAACAGCAGAAGAAGCACCAGCAGAAACAGTAGCAGCAGCAACGGCAGAGCAGCAGCAGCATCAGAGCAGCAGCAGCAACGTCAGAGCAGCAGCAGCAGCGTCAGAGCAGCAGCAGCTGCTGCGGAAGTACGGTCTGATTTTCTCGATAAGAAGATACTTCGTAGCTGTCGCTTTGTAGACTTGTTTGGAACTGTTTGGCCGTCTCTACAAACTGTCCCCACAATTCGTTACTTGTTCGCATCCACACGTCTGTTATTTCTACAAAAGGTCGGTATATGTGTCTTCATTTCTTCCCTTGCGTATGGTGTATCTGCTTCTGCTGTCCTGTCTGTGCCGGTGTCTGTACACTCGGAAGTCTTCCCCACAGACGCTCTTTCTCCCTGTCTGTGCCCCCCCCCCCACTTTCCATGTGACCACCAACATATATTTCTTCGTCTCTACATACATATACATATAGAAGTATATCTCCATATACATCTCTTCCTCTCGCAGGCCCCCTCCACTTCTTAGTGCTTCTATATGTGTCTACTACGTGTATTCGCAGACACCTTGTCAGCGCCCTCGCGACTTCCGAGTATTTCTTTGTGTCTCCATATATGTGTGTGTGTGGGGAGTCGGCAGCTCCTCCCTATTTCTCCGTCTGCATGCGTTTGCTCTGCACGGGGCGCGCGTGGAGACACAAACAACCCACACATCCCCCCCCCCCACCTTGTCGCAGTAGAAGTGGGGGCGTCGCCGCGCCCCGCGTCGTCCTGCTGCTGCTGTGCATGTCTCCACACGCCTGCGTCTGCTGCGACGGGTCCTGCTGCAGGTCCTGCTGCTGCTTCTTCCCCTCTACTACGTTCCTGCCTGATTTCCTCGACGCCGTCGCCTCTGTACTTTCACGTGTATACCTATAGACTCGTCGTGGCAGCAAATTCAGAAGAAACACACGTCTCCATTTGTGTGTGCATGCCTGGACAACAGCACGGAGACACACGTGTCTCTGTCCCCATCATCCCCACATATATATATGGACGTATTAGCGAGACACGACGAGCCACGCGATATACAGAAGAGACAGAGACATAGAGAGTGAGAAAAAGAGACACCTCTATAAATATATAAACATAAATCTATATATATTCAGGGAGAGACGAAGAGATATACGGATATATATATATATGTATATATATAGTGGGAGAGACAGAGAGAAAGGAAGAGAGATACATATACATATATATATGTATATATATAGTGGGAGAGACAGAGAGAAAGGAAGAGAGATACATATACATATATATATGTATATATATAGTGGGAGAGACAGAGAGAAAGGAGAGAGATACATATACATATATATGTATATATGTATATATATGTATATATATATGTATATGTATATTTGTATATGTAAGTATGTGCATATATATATATGTGCATATGTGTATATGCAGCTCGAGAGATATAGAGATATACCGATAGGTGTATATATATACATGTATGTGCATCCATATATGTATATAGATAGAGATAGATAGATATAGATATATAGATGGATAGATGGATAGATGGACATATATATAGATAGACAATTGGATATATAGATGGATAGATGGATAGATAGATGGATATATAGATGGATAGATACATAGATATAGATGGGTAGATGGATATATAGATAGATATAGATAGATATAGATATAGATAGATATAGATACATACAAATACATATATATACATTTTGCGAGAGACAAAGAGATATACTGATATATATATATTACACAAATATATATATGCAGCACGAGAGACATAGAGATATGGAGATATATGTATATGTATATAGAGAGAGATAGATAGACACAAGCATCGATCTATATATGTACATGTATTTAGGGAGAGACGAAGAGATATACCTCTATACATGTAGATAGCGAAAGACAAAGGAAGAGAGAGAAAGAAAGGTAGATGCATATAAATAGATAGAAATATGCATATATGGAAATGCAGAGCTCGACAGACATACACATACACCGGTATATGTATATACAGAGAGAAAGAGACACATACATAGATACCAATATATATATAGATAGATAGCAAGACCACAAAGAGATATAACTATATATATATGTGTGTATATTAGAGAGAGAGAGAAAGATAGATACAAACATATATATATATATATATGTATAAGTATATATTTAGCTAGAGACAAACAGAAATACCCACATATATGTGTATATATAGAGAGAGAGATAGATAGATGCAAATACATATCTGTAGATATACGTATATATGTTCAGCGAGAGACAAAGAGATATACCGATAGATATATATATGAGACAGAGAAAGATAGATACATATGAATATATATAGATATGCATACATGTGTATATATATATATGTAGAGAGACAGAGAGAAAAAGAAAGATCGATACATACAAATACCTGCATATGTATATATGTATATATTTACCTAGAGACAAGCAGAAATACCGAGACATATATAGAGAGAGAGGGGCGAAGATAGACACATACAAATACATATATATATATGCGTATATGTATGTGCAGCTCGAGAGACATAGAGGTATACCGATACATATATATATATGTATGTATACACGTATATGTAGATATAAAGAGAGAGAAAGGGAGACAGGTAGATACATACAAAAAGATATATATATATGTTCAGTGAGAGACATAGAGATATACCGATGTAAGTGTGTGTATAAATGTATATGTATATATATAGAGAGAGAGAGATCGATAGATACTAATACATATATATATTTGACGAGAGACAAAGAGACGTACCAATCCATACACATATATGTGTATGTTTCTCTCTCTACATATATGTATATATATTATACATAGAGAGAGAAAGATAGGCACATATAAATATATATATATGTATATGCGGCGCAAGAGACGTAGAGAGATACCGATCCATGTATATGTATATATATGTATATATAGAGAGAGATACACATACATAGATAGATACAAATACATACGCATATACGTGTATGGGAAGAGATGTATTGATAGAGAGAGAGGGTGAAAAAGAGAGATCCTTTTGTCTTTATACATACATATGTATATGAGTATACATACATATATTCATACATTCAATACACATATAGAGAGAGAGAGGACGGACGCTGCTATAAATATGTGTAGGTGTGTCTACACACAGCCTTCCAGCGGCTCCGCATCCTTGAAAAAGAAAAATTATATATATGTATAGGCGGATTCATACTTATATATATGTACAGGGGCATATATGGATACATATATGTGTGCTGGTGAAGATACACGATGAACAAGAGAGAAAGACAGAAGAGTAATGGTAGAGGCCACGTGTAAATTTGAGGAAAGGATAGGTAGATAGATAGATAGCTACAAATACGCACATATATATAGATAGATAGAGGGACTCGCAGATAAATAGGTAGACACAACTACATATATGTGTATGCATGCATGCATAGACTTTGTCATTTTTGAGGAGAAGAAGAAGTGCCGACTGCTGTTTGGTGGGAGAGAGAAGTTGGGTGGCTGGGCAGCTCGCGTCTCGTCTCGTGTGGGGCGGCGTCTCCGTGTCTCCAGGGCGCCGGGAAACAGCAACTCTGTGCATGCGCTCCTCCCACATCAGCCGCCGTTTCCCCCCCTCTGTTTTCGGCTCCCTTCTTCTCTTTTTCGCGCTGCCCCTTTTTCTCTGGGATTTCCTCTTCGCGAAACGTGCGGTCCTTGGACACATCTGCTGTCTCTCCCTTCCTTTTCCACCTTTTTTCTCTCTCCGCCGTTTTCTCTCTGCAGAACGGTGCATGCATGCATTACCTTCCTCTCTGTTCCTCTCTCTATATATAAATGTGTATCTGTGTGGATGAATATACAGAAGTCTACACATATGCGCACGTGTATTTGTATCCACGTGTGTGGCGGTGTATCCGCAGACATACGCGTGCAGCTTTCAACCAGGTGTATACGCTTCACAAAATTCGCTTTGCGCCAGATGCAGAAGTAGCGCGCGGCTTGCAAATCCCGGGGAAAATCTGTTGCTGCTGTTGATGCTGTTGCTCTTCTCTTCTTCTTCTGCCGCCTCCCGCCGTCCGCTGCGGCAGCACGCGAACGCCACCCTCTCCCTGCTGCTGTTGCTGCTGCTCTCTCTTCCTCTCTGCTGTTGCTGCTGCTCTCTCTTCCTCTCTGCTGTTGCTGCTGCTCTCTCTTCCTCTCTGCTGTTGCTGCTGCTCTCTCTTTCTCTCTGCTGTTGCTGCTGCTCTCTCTTTCTCTCTGCTGTTGCTGCTGCTCTCTCTTTCTCTCTGCTGTTGCTGCTGCTCTCTCTTTCTCTCTGCTGTTGCTGCTGCTCTCTCTTTCTCTCTGCTGTTGCTGCTGCTCTCTCTTTCTCTCTGCTGTTGCTGCTGCTCTCTCTTTCTCTCTGCTGTTGCTGCTGCTCTCTCTTCCTCTCTGCTGTTGCTGCTGCTCTCTCTTTCTCTCTGCTGTTGCGGCTGCTCTCTCTCTCTCTGCTGTTGTTGCTGCTGTCTCTCTTATTTTGCTTTTGCTGTGTTCCTGTCTGCTGTTGCTGCGGCTCTCTCTCTACTTTGTTGCTGCTCTCTCTCTTGTTGCTGCTTTCCCTCTCTTTTCCGCTGCTCTCTCCCCCTCTTTTCCGCTGCACTGTCCGTTTCCGGTGTGGCTGCTGGTCTTAGTCGCTCTGCTACTGCAGCTGCTCTGTCTCTGTCGCACCTGCTCTCTCTCTGCTGCTGCTGCTGCTCGCTCCGTAACGTGGCAGCCTTTCCCTCCGTCGCACTGGCATCGGGTGCTGTTGCTGCTGCTTCCGCTCGACTCTTCCGGGTTCCCCTATCATCTACAGAGACATACAAACGTGTATATGTATATACGTGCATATACATATATATATATATTTATCCGTCTCTGTACACGAATGTATATATATATATATATATATTTGTGCATGTGCATGCATGTATATATGTATGTATATATAGGTATATGTGTACATATGTATGTATGTATGAATGTATAAATGTGTGTATATCTGCGTAGACGCTTGCGACACCGGTGCTGCTGTTGGTGCTCCCACTCTTTTGCTGCCCCTGCTACCGCTTCCCAGTGTTTCTGCTGCTGCTGCTGCTGGCCTGACGCCCATTCTTCTGCCGCTGCTGCTGCTGCAGCGCCTGCGCCGGAGCTCTGGTGTTGTATCGCTGCTGCTGCTCGGGCGCCGTGAAGAACGCCGCTGTTGCTGCTGCTGTTGCTGCTGTGGCTGCAGAATGCCTTTCGTTTACTGCAAGTAGCGGCGAGAGCAGCTCCACGCGGCGCTGCTGTTTTCTTGTAAGGGCCATATCTCTCTGTCTCCCACCACCACGCGCTCGTAGTCGAGCTTCTGTCTGCTTCCCTGCACCAATAGCAGCAGCAGCCGTAGCAGCGGCAGCAGCCGTAGCAGCAACAGCAGCCGTAGCTGCAGTAAGAACAATAGCAGCAGAATTAGCAGAGCAGAGGCAGCAGCAACGGAAAAAAGAGAGAGGATTTATGGGGAGAATTGATTTGATGTGGATGAGAGCTCCTTCTCTATCGAAGCTGAAATTGTCTCCGCTAGAGATTCTCCTTAGAACTCATACATATCTGCATATGTGGTTGTATAGTCAGAGTAGCTAATATATATATGGATGTATAGCGAGACTAGAGAATATGTAATATATCTATATACATAAATTTGGGACTGTTTAGAGGGTAACGTTTTCTATCTGTAGGGGAGAGAATCAAGAGGAAGTATAAGTAATATCCATCCGTTGATGTGTGTACGGGCCAAGGGAGAAAAGAAGACGCCTGTGTGTGTGGGCGGAGGTATCTGCGTCTTGGTGTACATACACTGCAGGTGTATGAGGTGGGAGATTTTTGTTTTTTATGAAGAGAGAAGGAAAAGGAAAAGGAGAAGTCGCATGCAACGGGAATGACGTTCGCCTGCGGCTTCCTTCTCGAGATGGTGGAGACGAGACGCAGACAAAAAGGGCAGCACGCGGATGTATCGTCTTGCTGCGCGTTTTCTGATAGACATCAACTTCGTCGCAGCAGTGCTGTGGGGTTTGATGAAGAAATCTGCGGATTCTGTGACGAGAAAGCCCAGACATGCAGCAGCAGCAGCAGCGTCGTCGCGCTGTATGTAGAGTCGTAGGGGAAACGCAGCAGCTGCTGCTCCCTCGTGTGATGCGAGGGAGGCAGGCGGCTCGTGTACGGCGCGACGTGGACAGGGGCGTGCTGCTTTTCTTCGTCGTAGATCTGATATACCAAGAAAAGTGAACTTGGAGGAGAAGAAGAAGGGAAAGAAGAAGAAACGGCGACGTACAGACAGAGGAACCGGACGGACGACGCAGACGATATCTGCTGCGCTGCTGCTTCTCAGCAAATGCCAGTTTATGTCGACAAGGAGGGATACACTCACATCAGTGCCGCAAAGCTGCATGCGGTCCTGGTGCTGCTTCTGCTGCTTCTGCTGTTTCTGCTGCTGTTATTCCTGCTGCGACTGCTTCTGCTGCTGCTGTTTCCTCTGCTGTTGCTTTTTCTGCTGCTGCCGCTGCTCTTTCTGCTGCTGTTGCTATTTCTGCAGCTGCTCCTGTATCTGCTGCTCCTGCTTTTTCTACTTTTGCTGCAGGCCACGTACTGTGCCGGTGACGGATCTCCAGCGGCTCGCTCTGTGCTTCTCCTCTACTGCAGCAGCAGCTGCTGCCGCTGCATCTTCCGCTGATGCGTCGTCTGCCGCCGCATCTGGTGCTGCGTCTTGTGCTGCTGCATCGCATCCCTCTGGTCCTGCTGCCTCCTGGAGACGGAAGCAGCAGCGGCAACAGGCAGCAGCACGAAGAGACACAGCACTGGCAGTTGAAGCGCAGCCAAACGAAGGAGCGCCGACACCGGGACCACCAGCAGCCGCAGCGACAGCAAGGAAATCAGCAGCAGAAGCAACGTCAACAGCAGCAGCAGTAGAGAGAGAAAAAAAACGGGGGAGAGCCTCTGGTGCTGCGTTCAGCTCCACGTGGATCGGACACGTTTCGGCGACAAAGTACAACTGCCGCGTGCTGCTGCTGCTGAGACAGGCTCAGCAACAGCAGCGGCAAGAAGGGCAGCAGCAGCGACAGCGACAGCGGCAGGTGATAGGGCAGAAGAACGCGGGGCGGTCGCGCAGAGGCGAGACGGAAGAGCGACACCGCCGCAGCAGCGGAAGTGCCATCAGGAGGAGCAACAGCAGCAACAGCCGCAGCAGTGGGCTCTGAGGGATGAGAAGCAGCGGAGGAGCGACGCGGCAACGCAGCACCAGCAGCGGCTCGGACAACAGCAGGAGCAGCAGCAGCGGCTGCTGCTGCAAGTGCCGCTGCAGCCGAGAAAGCGGGTGCGTCTCTTCCCAGCGGAAAACAAAGCCGCTGCTTCTTGGGTGACAGTCCTCCCACCAGCAGCAGGAGGCCCAGCAACAGTAGCAGCAGGACACGGGCAGATGTTGTCGATGGAAGGGGCAGCAGCAGCAGCGTCGCGGTGCGTGCACCCAAGGAGAGCAGCAACAGCTCGAGGAAGAGGCAGAGGCGGCGCGGCAGCAGCCGCTGCACGGGAGGCGGCAGCAGCAGAAGCAGCAACAGCAGCAGCAAGTCCTGAGGCGCTTCTTCCTCTAGGAGAAGAGCAGCAGTGCAGAGAGCAGGCGGCCGCACAGCAGCAAGGCGACCCCCCAAGGGGAGAAGAGAGTCGTCACGACGACGCAGCAGCAGAGACACACGCATGCGAGAGCAGCCATCTGCGCACGCCTGCAGAGGAAACGAGGAAGGTCGAAGTGAGCGACGCCGGAGCTGCTGCACCAGAAGGCGGGCGGCCTTCGAGCGAAGAAGAAAGCTCAGAGCTCGGCGAAGCAGAAGAAGAAGAAGAGGAAGAAGAGACAGAAGACGGGAAAGGAAAAGAACAGGACAGGAAAGGAGACGAAGGAGGCCAGGAAGGACAGGAGAGACCAGAACGCGAGAAGGAAGACGGGGAAGGAGAAGGCGAGGAAGAAGAAGAAGACGACAAAAAAGAAGAGGAAGCGACGTCGTGGTCGGTTGCGATGGTCGATGCCGCATCTGTCCCACTCCCGTTCTGTCCGTTTTCTCTGCCGGGGTTTCGCTGTCTCGGCTGCTGCTTCCCCGCACGACAGCAGCAGCAGCAAGGGCCGGAGGCGAAGCAGCAGCAGCAGCAGCAAAAACGACAGCGGGGGCGTTTTCAGCTGCCGCAGCAAGTTCCGCTGCCCGACAGCCACCGCGAGCACGGGCAGCAGCGCGACGTGCAGCAGCAACGTCGCTGCTGGCGGTGGAAAGTTGTTGCAATAACTCTGTACCTCGGAGACTTCTCCGAGCGCTTGTGTTCAAATTTGCTGCTTCCACCTTCTCTCTCTCCTGCCGGAGAAGCTGCTTCTTCTCCAGGCGTCCTTTCTTCTCCCTTTGACTGCTACGCAGTGTTTCGATCTCTCCGAGTTGCTGCTCTGGGTGCTGCTGCGCCAGGTGCTCCTGCTCCGCCAGGTGCTACTGCTCCACCAGCTGCTACTGCTCCGCCAGGTGCCACTGTTCCACCAGCTGCTACTGCTCCGCCAGGTGCTACTGCTCCGCCAGCTGCAGCTGCTGTGGGTGCTGCTGCTGTGAATGCTGCTGCTGTGGGTGCTGCTGCTGTGAATGCTGCTGCTGTGGGTGCTGCTGCTGTGAATGCTGCTGCTGTGGCCGCTTCTGCTGCTGCTGATACCTCTCCCGCCGCTGGTTGTCCTGCTGCTGTTTCTGAGACTCTCCCTGTTGCAGTCCCTGGCGCTGCCGCCGCTGCGCTTCGTCTGCCGTGTCCTGCTGCTGCTGTGGCGGGGAATGCTTCTGGCGGTGCTCCTGATGCTGCTGGTGCTGCTCACATCAACGCCACCCCCTGCGGGGAGTCTGCCGCTGCTGCTACTGCTGCAGGGCGTGCTGCTGCTGTATCTGCTGCTGCTGCCTCTGCTGTCGAAGGTGTATCTCCTTCCTCTCCTGCAAGCGTCTCTCCTCGCCGCGAACTGTCGTGGCAGCTGCTGCCGCCCTGTGGCAGTTGCCCACCCCCTGCAGCATCTTCATCTGCTGCTGCCGAAGCGTTTGTCGAGACCGTGCTGCGTCGCCTCGTCTACAATTTCTTCTGCATCCTCGGCCTGATGGATGTTGCAGCGATTTTTCTGCCCGGGGAATCGTCTAGAGACGGGCACCTCGCAGTAGCAACAGCAGCACCAGGAGCACCACCAGCAGCAGCAGGTCAGACAGCAGAAGAAGAGGCAGCACCAGGGGAAATCGACACATGTAAAACAGCAGCCACCGCGGTGGAAGCCGCAGCCACCGCGGAAGAAGCAGCAGCAGCAGGGACGAGAGAAGGAGATTCTTCCGTAAGCTGCGTCGCCTCCGGCGCATCCGTAGCCGAAACAGCAGAAGCAGCGGCTGCCCTCCCCCCTGCGGACGCCGCAGCAGCAGCTGCAAGCGCAGGGACACCTGAAGGCGCAGGAGAAGGAGCTTCACAGCGGGGTCGGGCCGCAGCAGCAGCGGAAGCAGCTGGATTCAAAGCAGCAGAAGCAGCTGCAAGGAAAACAGCCGAGGCAGCAGCAGCAACAGCCGCTTCGAAGAAAGTAGCGAGACGCCTCGAGCGGAAACACGCTGCAGCTTCTACCGCGCCGCCGTGTGGTGTTGCGCATGCGGTGATGCTCCCCTGCAACAAAGGCAGCGCCGCCGGGAGAGCCCATGCCGGAGCCCGGCAGGATGAACGAAGAATCCAGCAACAGCCACTAAGCGACCAACAGCAGCACCAGCAGGAGACAGGAAACGAGCAGCAGAAGAGACAGCAGCAAATCGACTCATCCTCGGACGTGAAGGCTGGGTTGCAGAGACAGCCGCTGCAGCAGCAGGAGGGACAGCAGCAGGAGCAAGCAGTAGCAGAGCAGGTCGAAGAAGAATTTTATGAGGTGGGGCGGCTGAAGATGGACTGCTGCGCTGCTTTTCTCAACAAAGACGAAGGAAAGCTGCCGCAATATCCATACGCTCAACTTCCCATTGTCGTCTACGGCAGCCTCCGGAGCCCACTGCAAGACGAGAAGCGGCCAGGGTATAGCCGCAGCGTGTGTGAAGTAAAGGGCGAAGCAGCAGCAGTAGCAGGGAGAACCGAAGAGGACGCAGACGCAGCAGCAGAAGCGACGCATGCGGCAACAGCAGCGGAAGAAAAAGAAAAGCGCGCAACCCAAGGGGACGAGGTTTTGTGCAAGTTCTCACGAGCGAGTGAAGCAACTGCGAGGGCTGCTGAAGAAGAAGACGCAGCAGAAGCAGCAGCAAGGAGCGCCACCGAGGAGAAGGAGGAAACAACAAGAGCGACGGCTGGTAGAGGCGCAGGAGCACGAGGCACAAGTGCTGCAGCCGTGCCACAGGGAGGGGCAGCAGCTACAGCCGCACACGCTGACGCCGCAAAGGTTGCAGCAGCAGCAGCAGCCGTGGCCGCAGCAGAGACTCGGGGTGAGGCAGCAACACCAGCAGCAGCTTCGGCAGAAGCGCGGCAGGAAGTCGCAAGCGCAGGGCGGCAGCAGCAGAAGGTGAAGCAGGCAGAAGACACTCGGAAGGATCCGTGTAGTCGGTACAGGAAGCAGCAGCAGAGCATTTGTCTCGATGAGGAAGAACAGAAGAATTTGCCCGAGAGGAAACGACTGAGGACGACGAAGGACTTACTACAGAGTGAAGTGCAACAGCAGCAGCAGGCCACCTTGCAGCCGGTGGTGGTGGAGCAGCAGCGGAGTGAGTTTCCATATGAGCAACAGCAGCAATACGCACAGCAGCAGCAGCAGTACGCACAACAGCAGCAGCAATATTTACAACAGCAACAACAGAAGTCTTCGCAGCAGCAAAAGCAGCGGTGGCGACACCAGCAGCAGGAGATCTCTGCGGGCGAAGAGCAGGCAGGGGCTACAGAGCAGCAGCCGCCAAAGCAGGAAGCATCTCGTGGATTCTCGATAGAGGATGTGCGTGATGCGGAAGAAGAGAAACTTCTTTTATTCGTAGCGGCACTGCGACCGCTGCTGCTGCAGACGATCAAAACTGTGACCCGCAGCCTTCTAGGCCACCGAGGCCCGACACGGAACACACTGCAGCAGCAGGAGGAGCGTCTCCGGCCGCGGCAGCAGAAACAGAAACAGCTGATGCAAGGGCAACAATTGCTTCCGCAGCAGCAGGAGGAAGAGCATGTCGAAAGGGAAACGAATCTTGCGCAGGTTCAACAAGAGCACCTTCCCAAGAATCTGGGGCAACAGCAGCAGGAGGAAGATCAGCAGCAGCAACAGGAGCAGCAGGATCCCGGTCACCGTCAGCAGCAACAGCAACGTGACAGCCACTTCTCCCAGCACCGGCAGCAGGAAGAGCCTGAGGTTCCTCCTCCGGAGCAGCCGCGTGAGAGCGCCCTATCAAGGGAGGAGAAGGAGGGGGAGCAGCAGCAGCAGCAAGGAGGTTATCTTTCGCAGCAGCAGCCGGACAACGATGAGAAACAGGATCTCGAACGAAGCGCAAGAAAATGGCCCAGCAGGCACTTCAGCTCTTCCCTACCTTCTTTTTTTGCGGAAGCGTCTTCGTCTCCTCGCAAGGAAAAAGAACCTCAGCAGCTTCTCGTGGAGTGCGCATGCAGCGTGTTGCTACATGGCGCCGTCGCTTTGGCAGTTTTCTGCGGGTTGCTGCTGGCGCGGCCGGGTCGCTTCAGCAGCAGTCGCCGCGGCAGAAGCAGCAACAGGGGGAAAAAGCGGAAGCGACGCAGCAACAGCTGCGACACAGCGCCGAGCCGAGGAACAAATGAGCAAGGGCAGCGGGTGGGAACTGAGAAGCCGGGCCAGCAGCAGCAGCACGAGCAGGTGCAGGAGCACCAGGGGTCCTGGAGGACGACGCGGCTTCGGCAACAAGAGAGGAACAGGCGCACAGTATTTGCCTCTGCAGAAGATTCTGCTGCAGACGAAGGGGAGGCGAACGACGCTCCGCAAGAAGCACGGGACAGGGAAGCTCGAGGGCTGCAGCCAGAGAAACGTCACTGGCAACTCCACGTGGGACGTGCACCGCAGCAAGAGGATGGGCAAATGCAGCCGCTGGGCGGAGAGAGAGACCAACAGCAGCGTCCGCAGGAGAGCACGTTGCCAGGGACACTGCGGCAGAGGACCAGAGGAGAGCGGCAAGAGCAGTCGAAAGAGCGAGAGCCCGCGGTGAAGTGTGGGAAGACTGACGTGCAGCATCAGCTGCTGCTGCAGAGGAAGAAGAGAGGAAAGGTTCGTGAACCACAGCAGGCAAAGGAAGAGCGTGAGACGTCGATGCAGGGTCATCTGCAGCTGCGGCAAGAAGAGAGCGTAGGATCTCACGCAGATAATCGCAGTTACCACGTGTTGCACAGGGAAGAAAGTAGGACCAGCAGTCGCAGCGACAAAGTAAGCTGCTGCGGCAGCAGCAGCAGCAGCACTGTCGTCAGCAGCAGCACTGCCGTCAGCAGGAATGGAGCCGAAAGCTGCTCTGCATGCCTGAACAACACTGGTCGCGCTTACGAACTTGAGACGCAGGAGGAAGAGACTTGTGCAAACTTCGTCCGAGCACTTTGTACTTTACTTAAAAAAGAATTTCTCACTTGCAGGATCGACAGCTTTGGGGCACAGCATGCCAGAAGACGCAGCAAGTGTGCTGGCGCAGCCCCAGGTGCATCACAAAGGCGTTGCTGTTGCTGCTCAGAAGAGGTGCCGCAGCAGCCTCAGGGGCAAAGCGAGCAGAATCAGTCGGTCTTCTATGAAGAGAGAACGCTGCACACAGCTTCACATCAGAGAAACAAAACACGAGTGACGACAGTCACTGCGTGCGACCGCTGCAGTTCTGGCAGTAGCTACCCCAAAGCTGGAGACTGGGATTCGGCCCGGCGGGTCGCCTGCAGCGTCATGACAAATAGCAGCACCTGCTGTTTGGCCCGTTGCTACGTTGATATTCTGCTGGCAAATGCAGCCTTCCTCTAGAAAAGGCAATATTCCTGTAGCCGTCCTCGCGCCGGCGAACGCCGCGCAGCCACCGGCGGCGAAGCGGGGACTATTCACAAACCTTCAAGCACCGCGCGTGAAAAAGCGTTTCGTTTATTTGCTACGTCTCTGTAGGTGCGTCCTGTCGGTGTGTGGAATGCACCGAAGGACACAGGATTACTGGAGTAATTAAAGCGTATGCGCAACCGTTTCGCGTTGTGTCATTGTTGTTCTCGCCGCTCGTCTTCTCGACGAGTGCTGGTGCTTCTTCGCTCCAACAATGACCGCACTACGAAGAACTGGAGCTTCTTCGTCCCGTAGATCCATGAACGAAGTGTAGATACTCGTCTATTTATGTAGGTCTCGATACACAAACCGCAAGTGTAGGAAGTCCACTGACCGGAACCCAGTCCGTGGGTTGAATTGTCTGTTGGTGATGAAACGCGGGACCGTTGTCGCTTCAGCTGTTCCATCGCAACATCGCAGCTGTGTAATAGGGAAGTGTGGCTCTCTCGCAGGTTGCCCCGCGGTGGCTGGCGTCGGCGCCACAGAATCTCGAAGCATAAAAGGTCTTTTCTGTGCCCTGCGCCCAGGGCTTGCTGACAGTGCTCGCGCTTCTGCCACCTCTTTGGCAAGACGTAGTATTTGGTAACTCCTGTGCAGCCCTCAGGGCATCCGACTAGTCAGATGCTGTGGAAAGCTGTCAGTGAAACAGGGAAGTCCTCCGGTATTCTCCCAAGGAGGAAGCAGCGGCTCACTCTGCACGACGAAAACATCTCTGCGCGGAAGTGATTGTTCTGCATTTGCAGGCGCAGGTTTTTCATGGAAACAATTCACAATACTGGCATTCCAGCAAAGGGAAAGGTCGTCACTTATGCGCATTCCTGTCTATGAAACATTCTTACTCTTCACACTCTCCAGCGAGAAGTCACAAGAAAATGCAGGTCGACGTGTGTCTTACGTGTTGTACAGTACACATTGTTCAAGGCAGGAGGACAGTCCTCAGTCTATATCTGGCGATTTCCGCAGCGAGTGGGCTCCCAGTCGACGTCTGTCGCAGCATGTGCGGACTGGCAAAACTTTTTTCTTTCCGTCACTGAAAGAGAATAAGCAATGCACATGCGGTGAGAAAACCTGGAAATATAGGCTTTGTAAAGCACCGGGGCCCGCCTCAACAACTAGCGCTGTGATGCTTTTCCACTGATATGCTATCGTGCATGTACACATGTAGAGCCAACGCGTGTGTGTTCAATTTAGCACACCGAATGAACTTTTCAAAGATCCGTTCAGCATGGGTGCAGCAGATAGAAGGAGGCGAATTGCCGCTGCGCCCGACGGCGGTTTCTACTAGTGCAATGCGCTGTGGTACTCTCCTTCGTGCAACGAGACTAGAAAAGTCGATGTACATCTGTACCGCTGTAGAGCAGTGCGTGGCACTCACTTTCATCAGGGCCAAAAGAGAAAGCCGCCACAAGAGTTGCTTACATCAACGGAGCAGCTTTGTCGAAAGCGCGATGTTCTTGCCTTTGTCACAACAAAACTGGGCTCCACACACACTTGATTGAGCGTTTCTGTGTACCTCTACGCAGCGCGAAGGGTCTCTTCTGCCAACAGTGTACTTTCTTGAATTAAGCTGAAGAGCGTGTCAAATAGTGCTGTTGGTCCTGATCTCTGGGCGGCTCTCCCCCACGTTTTACAGTTTGCGGCAGCAGGTAGTGACAGGAGAAGTTTCTGTAACCCAGCGTCTCTTCCACTACTACTACTAGTAGTACTACGACAAAGACGACTACGACTACTACTACTGCTACTACCACTATGACCTTACTCACTGTCTATGAGAGTGTCCCATGACGGCACCTCAACTAAGGGTGTTCTTCTCACACGCTTTCGCTAAGTAGCAGCTGTGAATCATATCACACGGAGAAGAACAAAAAATAGCGTAAAGTTGTATTCGAGACACCTCTGTGTCTCGGTAGTTGTCCGTACAGACAGACTCATCGGTGAGATGCAAAACGTAGAGCGTGCACTAGTTCCCATCTACAGTAACCTGCGAAGCAACAACAGGAAGCAGTAGGCCTGCGTTTATCGTCAGGAGAAGAAAAGTGGAGGTACGAATAAAAAACGTCTTTCACAGTGAGGAAAGGGCAACGGCAGATACCAACTACACATCTTCTCCTTACAAGCATCCTGCCAAAGAAAGCAAAAGCTGTCCTAAGTCCTTTCGACTCAGAATAACGAAATAGAGTAGTAAAACAATATCCTTTTGCTCCCCCGGTTACCTCTTCACAGGCATACTTGGGGTAGTCCCCTTTGCTGCGGCACTGCTTCCGCTTATTCATCCCTTGAATTTGTCGTCTACCTGCATAGACGTTCTCTCTTGACATTTGTGGTTTCTGACTTTCCGCTCGAGTACGACGACTATGAAATAAACTTATTTGGCCTCCGTAAGAACTGCTTGATATACGTCATCAGGCCATAAGCAGCCGTACTGCCACAAGATCACTGAGGCTTCCGCACTGCCGCACAATCAGGGCTCTCCACGAAAAAGGCGTTGTACAAACGCCGGTCGAAATTGACCGTGCTTCACCGGAAGCCGGTAGTTCCCGAATTCCTTTCAAAGTCATTGCAGAGTTCCTCGTCGGCAGCTTCGACTACTGAAAAAAACTGCGTTTTCCCTGGAGACACGTAAGAGGTCCCGATGATAGTATGGGTTGTAGATAATGGTGTGCACACCTTTACGAAAAAACCCTGAACCTACAGTGAACCGGCGTCGTTGAAACTTCTTGGACTACACACAGAGGGTCAGCCACCGCATCTATTAGACACGACGAAGGGTCAAAGACACATAATATGCCAGGCGCGGACGATTACCAGGGGCCAGACATCCGACACGCAAAGACAAAAACAGTTGAGCGAGACACGCTGGTGGGGGTGACGCGGTTTCCTTGAGCAGCGCATACGGAGAAGTACGCGCTTACGTACCAATGCCGTCGAAGTGCTAAGCCAGCACTTCTTACCGAGAAAAATTCTAAAACAGGACGCAATTTCAAGTCTTGGCGTCAATCCTCGGCAAGAACTACTGTGTCCCCCAGTTTGCACATGGAACAGATGGGTAATCGATGCGTTTAAATGCTACACGGCTCCATTTCCGCCTGCCTCTTTCCATTGCGCGTATAGATGCGCATGTCGCTGCCAGTTCTCTGAAGCTACTCTGATGGGTCGCTTGCAGTCAACTGACTTGCGTGACAACATAACCTAGGGCGTTTACACGCTCAGGTGAGCTCCGTATCACCATAGAAGTATGGGCTGTCAGACGTTTCCGTACAGGCGCAGTCCCCGCCACCCCAGCAATCAAAGGAGGGCTGTCGCGCAGATCGTCATTATCGCTCGCACTTGTCTTTCTCAAAGGAAGACATTTGGTAGCTGTTCAAGAAACGGGTGGCCCGCCCAGTTGGCAGACGACACACGCCGCGCTGTGACAGCTCTCCTGCAGACTCTTCGGAACTAAGTACCCAAAAAGCTATTTATAGCCATCGCTCTCCACTGCTTCACGTAGGTGAAAACATCAGGTCTTATCGTTTGCTGAAGGCCCTAAAAAGAATTACCATCCCTTTCTGTTCAAATCTGCTTGAGGCGTGTAAGCCATACGCAAACGTAGGCGTTCGTCTGTTGTCGGAAAGAGAGACGGCCTGAAGTAACTCATCACTCCCACTTGCTGTACAGTGGCACTACACAAAAGGCAAAGGTAACACAGCCAGCGGGCACCGCGACGGCTTGCCCCGAGCCACACACGTTTGTTCGGCCACAGCTGCAGCTGGGTCTACCTTCAACTTTGAGAGAATTGGCAAATGTGCGCAACTGCAAACTGACTCTTCGCCTCACCTTCTCTACGTGGCGTGGAAAGCGTAAAACGTGAAACGACGCAGTTAGCCACGAAGGAGCGAGTCGGCGGTAGGTTGGCTCACCTATCGGTGCCGACAGATGCGAACGAACACTGCATGCGAACTCCTTGATTCGCAGCGCTGAGTCGACTAGAAACACGTGGGAGACTTCGGAAGGAATTCCACGTGCGCGACAAACAAGCAGACGTGCCGACGAAATATAAAGGTTTTCAGCCCAGATCCTCCGGACAAGTGACATGACTGTTCCAACTGGCGTACGGATACACAGATGCATGTTACGCGTAGATTGCGCATCGTAACTGGGTGACCTTCCTTAGACGTGTGGACTGGGCCTGTGCTCACATTCCATCAAACAAGACGGCAGTTTCCCGCAGTTTACCCCTCGTGTCCCGGCGCTGCTGCTGCCGCAGTCGTGTATCTTGATGCCGTATTTCATTCTTTCAAAAAGAAAACAAAACATACGTACCGAGTCTCGCCCCGCAATGTCACCGTATGAGTAAGCAGCGTGGAGAGACTCCGCACAGCAACCAGGGCAAAAATGATGACAAGAACACGAAAATAGTAGGGTAGAACTGGACATTTGCGGACACTCACGACTGCGAAAGAGTATTAGAGTCGCAGACTGTCCGACGTGGATACCAGTGGAGACTACAAATGCTGAGCTTACACCACACGTGCATCCGGTGCGTCTGAAACGAAGCAACACCCGCTCGAGACTGAACTCAAAGCGCGTACGGTAGGCCGCCGTTTCACTCCCCACGGCACCGCGTCCGTTGAGGCGGCGAGTGCGGATGCAAAAGATTGAGCTACACACAGTTGTTCTTTCCTTCACCCATTGCACCCACTTTTCTGCCCCACTTTCTTGAAACAGCTGAACGCAACGCTTTTGCTTCTTTGGTAACCGGACGTACACACTTTGCCTGTATTCCAGTGTTTTCATGATCTCTCCTACCTTGTACCGGTGTGACCTGCTCCTATCTGCTACATACGCACCCGCGTAGCGGGATGGCTTCAGGTATCTACTGCACGCATACACGTACATATATATATATATATATATACTTTTCTACTACGTGTGTGTCTGTGTCTGGCAGTTACTAGAAGACTTCGACGCGTCCTTCAAGTTTTGCTTTGACGGAATGTCTTTCGTTCTTTTCTTGACCTGCATTATCTCACGTTTTCCTACAGAAACGTGAAAATTATTTCTGGTGCGTGTTTTGCTTGTCATCGCCGCAGCTATTCGAGTTTCCTCAGCCGCCTCGGCACTGCCGGCTAGCGCCTCAACAACACACTATTTCGAAGTCACTGCAGAACTAATTGCATAACGGTGAAAAGGCAGTCGAGCGGTGAATATACACTCAATCACTGCCCTCTAAACTCGCTCACTGCATCCTTCTTACGGATGCGTTCAGCAAATGCGATGGTCGAAAACTCCTTTGATGCCCATTCGGTTCTTCTTCTATGCTATCCCCCTATACAGTCTGTGTAGATCCCCTCTCCACGTTTTTCCGCGGCCTTTTCGTGAGTGCGTCGGATTGCATCTGCTGCACGGTTTTGTGCCTAGCTGCGCACTCCTTCCGCTGCAGGTCCGCATGCACTTCCTCGCATCGAATGTTACTTTACGCACCCGGTCGTGGTCGCAGACTTTCCCACTTGTATGCAATGAATTCTTCGGCAGGCAACTGGAGTTGTTGTTTTAATGCGTGTGCCGTGGCTTCTAGGCGTTTGCTGCAGCGGCCCTGCGGTGCCGTCGCCGGGCCCAAGTCTGCAGAAGCTACATTATACTCCTTCAGCACATCCGGTCGTAGCTCGTACTCACCAGCGGCCTGACGCCGCTGCTGCCAATCTGCAGCTGCTGCGCCGGAAGCCGCACCAGCCGCCGTGCCATCAGCTGCTGCAGCAAACGAGCCGCTGCCTTCCAGCGGGGAGAACGAGGCAGACGGCACGGCCACGAGGTGCGGCCCCGACGGGCGATGACACTCACGCATAGCCAGAAACTGTTTCGAACAAAACGTTGCTGGGTCAGGCTTTCTGCAGAGGAAGAAGCACGCCACCCACAAAAGAGAGCGGCCCTTGGTGTCTCCAGCAATACAACAGCTCTACCAAGTGTCTGGTGGCCACTCATCGCGTGCACAAGTGTAAACAGCAGCAGCAGTAGCAGTATACACGGCTCGAGACGGCGGCACTGCAGCAGCGCCGCCGAGGAGAAGCACCGCCCACGTAAGTCGGCAGCAGCAGCAGCATCCAGAAAGGTTTACGTGTTTCTCCTGGTGAAGAAGCACTAAGAACGTGGTGAAGCCCGAAAGCAGCATACGCGTCATGTGCCGAAGCTGCAGCAGCGAAGAGCAAGGGCACGAAGCGGCAAACATTCTGCACGCAGAAACGGCGGTTTTTTCCGAAATTTCTCAGCAGGTGTGCGACTGGACAAGGCGCCGCACACCGCCTGCGGCGACACATCCGTAATCACTCGCTGCAACTGTGCAGCATGTAGCCGAGCCTGGGAAATCGTACACCTGCTGCGCAGCAACGCAGCTACTTGAAACCATTCGAGAGGACGCTGTGAAGGAGAGCAGACTGCTGTTTTTTATCTGCGTCATAGCCGACAGAGTTACCAGTGCGCCTTGTCCTGTTCTCCAGTGCATGTGGGGACCCAGAGCCACTACAGGCACACCCAAAAAAACGCTTACATGCCCACGGGTTGCCTTGTGCCGCAATGCAGCACCCGGTGCCGAGCCCAAACACAGGAGCAGCAGCACCACCAGAAGCTGCAGCAAGCCCCAGCAGCACCCCCATCGACTGCAGGGGGGCAAACAACACCAAACAGTGCCGCCGCAGAGTATGCGTGTGGATCCACAACGACGTACGAATGCATGTACGTGCGAAAGTGTCAATATACCTATACACGTGACTTCTCTTGATGTAACGGGTAGAGCCCCCGACGAACTTCCCCTGAAGATAGCAGGAGCAAGCACCGACGAGCTGAAACACCAGAAGAGACATGGAGATGCAGGAGAGCCTGAATCCGTTCAGATCTGAAGGCGCGCGAGTATAGATCTCCTGCGGCCGAAATTGCAGTGTGACACGTCTACGCATCATCCTTTTATTTACGTCGTGCTGCCGAACAAACACAGCGTTCAGACGCTATCGTCGCGAACATTTCGTTCGCGCGACGGTTCAGTTTGCGGCAGTGAAATCGCAGCAGCAGGGCGGTGGTGTTGTAACGGATACACAGCAGCGGCGATACTGCCCTGTTATTAGTCGCAGGAAATGGCAGCCTCTTTTTGTCGAGGGAGCCGGTGAAACAGCGCAACGTCACAGCAGATGGGCGCACGGGAGTTCCCGCGCGCGCGCAGCTAGCCCACGCCGATCGGTTCCATCCAGAAAAAAGAAAATGGACTAATCCGGAGAGGCAGGCGCAGAAAACAAACGGAGTGAGACACCCTGTGAAAATTCTTTTTTACTTGAAGCCAGTGAACAACACGCAGGTTCACGAACGTGCAGGCGGTGTCGCTGCAGAGAGGAGGGACAGACACGGCGCGCGTCACGGCGCGCGTCGTCGTCATCCGCAGAAGCAGCGGCAGCGGCGGCAACGGGGCAGACCGAGCTGTCGTGGATACACGAGGAGCAGCAGCACGCCAGTTGAAGAGGGTCGGTCAAGGCGAGGGAGAAAGACCGTGGCGGTCCCACGAGACAGTGAGAGAATGGGGGACCGCGAACTCACCTGATGCAACTCAGAAGATTGACACCTTCCTCCAAACAGTAGTTGACACGCAGCCTGCAGCGCCGCAGGCAAGAAAAAATCCGCAACAGGTGCAGCAGCGGATGCAGCGGGCGCAAGAAGCAGCACCTGGGTCCTCGCGTGAAGCTACGAGATAAAGCGAGGAAATGAGAAAAAGAGGGAAGGAGGTGAAAGGAAGATTCCACTGCGCGCAAGCACGCGGAAAGGAAACAGGGAGAACAGATGTGAAGTTCGAGGAGGAGTCGGAGAAGCACCACGGGACACTTCGTCTCCACTTGACGGAATTTTCCCTCTGCCTCGCGGCTCAGCGTCTAGCCGAGAAATAGAGATATTATCTCTCACGCAGTGGTGCAGGTGTGTTGGGCAGACCTGTTGCCGTACACTGTTTTCACGAGTTCACCGGACCAGCTGAAGTGTACAGACACCCCGTGATGGACACATTCACGAATCAACGCTTCACAGAACAATCGGGTGTACGTACACACTCGGACACCGCGCGTCTGAGAGGGATTCGGATGTCTGTACACCGAGGCTGAGAGAGGCCACGATGCAACACGTCGCCCACGGCCTCCCTCTGGAGCGCCGCCGACAATTCAGCTGCAACCCCGAGCTCTTTCGAAAACTCAGGCCGGCTTCAACCATACTGGACAAAAAGTGGGTGTGTACGTAAACCGCGACAACGTGAAACGACGCTTGCTGCGTACAAAAGCAGCCCCACTCTGCAAGGGCGTTGTGCCTGCAGAGCCCCCCCCCCCTCGGGTCCGCCTGTCCCCCTGACATGAGAGAGCACCACGGGGGGGGGGGCGGACACTTCTGACCAACACAATCCTGCAGAAAGAAATTTCCAGCGCTACTCTTCTCCCTACTCACGTGAAGGGCGTCAGCCCTGCCTGTCTGTGCGTCTGTCGACGTGCGGTTGTACAGGAATCAAGTTGCTACGGATTAAGCGTCTTGCTCGTTCACTGGCGACCCCTGCACACGCTTTTTCTGGAAATCTGCTAACAGACACACATAGACGCGCCGGTGTACGGACAGTAAACGCAAATTAATTTGACGGCAAAACGTCTGACGGCTTCCGCAAATTCCTCCCCCCATCTCACGTGTATGCCTATACATATATATACATATATATATACGCACACTACATTAATACATAGACATAGAGTTTTGCATATACGTGTGCTGGAGAGACTTTTACGTGTAGAGGTGTGGGAGAAGTGAAAGAAAGGCACTTACACTTTTTCGCACGCGCGTAACTTCCCGTAGAAGTCGGAGCAGCTGCTGAAATTTTTTCTCCCAGCCTTGGCGAGGCATTGCTGATACTCGACATACGTCTGCTGACAAGCGGCAGCCTGCGCAGGGGATGCCCCCCCGCCTGCGGCGAGTACCGAGCCCGGAGGTACGGGGGCCATGGCGCACATCCGAGTCGCCAGCAGCACGCAGGAGCACCAAGACTGCGCACGTAGCAGCAGCGGCACGCAAAAGCAGCAGCGGGGACAGGGGCACCCACGAGCAGCAACGGGCAGAAATAGCGACGAAAGCACGAGCAGGAGGAAGAATACGCAGCAGCAGCAGCAGACGAGAAAGCAACGCAGGTCGGGATCCAGATATGGGCGAAGTCACGGACGAGGCAAATCCTCCGACAGGAGTCTTATTTCTGGATGCAGTACATTCGGCAGAGAAAAGTGGGCTCTGCGGAAGGCGAATATAGAAGTACAAGGAGGAAGAAGCAGCAACGCACCTGCGAGCAACAAACGTTGAGGAAAAGGGTGGTGATGACGACGGAAGTGGAGAGGGGAACTGAAGTCACAGAGGATGGGAAAACGGCAGAAAAGCGTGTGGTACACTTCTGCTCTTTCGCCACCAGAGGCACGCCCACGCGTGTGAGATTAACACGTACACCCCCGCTGGTGTTGGCGAGGAAAACGGCATTCGGAGGGGAATTTGGTGGAAACAGAACGTAAGCAGAAAGGACGGTGGGTGCTCAGTGCGCGGCAGCCCACCATCGCGAGTGCGAAGAGGAAATAGGAGAGCGCGACGCGAAAACCGATAATTCGCAAAGGAATACACCTTCTTGCGCTTGTTCGTGTACAGACGCACGTGTTGGTAGGTACGCGTGTGCGGGTGTACGCGTGCACACGAGTTTGGGAGGGGGAAGACTATGTTGCGTCACGGGAGAGGGGAGACGATTCTGCGCAACAAGAGAGATCCAAGGACAAATTCGTAAAAGGAACTGGTCTTCGCAGAAAGGGACAACGTCGTTGCAGTACCCAGCACCGGGGAAAGAATTGCACATCCGTAAGAATGACTAAGACTGGTCGTGGGGGATGGATACGGTTGCAACTCAGAGAAGAGACAAAATACCGAAGAATCCTGCAAGTTCACCACCCCTGAGTGTGTGTGTCTCTTGGGTGTAAAGGTGGCGCCTACAGCTCGTGTATTCTTCGAGAAAAAAGCAAATTTGGGAAGAGCCGGGGACGTGCGCCGCAGGTATTCAGCGGTGTTGGCGCACCCGCAAACGGTGATGTGGAACGTGAACAGGAGACGATTTCAACAACAAACACCAGTCTACGCCATGCAGCATCTCCTAAGGAGGTAAGAAATTCGAAGATGGGAAAGAAAGCCTACATATAGTGAGACACGCGCAGGCTTGGGGTTGCGGTGCTGTCGGCTGATGTAAACTCATTGCGCCTTCATGGTGCGCGATAACGTGCCTCCGCCTTCACCCCGAATGGGCGAAGCAAGCTAACGTGTCCGCAGAAGATCCCCCGAAGACAAAAAAAGACGGCACACACGCTCTTACGCTCAATGGGAAGGACGCGCCATTCAAAACGGGGTTGTCGTTTTTGCGTGGTGACAAACAGAAGACTACTCTTCTACGAAGAGGAGGGGGCAGCGCAGACACTCCCGCTGTCAGTTGTCCGCCGACTTCGGAGGACGGAAAGGTACGACGGTGCGTGCTGTTGTCATAAAAGTGAGGAAGGCTGTCTGTCAAACGGCTGCGAACACAAATATCTCTGTAAGCGTAGACAAGCAACCTCGTAAATAACTCACTCTGCACAGGACATCAAAACAGCGGCTACCTACCGCACCGTCTCCGTGCCTGCGCATGCAGACGGCGACCTCCTTGGGCAGCCGCCACAAACAGAACAAACGGTTACCGCGGAAAGCAGTGCTCGAGATTCAAACACACGCATAAAATCGGCCAAAGCATTGGCAACAAATGTATGCGCTGTCCAGGTTAAGTTGTACGTGTGCTATACAGGTCGCGGCATACGCCGATATTGCGTAGTCATACACGGTAAATTTTTCTCGGGGTAAATCTACGTAACTCTACGGTTCCTGCGGCATATGCAAGGGGTTCTTCTCTTTTACACAAGTACACCCACACGCACACTAGTGAATCTAGAAGAAGACGTATCTGCTCGCACTGTAAGAACGGGCCCACCACGCAGGCAAACGCCTGGGTTTTTCACCTTTCGCATCTGCGCCCTGCCGGCAGAACAAGCCTCCTGTTAGAGACTGACAGAGCGCAGCGGAGGGCGACATCGCGCACACTCCAGTTTTACAGCGACGAAAGTAGCACACGTCTCCCCTTAATAAACTTTTGCACAGAAGTGAACTCGCAAAGTCTTTGTCGGCAACGCACAGGAGGGGGGGGGGGTGGGAAAGTCGTGACGGAAGAGACCCACAAAAACATACTCCTTAGAACCGGAAAGCCTCTTCCTGCGAGACGGTGGCCAGTCAACAGAACAGAAGTGGCGTCTCTGCTTCTTGAGTGTTAAATACAACACACACTGTTCATATGCGTACTGTCTACCGCGCGAGCGGGAGCGCACATGAGCAGGGTGGTAGACACCTTCAGGCGTTTAGAAACGCGACTCGCACTTGGAGTATTGCAGTCGCGTTTGGAGTACTGCAGTCGAATACGGTGAATTACATGTGTTTCAGAAGTGTAGCGAACGCTCCTTGTTTTGGGGTACTGCACCTGAGAACGGTGGACCAAATTTGTTTCAAAAGTTTAGAAAACGGTCGTCCTTGTGTTTGCCGGCACTACACGCCCACCTTCACCCGCGTCTAATCTGTTCCTGTAGTTGACAGGGATGCTTGTCGTGCGTACAGCGGCTGCCAAAGACAGTGATGTCGCCACTCTGGTCGCGTGGCGTACGTTCCACAACGGTGTCTCCCTCAGTCGATCCTACTTCAAAGAAGTCAGCCCTAGTGTGGCAGTTGAGATCTGGACACACATGAATTTTTCCGGCGTATGCAGTATATCGACACCGCATATATCCACACTGCAGACGTCGACGCCGCATACACCGACACCACAACTGCCAGCCTCTCAGAAAGAGAAGGCAGCACGTGTTCGCCAAGACTGTACGAGATACCAATGCCGCTACGGCCGCGTTGGCAACGTGACCGTTTTCTACGTCAAGTGTTACGTTGTTCGCGGAGCTGCTGTGCTCGAAATTTGTATGCCAGCAAGAGAAGCGCGGGCGGAAGTCTTCAAAAACAGAGCGCACTTCTGTTAGAGGCGTAGCAGAGGAAGCTGGCAGCCTTCTCTGTGCAGTTCCCAACAAAAAAGACGAAAGGTACGTGTGTGTCGCGCGTAGCGATGTCACCGGCAGCGGTCAGATTCTTTCCAGGAGAGCTAGCACGGCGTACAGATGTTTTATTCCACGTGTGAACTATTCCCATGAGGCTACGCGCAGCCCACGTGAGCATCACTGCTCCTCGAATGGAATTACTACCTGTGCCGTTGGGCTGCTGCTGCTCACTTCTGTTCTGCGCAACGTGTGTATATTCTGTTATGCGCTGGCGAAGTTGTTGGCGCCCGCCGGCCGTCGCCACTGAGGCGTGTACAGAAAATCTTTCGTCAAAACGGAGGGACAAATACGTGTACACCAGGTCTGTAATAACCAAATGTGTCTCTTTCTAAATCCGCAGCTATGCTGCGGAGCAGGGGTGATAAAAATCTGCCGCAGTGCGCTGCAGAAGGGTATTCAGGCATTCACTACGAGCACACGTCTGTTCGTGTGTGCGCGTAAGGATGTATGTAGGCACACATAGATCCGTTGGCTTATACATGCGCGCCTGTACCTGCTCGCGCTGTCTGCACCCATATATAGTACAGGTGCGTGGTGATTATTCTAGCATGTGCGGGGGCATCCAGACCTGGGCTTAGTGTGATTTTCTCAGGCCAGCTCACACACGTGTGCATGTGTGACGATGAGTTAGGTCTTCGCATGCAATGTAACTACGGTCCATGTGAGGCACCACTTCATCTGTACGTATACTGTACACATGTGTCGACTGTATACCAGTGGATGCGTGGATGCCACACACGTAAATGTGCATGTATGTGTGTGTGTGTGTGTGCCTTCTATGTTTACCCTCTGAAATCTGTACACCTGTCTATACAAGGGATTTTCACTGCATACTCGTCCTGTTGGTCACTTTGTGTGCAGTGCAGCCTCGCTGTGTGTGCCGTACAGTGTGTATGTGTGTACGCGGGACTGTAATCCTGCAGCTGCCCTGCAGCTAACAGACGACTGGCTATGAATTGTGAACAGCCGTCAATCACGCACTTGGAACCCTCAGTTTTGCGTAGGTAGCAAACACACATTTTGACGCACACACTCTAGGTAGACACCCCACACACACCCCTGTGCGTCAAGTGATCAAGTGTATCTGCCGTGAACGCCTGCCTGTGTCCATCTCTTACGAATGCTGTGGACAAGCTTC
Source organism: Sarcocystis neurona (assembly GCA_000727475.1). Classification (NCBI taxonomy): domain Eukaryota; phylum Apicomplexa; class Conoidasida; order Eucoccidiorida; family Sarcocystidae; genus Sarcocystis; species Sarcocystis neurona. Next base: position 498,959 of record KL647288.1, on the reverse strand, counting down.
GTCGTCTGCGCGGCACGGGTAGATGGGAGTCCGATGAATAGACTGGCACGTACGTATGTTAGAACGATTCTCTCTGTGCAACACAGCAGCGTGCTCAACACAGCTGCAGGCGGGTGCGCTGTACGTGTTTTTATACACGTACGTATGTCTCTGCCGGTGTGTACATATCGATGCAGGTGCCAGTGGCACTCGGATTCACAGCGTGGAGATTGAGTACACGTATGTTTGAAAGAGACGCATGCTTTGTATACATCCGTCATTACCGGGGTAAAGCCACGGTGTGGAAGAGAAGGAGTCAAACAGGTTTACTAGAGCGTTTTCGGCTCGCTCGTGTTTTTGTTCGGTTCCATGGCACGTAGTGAACAAGCTCGAGCCCTGCAGGTGAGTGTGTATGCGACGGGAAAGTTTCATCTGTCTACACGCATTCCTGAGCGAAAGTACATGCATGTGTAATTTTGTAGATCAAAGCGTATACACGTGCGAACGCACATGCTTATCATACTGGAGCATGCCATTGTCGAGGATGTCTGCCTAAATTACTAGATATGGAGTATACATTTCACAGTTAGATCGTTGCATACACTCACAAGTACATTTCAGTTTATGTGTGCACCCGTCTACATACAAGGGTACACACATGTACAGATGTGTATGTATAGATTCCTGTGTGTTCACCTAGTTGACGCGTTGAAGCGTGCAGGTATACAAGTGTGCGAATAGCTGCATAAACATGTACGTGTTTGATTCTACACGTGTACCTACCTCTACCTACAAAGCGTATTGCTTCAAGGATTGCACGTTTCGTTTTCTCTATAGTTTAGGTATCAAGGTAGCAAGCACGTGTTTTTTTTTTCCGCCAGTGGCGCGAACCTTCGCTAAGGGTGTGGAACACTACAGAGGCGAACTAAAGTTTTTGTGACCTCTGCAACTTTGCTAAAAAAATATTGTACGAGTGTATATCCGCCGTAGAAGACTGGGTAGGCGGTTGGACTACGTCTCCGCTGCGTGGAAGCAGGCTTTGAACCATGCAAATCTCCCTTGGAGATGAGATGCTGAAAAACCTCTCCCAATTCGTTCTAGGGGATTCTTCCTCATCTTCCAAATTCGAAACAAGTAATACCAAGCGCGAGTTTCACATAGAGACATTCTGTTTGTTACGGCGGGTTTCAACTGTCGTTCTAGCCCAGAAATACGTTCCTGAAAAAAGTTCGGTGCACACAGAGTTCGTAAGCGTCACGCTGAGCCTATCCAATCGACCTGAGGCAACACCGTTTCGGCGGCTACTGCATCTTCCGCGTGCTAAAACTCAGTATTCAACTATATCTCTATCCGCTTGCATGGTTAGCTCTGCTAATAGAACAGCTCATCTTATACCAGCGGGTCAACTGAAAAAACGATAGTTCGACGACTGCTGGAAAATAGAAAAGGCCAGTCCTAATGCCCCTTTCCTACCGCTCCTAGCAGATCCGTGCACATAGAAAGCGCACATAATTACGAGTAGTATATGAACATAATTTCATGTAGATGACGAGCGAGACGAAGAGTGGAATGGATGCGTCGATCTTAACGTAAGACCATGAATCGAGACGTCCTACTTCTCCACTTCCGAGACAGGACGCCGTTGCGCAGTGGCCTACGTGCCAAAGTGAATATATACAGATATATGTACACACAAATGTATTCACAGTAGAGGATAGGCGCACACTACGTCGGTACAAATGCCTACACTCGACAACCACGTGGAAATAATGTTGCCGTCGTGGTTTTGAACAATGTTGTCTAACGAATGCGATAGAATCTGTCCGGGACGGCATACGTGAGTACTGCCGGACGAAAAATCCGGTGTCCAGGGATGAAACGACATCCTTAAAAAAGTTACACGGGTGCGCGATGCGCTGACGCCTACCTCCGAGAACACACGTATACCTAAACGCCACAACTTGCATACAACTGTTAACCCATCCATCAACGTGCGTACAAGTGAGAGCTGTTTTTGGTGTATACGTGCGGTTACACGTGTATACACATACGAACCGTGCACACACTCAACTGCCTAAGCGTCATCACCCAGGAGTGGGGGACGCAGTGGCGGGTATGCCCCTTCACTCTCGTGTGTGTCTGAGGGACAGGCAGAAATGCTTATACCGTCACACGTGGTGTGCGCACGCGTGTCTCTTTTGTTATACATTTGTAATCATTCTCTACTATAAGCCCTGGTACTGTGCCGTCCACGCAGGGGTCACATGCTTCTGCATCTGTTCTCCACAAACAGAAACATACCATTGTAAAGAGTAGTGCGAAGGGTAGCAGTACACAACTGCAGCTGCAGCGCGCATAGACTGCTGAATGCACGCGTATGCATCTGCTGTAACAGGGCACACTTCACCTACATATGTATATATATATATGTATAGGTGTATATGGGAAAAAAAAATTTTCCGATCTGAGTGCGCGGTACGTCACATCTGTGGATGTGTGTAACACAACGCGAATGGTATACACGTCCCAGTGAACGCGTGTGCACGACTCCACCAGGAGTCCCCTGAATGTGTTGAATATATGGTGACTTGTGGTGTCGACACGGCAGGTAATAGCGCAGACTAAACCAAATACAATCAAGGTTATGTATACGTATGGATATATACATCTGGCATATTCAAATATAAAGGGGAGGGCACATATAGTCACCGCATCAGCAGAGAATTCAAGTTTCTCTAGGGAATTAGACCCCCATTCAGCACAGCAGTGGTATACTCTGCGTGCGTTCGCAATGCCTATATTCAAAGATCTGCATCCTGCATGTACTTGTACAATAGTTTCTACTCTTAGGCAGCCTGAGGCACACTTCTCTGCGTGCGAAAGGTAAGAGTACACGATACCAAGTAAGCTGCAGCAAGCTGGTGAATAACTTAAGTAAAGGAACAGGAGCCGGCCTGCGTGTAGACTGCTTTGTTCGCGCACGTCTGTAGCAGACACCGCCGGAGTTCACTCGATCTTTACGTTGTGACTGCATCCCATGGAAATGTAGACGAATGCTCGTGTGCGTTTTGTGATTTTATGTGCGTACGTTGAGGGCCGTGCACGCGTAAAAAGGGGTGTCTTTTTGTATGAAATTTGAGCGTATGTGTGTGTAGCGAACGTTCACATGTGCGTATCTTCATAGATACGCGAGATAATTATGTTCGAATGTAGTTACGTTTCCGTGTGTTATTGTTGACTCACCCGTAGTTTCCTCTGTGTGCGTGCGCGTTTAAACACACTCAAGGAGACGAGGTCAACTTTCACGTGGCAGTCAGGAAGACATACGCGCGAGATCGACTTGCCCCTGATAGTGAGGAATATACATGCGCATACATCTCTAAGTGATGTATACACGTCTCTTTATATGTGTCTGTACACACACGGATGCGCCTCCACATCCATGTATAGCTACCACGTATGACGGGCAGAGGAAGGACCACGATTTCAACGCTTTATCCCTCAACGCAGCAAATATTATTTGCGGATCCAATACGGACAGAGGTAGACGTACCCATTTTTATAAAATTTAACGCGTGACCCCTTGGACGGAGGTAGCGTGGTGGCGGCCGCGTAATGCCTCTCAGACGCAGTCTGGTATACCTGCACACCGTCTGCTCTTTTTTACATTTTCTGTGTCAGACCGTGGCTTCACTTCTTATCCGCGTTTACGTGTGCAACTCTCTGCGCACCGGTGTGCCTGGCTGTGGTATAGGTTTCGCAGTATTCTCGACTATTTTCTGGTAACTGTCTTGCATTTCACACGGAAGGGGATATATTTGGTCCACGGAGATACAGGTTTTTTGCTGCTGTGAAACGAACGAGAATTCATTTTCCCCTGTTCTCCCTGTTTACTCTCCGATTACTTGCCTTGAATCCGCACGCTTAAGACCTAGAGCTAGAGTGTGATTTGTCGTCTTCTCATCAGGAACAACTACTTTATTTGGGCCTTCCAGTTGTGTGTTCCACCTTGTCAAGTGCCCCCTCTTGTTCAACTGGATTCTGTCTCCCGTGTGTCCTCTTCGTGGTCGCTACTCTAAAGTGGGTTCTACTTTTGTATCTCCAGTAGTCTATTTGCAACGGCGATGTAGTATCCCTCATTACAAGTATATCTTTGTACGTTCCCGGTAGTGAGCGAACTTAACGTCCTCCCTTTCCTGTTACCTCTTTATCTCTCTCTCTCGAGCAATTTCTAATCTGTCGTAGCTGACTGTATATCTCAACCCCTCTGGAGGCTTGATCCTCCCCCTATTCCTATTCTAATCTGTCCAAGCACTTAACGAAATTAGGCCATCGAGGAATATTGCTGTTTTTTTGTAGAATGAAAATGGGGCTCAGTGTCAGTTGTCGGACACCCACCCAACCTCCCTCAGGTGCTGTCATAGACGTAGCCGTACACGTGTGGCTTCACTTGGATCTGATGTATATCAGCTGTCCGTGTAGAGGTGCGTACATGACAGTACATGAAGAGGGGGGTGTGCTGACGTACACACGATTGTTTAACCCTGGTGACGTTCTTCAAGGCGCTGATCATTGCAGAGTACCCAGCTGAGCGAGCGACGTGCCTCTTCATGCAGTGCATGTCAGCTGAGTATTGCACGTTAAGTTTTGTGTTTACGCACAGTAATTGCATACGTGTAATTAGTGTATGCGAGCGAATAGGTACGCATGGGTTACATGTGTATCTATACGCACCTATGTAAGACCGAACAGTTGGCGTGCTCTAGGGAGTACATCATGTCTGTACGTAGGTTTTTCTCATAATGCCAACTAACTGCAGGGATACCGTCGACAAATTATATGGAATCCAGTAAGTCCACAATGCGGCGTAGGTTTAGGCCAGCACGACGTACAAGCGCGATCATCGAAATGTGCACGTCCCGAGTTTTAGTCACCATTATGTGTGGGTACGCGTGGGGGAATGGGCAAGTGCGGAAAAACGACGAATGTAGTCCTGCCTGATGCTTGGGAAGCACTACATACGTGGAATCGTGCGTTTCGCGCAACCACGCGCACGCATAGGTCTGCAGATCACTCCGTCTCGTGGGGTCGTGTAGACAGCCAGTCGTTCGTCTAGGCGTGGGTGTGCTAGGTTTGTGGGGCGGGGACCCCTGTTCTTCGGTATCCTGTATCTGCTTTATGATTCACTCTGACACACAGCTATAAACGTGTGTGTGTGTGTCTGTATCGCCGAATAGAAAACACACAAGAAAGAAGAGTTTTCCGCAAGTCAATTAGAAAAGTGGGGACGCAGAGCTTTCACAGCATACACTTGCCCGCAACATCCTTCAAATATACGTGTGTTGTGCTTGTTGTAACGCAAATAGTGCCGAGGGGTGCATTGTTTTTGTGTGTACTCTGTGGATGAAACCATACACGTATGTATGCGTATGTATAATAGGTATTTGAAGGTACCAGTATACATATGAGCATATTCACGCACAAACGCGTGTGCCTGATCATTTCCGTGTGTTTATTTGCATTAATACATGTACATATGTATACGCATATACATGTGTATATGTCTTCTTGTGTGTACGAACGCATGTATGTACGTGCTGAATATATGTATGCGTGTAGTTGTGTACGTGTGTGCGTCTGTTTGTGTGCCTGTGTGTTGTGCGCCAATGTGTGTGTGTGTCTCTCTGTCAGCATATTAATGGTTTATCGCGTGGACACAGGTATACTTTGCATGTCAGTTTTTTCTGTCTCGCTCGTTACTACATGAGACCACGGGCACACAGATCGTGCCATGCGCGCAGATCCACAAATTTGTATGAATATATGTAGAATTACCGACCCACACGCGTATAGATGCATATCTACGGCTATATGCGCACGAACACGACTACATCGAGTAACATAAGGTAAACTTAAATATTCTTGGTTGTGTATACACATGTAGTAGCTGTCGTCCTACCCATACATAGAGAGACACGCGTGCAATTCTTTCCAACGATTATCTTTCGCGTCTGTTTTCTCTGTAGTGCGTATCTTTTGAGACATAGGTGCTTGGGTATATGGTGCTGCGGAGGAAAAAGCCTTCCGGGTGCTCTCTGTTCTCCCCAATCCGCTACACCACTTGCACGCGCATGTGGCCACTACGGGTAAACATATATGTATGTATATATATATGTGTGCAGTGTCTTAGTACACGAGTACGTATATCGAAGTGTGCTTGCACACATGTGGCGCACTAAGCTAAATAGCCTTCGACGTTATTCTCCTGTCTGCTTGACTGCTGCTATGGAGAGACACCACCGTCTGGAAACGCTTTAGTCTTCTTCTTCTTATACTTGACATACCTGAGTCACTTCTGACACGTTCCACCATCTGTTGCAGCGACAGGCTAGAGGTGTAGGTGCTCTGTAGTAGGGTGCAGATGTACACGTGATATGCTGAGGATCTCGGAGGAGGGTGTATGATCCATATTGATGCTTGTCCCTCACTCGATTTGTCAAGTCAGAATCAGCTTAGATTCTCCACACAAGCACATGCTTGTGCAGAGAAGCTTTCAACGCGTTGGGCACCAGTTACAGAGAGACGTGTTCGTGACTTGGAAATTTGTGTACGTGAAAATATACGCCGATGTGTAGGAATGCGCGCGAAGGAACGTAGGTACGCATATATGCATGTGTGTACTATGTTAACGTTTAAATGGACTTGAGAGTACGAAGACTTAAAACACATTCAGAGTCGACGTGCGGTGATTCACACACAAGTTAGTGGACGCCATTCTGGCAGTATACGCGAAGAACGTCACCGTACATGTTGACGCACGTAAACAAATCTACCCCCTGTCTTTCTCTTTCTCTACACATGTATATCTGCGGATTTATGACTCACGTGGTTAATTTACGTGAATACGCAAGCCGGCTCTGTAGAACCTAGCAGTACGGTATCATTTCTGGCAGTCGCACAAATCCCATATATTGTTTCAACCTTTCTTTCCTGCCCTTTTTTCACGTATTCGACATACTCTCTTCTTCTTCTAATTTATTCTGGAGACCCTGCCCTTCCGCCAGACTACTAGCACTTGTAGGGCCTCCTCCTTCGTTGCCGCCTGTCCTACACTCGCTCTATACACACGAAGTTTCAATGCGCGACAAAATTTGGGCGCATCGATCCTCTTTACAAGGGGAAAATGGCAGCAGCAACGCGATTAAGCAAGGGTGGACGTTCACGAAGACGTACTACTGCTGCTGCTAAGTCGTCTGCCGGTCGTTCTGGTGCCGCTGCCCGTAGTTGTGCTGCTGAAGCGGCCGCTCCCTTCTCCGTTGCTGATATGGATGATGCAGCAGTTGCTGCTCATGTTCCGCTTATTATTCACGCGACGTCAACCACTGCTGCCTGCCCTGGTCAACCAAAGGAGCACAAGGGAGAACGAACACGGCAAGCACGCGTGCGTGGAGGAAAGGAGATAAACGCTCTAGCATCGCCGAGACCAACAGCAGCAAAAAGAGCAGCCAGGGCAGCAAGAAGAGCAGCAACAGCACCACCAGTTGCTGCTGCACCGGTGACGGAAAAGGCCGCACCGAGATCTCGACTAACAGGGAACCTGAGTTTCCTCAAAGAAGATATAGTCGCAGCAGCAAGGAAAAGAAAGAAGGCACAGGATGCCCGCCAGCACGCAATAGCAACGCCAACCGCACCGGCAGCAACAGTCCTTGCGGCACCAACAGCAAGGGCAACAGCTGAAACACCTATCGAAGCAGGAAACGATACATGTGCAATCGCTATTGGTCGAAATGCTAGGCTAACACACGCGACATCACCAGGAGAACTCCGGCATAAGCACGCTAGGAAACTGAGGGTAGCAGCACGAGAAGTGGGAGCAAGGGCAGCACCGTCAGCACAGATCACAGAAGAGATACCAGCAGCAGCATTACGCCTAAGAAAAACAGCGCGGGCAACAGTGGCGGCATCAGGAGTTGTTATCGGTGCAACAATCGCACCATCAGGTGTACCTCAAGAAATTTCACCGGCACCAGCACGAGCATTAATTCCAGCAACACCAGCTCCACTTACGCTGACAACAGCAGCAGCAGGAGCAGCATTACGATTTGCAGCGACGACAGGAAAAGCAACCGTGGCAGCAGGAAAAATGTCCACAGCGCCACCATTAGCATTAACTGCAGCAAAACCAGAAACAGCAGCGCCCAAAGTCAATCTTCGAACTCGGCGTGCAGCTGCCCGTAAAGCGCCCTCTTCCAGTGGCCCGGCCCCGCGAAAGCGAAAACACTCAAGAGTGGCAGAGGGAATCGAAGCATCACCAGCAGCGGAAGACGCAGAGTGTGCACCGACACTCAAACTAACGCTTTTACCTGCAGATGCGGTAGCTGCGTTATCTCGGAAGTCTAAAGCTCGTCGAAATCCACGACAGGGGGCTGCGACACGAGCAGGACGAAAGAAGAGGCATTCGCTTGAACCAACTGATAGTCCGCGTGGCACAGTGGTACCACGCGTGCCAGACATGATAACGTGTCCTGACCGGACCACAGAAGAAACAAGTCACTGCCACGTCGTAGCACCCACTGTGACGGTTGTAGCATCTCCAGGCCATCACTGCTGCAGCCCACGAGGAACAGCAGCAGCTGCCTCTGTTGACCAGTCGACGCAAGTCAAAAGTTTCCAAATAACGGCCTCTCGTGCTGCTCTGCAGTCTTGCTCTGCAGAACATAGCGAAAGGGTTCTGCCCATATATTCTACGGACGGCAACAACGCGCGACGCAGAAGCAGCCGCCGCAGAAGTGACGCCCTGCTCGAGGACACCCGCACACGCAGCGGCAGGAGTCCGCCCAGCGACAGAAGCCGAAACCTTATCAGTAGCAAAGTTTGTGATCAAAACGCTGACAGCACGTGTGGGAAGAGCAGAAGCGCGGCTAGTGGCAGAAGTCGCTGCAGCAGGCGCAGCGACGGCAAGAGCAGCAGCCGCAGCACCAGTCGAACCATCAAAAACGCGAGCAGAGGGAGTGGCAACAAGAGAAAGCTAAAAGGCATCAGCAGGATAGGCTGCAACACTACCAACAGGGAAAAGCTATCCGAGAGTAGTAGCCCGAGTCTGAGGACCAGTTCACCGGTCCTTTCTTCTGTTGGCCCGGTAGTGTGTCGTATATCTTCTCCACGTGAAAGTACCTGTAGACACACGCTACTGGGGTCGCCTGCAAATGCAGAATTGCGACCAAGTGATCTTGGTGCTGGTTCTCCAAGCACGGCTTCCTGCACAGATCCGACCAGTGGTATCAAAGTGTCTATTCTCATTCCCTTCCATGCCGCAGGGCCTTGTGACCCTAAGGACAGCGCGCACTCCGCTGCTGTGGCTTCTCCTCTCTGCCTTGCTCGTACTACGGGAGAGAGGTCGCAGCGAGACACACACGCTTACCAAGCACGCTTCCCGCCAGCAGCAGGTAGCACACCTCTACCTCCTCCTGTTTCTTCACCTCCTGCTGCTTTATCTACCAGTGCTACTTCTGGTAGACGTCTCCTGCTACCTTCGCGGTCCCCTGCTCGTGGCGAACCTACTGCTATTGCCTCAAATGCTGCGGACCCTGCGAGTCACTCGCCGGCAGTCACTCCCCAATTAGATGCTGGTGCACCTGTGTCTTTGCCGCCTTCTTCTTCGTCCTTCGCATCCCCAAGTTCACCAGCTGTTGTTGATGTCACCGGCTGCGGCGGCAGCACACGCACTGCAAAGCGCCGGCGCAGCCGCAGTATTAGCAACAATAGCAGAGGCAGAAAAAAAAGTGTGCCCCAGGCAGCCTCCGGCGCTAAGGTTCCCGCTGCGGAGCGTAGCGGCAGCAGCAACATGCGCAGGAGAGGCAACGGCAATGAGGAAACTGTCACATATGCCTGCTCTTCGAGGCAACAAACGTCTTTACTTGCTGGGTGCACTGCTGTTGGAAACACGCCTCATTCAGCTCGAGCCCCTAATACAACGACTCGGCTGCGACGAAGGGAGCAGCCGCAGAAAAGCAACATCAATTTCCCTCCTCCCGAAGCTGTCAAGCCTACCAAAGTGAGGCGTCTCCTACCGCGACGAGCACGCGTGCAGCTGAAAAAGCAACTGTTCTCTCAGCTGCAGCTCACTCAGCAGCAGCAGCAGCAGCAGGAGCAAACGAAAGTCAGTCAAGAACAAGATCTACAACCTGAGCCTCCCCTCTACTGCAGAGGGGGGAGCGCCACAAGCAACGCCAGCAGCAGCGAAGTCAGAAGCAGTGGAACTGGCTGTGGTACCAGCAGCACCAGTGGCATCAGTTGTGCCGCACCGGGACCATTGCGACGTATAGGTCGAGAGACATGCAGCATTTTCCGTAGGACTGCTGCGCCAGAAGATGCCCCGCTGAGTGGCACGTCTCAAAAAGAAAACCAATCTTGTAGGAAAGCACCTCATCAGGGGAGAATTCTCGAGCTGTTTCCCGCAGAAGTCCTCGACGAAGATTACGTAGCAGGAGACTCTTCTCTACACAGAAGGCAACAGGAACTCGTGTGCTGTCGTCGTTCACCTGGAAAAGATGCTTCCCATCAGGATGCTCAGCCTGCTGCCGCTCCGAGTGCTGCTCAATCTGCCGCTGTTAAAGTTCCACTACATGCTGCGTTGTCCCTACCACTGTGGTCTGCAGAGGCGACTGCCTCACACGTTGGTCAAGAAAGGCACAGGCAACGACAGAAAGCAGATGATCCTGATGCAGCGGTAACGATTTCTTCGGCGGCCACAGGCGCGCTAGCACCGGTTGAATCAACAGCATTCGAAAACACTCTAGAACCAGCTTTTCCTCTACTGATAACTCCATCTACCAGTACGGAGTGTCCAAGGCGCCACCAGAAAAAGCGTGTTTCTTTTGCTGAAGACAGTAAGAATCCATGTCGGTCCCCCCCTGCTAGCTCCGGAGAGTCAGAGTCGAATGTTTCTCTGGGCGCCATGGAGCCTGCCGTCTCAGGAGCAGCAGATTCCTCAAAAGCAGCAACACTCTCAGAAGCAGCACCTCCAGCCGCGACAGAACCGCCAAGTTTTACAGTCGTCACAAAGGCGGGGGAAGCACCACGGGCAACACCACCAGACGCCGCCAACGCATATTCACAAGCAGCAGCTTCCTCGGCAGCAGAATTAGCGGCAGGTGCGCAAGCAGCAGCAGGCGGAGATGCAGCAGGAGAGACAGCAGCGAAAGAAGCTTCAGGAACACCGGCCGAGAGTGCGCAAGGATCGACGATGTGGCCTGCCCCTGCAGCAGCCGCAGCCGGACGGAGAGATCTTGACAGCTGCAACAAGACAGAAACAGCCCTTGCAAGACAAGTGTGTCGACTGGTTTGTAGCGTGGTGTCACAGATGGTGACCTTCTTGACTTTCCAGCCCTTCTTCAAACCAGAAAGTGTGAAGCAAGTAGCCTCCACGTACACGAGAATAGCTACACACCCCTCTAAGGCAGTATGGACACGGAAGGAGCTGGGAAAGTCAAATTTGGAGGAGCGGTGGCATCACCAGGCGCACCCAATTGGCGGTGACAGTCTATGCAGCAACAGCAGCCGCAGCACCGCTGAAGAGAACAGTGGAGACAGCGTTGCGCCCAAGAGAAACAGCAGCAACAGCAAGAGCAGCACCAGCGATGGCAACAAGACGGAGTCACGACGTGGCAGTAGCAGCGACCAGGATGCAGTACGCAATCAAAGTAGCAACAAAAGCAGGCCGCAGGGCCCCAGCGGCTTACAGCAGATTGGTGATTTAGGGGAACCTTCACTCGAAAGCTGCAACAATAGTGATGACAGTGAAAGCAGCAGCAGCAGCAGCAGCGGGAGACACCGCAGCAGCTCACGCTCAACGGAGTCCTGGAACCGTTCGAGTCTCTCTTGGAAAACTGCAACACATAGCTGCCTGGCCCTGGCAGTTGCTGCAGCTGCTGCTTTCTGCCTCATCGAGTACACCCAGGTATAACCGATATTTGCCCTCAAAGCCAGAGGAAGAAAGGCGAGAGCACTGGGGACTGGAGCAGTTCGATACGATAAAGCGCAAGGCAAATGCTGTGGGCGTGCACACACACATACATCCACAGACGTACACGTCTAGCCATTCAGTTGCAGATTACTGTGTACAAGCACATATATATATATATACGTGTAGCAGCACAAAGACTGGTAGCGTACATATATATATATATATGATATACTATACATATGATCATGTCTTTATGTATAGCCGAGTGATGTCATAGTTTGCCAGTACGCCACACAGGAGTGCGCGCAAATGCGGCAAAAGTGTTGTTTGGAGTGGAAGCCATTTATATCTATTTCACTCTGGACTGCACACACAGAAGAACAAGTATAATCTTTACAACTAGACGAATAGGTACGTGCTAATGCATATGCGTGAGAAGAACGCATAAGCGTCAGTTTCATTACTCATTATCTGCATACATACATACATACATACATACATACGTACACACATACATACCTACACACACATAAGTACATACATGTTTACAGATGCTTCAGCCATTGGTAAGGCGGAAGAACAACATACAATTTTTACAAAAGAAGGACTCCTTTGTATAAGTGTGTGTATAGAAGGGAGGGTGTTCCAAATGCGCACTGAGATTCGGGTGGAAACTACACAAGCGGCCACATATGCCAGCGATTTTCAATGTGCGATACACGCGTGTGCTAAGCCTTTCTTTTTTTTTCCCCGTCTCTCTCTCTCTTCGTATCTCTCTATATATGTATGTGTGTAGGTTAATTATAAAAAAGCTAATGCTGCGCAGTTATATAAGCAAAAGGTAGTCACTGTTGTTAAAAAGAGAACGAATACATGCACGTGTATGTCTACACACATGGCGAGGGGGTAAGAGTATGTTATTGCACTGTGACACCAAGCCGCACTCAACTGTCTAAACGTTATCTAGGATGTTGCAGATGTACTATTCTCTTTAAATATACACGTGCACATCTCTTTCTTTCTGCCTGTGCTACATGTATGAGAAGAGAGAGGGACGCACAGTGTGTCTTTTCCGAGTATGCTACTTCGAATTGGTCATAGAAAAAAGTGTATACATATATATATATATATATGTATATATGTGCGAGTACGGTACAGAAGTGCTAGGTAGAGGTGATACACGTGCATTCACGCGTCTCCACCGGCAGAGTAGGACTTAAGTTGCAGCTCACCCGCATGTACACATATGTATGTGTACATGCGTACAAGTGTATCCCCGCTATATAACGTAATTGTGGGTGCATTCCGTATACGCAGATACGTACATATACATATATATATATATATTTTCGTCTCAGGAAAGTTGGAGTCTTCTCCGTACAGAACTTCGTTCCAAAAGATGTACCATGTCGTCGTGCTCTGCGCCTGTACTGATACGCCTGGGTATCCCTGTTTTTCTTTGTCTACGCAGGCTCCAACGCAAACAGTGTGCATATATTAGCATACACGTGTGTATATATATAAAGTATACGCAGCACCGCACACGTACATTACCTAGAAGGGAGCAGGCCGTCCTTTTCGCTCCCGCTCTCCGTACTCATTTACATACATACATCTGTACATATACGCGCGCATATGCACACGCACGCAGACACACACAACGCTCCAGTTTTGCACAGTAACATTGTACGGACGCGTGCGTCCCTCTTTATCTGTGTATAACGATGTACGCATTGGTGCACGTGTGTCAAGTAGCGCGAATGTGAGGGTCATATATCTCCGCCTCTAAGCCTGCCACACAGAGCCTGTGCACCGCTACCGATGTAGACGTAGTACGTATATGTACTCGAAAACACACGCACGGTGAAGATTTCCCAGTTGTGTGTGTGTCGCCGTTCGGGACTTGCTGTAGGATACACCTGGAAGCGGGTCACGTAGGCTTCACCTGGAAGCATGTGTGGATGCGTAAATATATATATTTATAAACATATTTATACGTATGTAGTGACACGCACACCTACACATCAATACAAACAATCGTCTCTTTGTGATCCGTACACGCGCGTAGTACAGAGATGGGCTGTGCAAAAACATGCACACTTCAGCATGCCAGTAAGTGTAGTTTTCGCCTGTGGAACTTGATTTGGTGACAGGTCTGTCTCTCTGTCTCTCTCTCTTTCAAGATATCTACACGTAGATACCTTTATGTCTGTCGACATACACGTGTAATTGAACTGTGTCGGGCAGCGGGCGGCCGCTGTTTTGCGCGTTGATCTGTTGGCGCTGGAGCAAAAAGCTGCCCGACAATGACGGCAGCATCTTCTCTCCACTTTTCTCTGCAATCTCCGTCTCATCTGCAACCGCGTCAGCCTTACTTTGTTATGCACGTGTATCGCTACGTGCACTTTCGTGTGTGTACCGACATACGTGCATCCTTGTACTGCTGAGTCTAAAAAAAAGTGTGGACTAGCCCGACCCTTTCCTTGTCTCCGTGTGCCTGCAAGGAAGGCCTACACACTTATGCGTATGAAGTAGATATACAGCCTAAGAGCGGCGTACAGAAAGCTTCTGGTGTGGAGTAGTAGCGTAGATCGTCTGCTTGTTAACTTTTCTGCAGCGGCGTGGAGCGCCCAGGGATACAATTTTACCCATTGATGGGACCTGGAATTATTCGTTCCTAGCTGGTCTTATTTCTTCTACTTTCTCTCCGTTGGCTATTCCTCCTGTTCCTCCAGCGGTTGCTCCTTCTCTAACGAACGGTTGCTCCGCTGTTGTCTCGTCTTTCCCCTCTAATGTGTCTGCCTCTGCAACAACATCTGTTTCTACCTCGTCGCTGCCAGTTCGGCGTGCTGATGCTTCCGTTCTCGGGGAGGTGCTTTCCTCACCGCTGCTGCAGCTTCGAACAGCCCTGTGGCAGCTTCCATGTACAGCACTAAAGAAAATTGCTGCTGCTCTGTGGGGTGACGCAGCAGCCGAATGGGTGCTGGCGCCTAGTACCACAAACTGGGGCTCTGCCTCTCGCGGCGCCCGCATTGTAGACGCAGAAACGACGGGAGCGCCCTCTACAGCTGCTGCTTGGCTAGCGCGTCAACTAGAGGCAGTTGCATCGCTAATGATGCCTCCGTATGTGTTGCAGCATTGGCAGCAGCAGCAGCAGCACGAACAGCAACAGCAGCAGCAGAACCACACGTTGCAGCCCGCTTCTCACTTGCGTGACCCCCGCATCGGTAAGAGCAACACTAGCGAGAATCTGCGGACACGGGAGAGAAGCAACAGCCGCGGCAGCGTGGACAGCAGCAGTAGCAGCAGCTTGATGAGTATGGTTGACAGCAGCCTCAACTTCATCAGCAGCACGTGGAGCCGGTTTACCGCTTTCCTGCTCGAAAGCCTGGAGCTGCCGTTTCGCTGGTGGACGGGCGAAGCGAGAACGCAGCCGTATCCCGTCCAAGAAGACGCAGCAGGCGCAGCAGCAGCAAGCGCACATGCATTGGCAGCGGCAGAGGCTTCTACGAAAGGTGGAGGCGGGCCGATGTCCTGGCGCCACTACTTCCCTATTTACGACTATACAAACAATCCTGCCGTGCTGCTGGTAGAAAGTCGAGCGGAAGACGTAGATAAACACTTCTACTTCTCCAGCAGTAGAGGACAGGTTACCATCGAATTATCACGGCCAGTGGCGCTGGCTGCGGTCAGCATAGAGAGGAGGCACGCGGCTGCCGCTGCAGCACCACAGACTACCGCATGCGCCTATGACCCTCAGGACTTCTCTGTGTACGCCTGGAGTTCCCAAAGCTTTACTTGTGGAACGACACACACTGCTGCAGCGGCTGCCGGCATATCTACTACTGCTGATGAGACTGTCAGCACTTCCGTAGCGGCAAACGCAGACTCAGAAGCAGTTTTCGCATCGGCTGCTGCTGTGCTACCAGAGGCAGCACGAAAAGCTGGTACTGCGCATGCAGCTGAAGAGGCGCAAGAAGCACAGCGTCGAGCAACAACAGCGGCAAAGCAGCGGGACCGGTCGGCAGAGCAAAGAGTGGCGTCAAGAAACGAAGGAGAGCGGCAGGTCGCAGACACTTTTTCACACCTCCGTCGGCTGTTGAACGGATTTGTTGCTTTCTTGCAAATGGGTGAAGCTTCGTCAGCTCCTGCAGCAGTGGGTCCACCACCGCCAGCATCAGAGCACGCTGCCACAGGAAGGGGAGCTGGAGTTGAGACAGCCGGAACAGCAGGAGACGCAGCAGCAACAGGATACGCAGCAGCAGGGAGACACCTCACAGCAGCCGAAAATGCAACAGCTGCGGCTGCAAACGATCACGCAGCAGAAACAGCAAGAGAACACGCAGCAGCAGCAACAGAAGGAGAACAGTGCGCCGCAGAGACGGGAGGGCACCACGCAGCAGCACCAGCAGGAGCAGACCACGCAGGAATACTACCACCAGCAGCAGCAAAAGAATATGCGACACCTGCAAGGGGCGGCGCCGCGGCAGCAGCGGTCGACGGAAGCGCACAAACTTCGTCAGGGGTACATGCAAGAAGTGCAGCTGTCGCTGCAGGAGGGTCTGCAACAACAGCAGCACAAGAAATTGAAATTCCAGAAGCAGCACCAGAAGGCCCCGTTTCTGAAGAGGGTAGCGGCGGTCATGTTGGCGCAGTGGGGGCAGCCAGCGGGACCAGGGGTCACCAGGAGAAGAATGCTGCAGACAGCAGTAACGCTAATGGCGCTGCAGCAGAGAAGACGAGGAGTAGCAGCAACAAAAACCCGCCTGCCTTCCGCGGCTACAAAGAAGACAGTCACTTTGTTGAGAAGACAAATAATGCCCTTTTCTCTGAAGAGAGGGGAACCGAAGACAAAGAAGGGTTTCGGTGGATACACATGGGAACTTTCAGGTTCCCCTGCACTCCAGGCAGCAAATCTCAACTGTACATGCTTTCTTCTCTGCCCGAACAGGGGCAGCGACGCGTTAAAACAGATGCAGAAGGAAATGCTGCTGCTGCGACGGTCACTGGCATTGTCCCTCCTCCTCATGTCGCCCGTGCTGCTGCTGGCGGTCCCGTTCCTGCAAGTGCTGCTGTCACTTCTGCTGTAGTTGCTGCTAGTTCTGCTGTTGCTGCTGCTTCTGCGGCCGCTCCTGCTGTCCCGCTGTCTTCCCTTGCGGAGTGCTGGCAGGAGGGCAGCAAAGAAGCAACAGAAATGGAGCGTGCAGCAACTGAGACAGCACGCACGACAGCAGCAGAATGTCGTGCATGCAGTTTTGCAGACCGCCAGTGCGTCATCAGCAGAAAAGTGAAGTTCGTCTTTCATTCAAATTACAGCGGTCAACAACACACGCAGCTCTACAGACTTAAGGTTTTTGGCTGTGGTATCTCCCAGTAGAGACGCCGCAGCGGCAAGTCCTACAGTTTTTTTCTTACTGCTACTGCGGTTGCGGGAAACGTCGCCTCGGGTAGCAGAGGCACACGTCGTGAGCAGCAACAGGAGGACGATTCACAGCAGCAACAAAGTGAGCAGCGCAGCAGCAATTCTAGCATCAGATGCACGTACAAAACTGCACCAAGCAGCAGCACTGCACCCAACAGCAACGGCACTGGTACGACTGCACTTCGCAGCCCCATCATCGAAGTAGAGACCGAGCAAGGCTTCAAGGAGGTGCGGGAGCTGCAGCAGCGGCAGCAGCGTACTGTGCAGCAGAGGAATTCGTAGTAGCAGCTGGTTCGGCAGCCCCAGGTGGAGAGAGCAACAGGAAAGTGCCTTACGAAATGTCCTCGATAGGAAAAGGGGCGGAGAACCACAGCAAAAGCAGTCGCTTAACGAGCAGCAACAGTATCCTCCGCAGCAGCAGCAGCAGAAACCCCCACTCAGGCAAAAGTGACATATACGCGTGTACCAAAACCTACGTATACGTATATATCTGCCCCTGCGTAATTATGCGCGTGAACAAATATATATACTTGTCTACACATATATATATATATATATATGTAAATGTGCACATACATCTGACCGGCAGATGTGCAGAGCGGAAGATCCTATTAACTGCAAATAAAGAGTTAAGACGGAGGAAGGACGCTTGTAATTTCCGGTTTTTTCTTCTGCACCTCTTGTGCCGCCTTCTGTTCTTCTCCGGCAGTTGCAGCAGCGATAGCTGCAGGGCAAGCTTGAAGTGGGAACGGAACGCCGTCCGCAGCAACAGCAACAGTGCCCCTAATGGAGACTAGCAGCAAAGGAGGGCATTACCAGCGGGGTGGCACCACCAGGAAAGCGGAGTGGCAGTAGAAAAGTAGTTCCAGCAGCAGCAGCAGAGTAATAGTAGCAGCGCTGTTACAACAGCAGCAGAGCACTAGTAGCAGCAGCTGTGGGGTGGCAGCAGCAGTAGCGCTCCCAGAAGACAACAGCAACACAAAAGCAGAGCAGCAACACCACCTGCAGAGCAGCAGTGGCAGACGAAGGTCGATACTTGCCTCGCCCGGCCGCAGGAGAACCGGCTACTTCTGCGGTACTGCCGTGTCTCTTGTCTGCTTGAGTACGTAGGCCTCCGCATCCGCAGCTACCTGCACGCTTGTCTACTACCACAGATGTGACGCAGCAGTGCAGGCAGTTGCTTCCGAGGCAAAAGGAAAGCAGCCAGCCACGTACGTGTAGGTTGATGTGGACGTCAGTCATACCAATGAAGTAGCCAGTTGTCCTGCCTCGCTCTCTCTATCTCCACACACCTATATAATTACCGCCACACTTATATACACAGAGACAAATGTATATATTGCACATGTTTAGGCTGACGGATACATGATTCACACGCGCGAGACAGCCAGTTGTCTTTCTCTCTCTCTCTCTCAATACATATATGCATACACGTAGAGAGAGAGACGGACGGTTACAGATATACGGATACGGATATATATGCATATAAACACACACAAACGAATGTAGGCAGCCGAGTGTTTTCTGGACGTAGACATACATGCATATATATACGCATATATATATATATATAGGTTGGGACAGAGAACATTTCTGCATGCTTAAGCACACATATACAGACCCGCGGAGCAGACACGTATACACGCTTTAGTATGTACATATATATGCGCAGAGACCCGCCGACGTGCACGTGGAGGAGCGCACGCAGAAGAGTTACGTTTGTGTAGCACTTTCGCAGAAGGGTCCGCAGGGAACACACGCGCGCACACACACACTCGCAAACACAGACACAGACAAACAACGCGACGTGTATGCATGAGGCAGCGAGAACCTGCGGAGGTCGACGTCGTCCGCCGGGGACTTCTACGAGTTGTGAAGAGCCTCGCGGGCCATCAGGAGAGAAAATGTTTCACATGCGTGCATGACACCGCAACACGTTGTTGTTTCGTCAGCGGGGTGGGAAATAAAACGCGTGCGACTTCCTTCTAAACAGGTGTTTTTCTGCAGCGTATGCGATGAACGTCTGTGCAGAGGAGCTGTAGCAAGAGTTTCACGAGGACGCTGTGTGCTGAACGGTGCTTAAGGAAGAGGGGAAGTGCACATTTGCTTTTTGACAAGAGACAGCCAGTCTCCTCGCGTGCGTGCTTCCCTAGTAGGGGAAACAGCCACTCTCTTCACTTATTTGGTCCCCTTCAAAGAAGAAACCAGTCTCTTTGCATGTTTGCTTCCCAAGCCAGTCAGTCCTTTTTCTGCGTGAAATCGCTAGGTGCTCAAGTGACCAGAACGCGCGCGCCCCCTGCCTTTCCCGAACAGGAAGCGATGCAGCAGTTGGTCTTCGGCGCCTACCACTTTGCAGATAGAAACAGTGAAGCATGCATGCACTAGCGACGCCCTAATGTTGTGTTTTACTGCCCAAGCGAAATCCCAGTGCCGACTTCAACATACATGTGTTCGTGCGGAGAGAGACGCATGCGCAGTCGCTCATCGAAGTGCGTTCACATGGGTGTTCGAACCGCGAAACACACGTCGAGCAGCTACGCATTCACTCTACACTTAATCAGGGACCACCTAGACTCACAAGCGTGGACAAGTGGATTAGTGTGTTCAACACCCACGCGCATACATACGTAATCTGTAAACATTGATACACATATACAAAGGATCTAATCGGGTGGGTTTATCCGGGGACGCGTGTTCCGCGTTGAGGAGGTGAGGGAAATCAATGTTCGTGGCAGCGTTGCAATCCTCGCAGTTGAACAGACGGAGAATCACGAGTCGGCCTGCGAGAAATCTTCTCACTGTGTGGTGATGTCGCATGCAGTGCAAGAAACGCAGACCGCACTTGTCGCGCCAACGAGTGCGCCGCGTCCACAAGCACTTGCAGAGTCTCACTCGCTTTCTACACCTCTCCTCGCACAGGGACGAGGAAAACAGCGAGACGTTGTTCTCCACGAATAAACGAAATATGTACCTGTGTATGTGCACCGCTTCAGACACATGCGGCTACAGTGCCTGCCTTCGCCGCAACGCAGAGGTCGACAGGCGTGCTGCAGCATCTTCTGCGCTAACAAATAATGTCTTGTTCTATTCATGTGCGCCGAGGCGCAGACTCTTCACGGGCGCCGTACACGAACGCTGCTACCCTTTGAAGACAACAAGGTAAGAAAGCTGCTGCTGCAGCGTTATTAGTTCCGGTGGCAAGCGCATTAGCGACTCGGGGAAGACAGAAACCGCATGCAGCGACTGGTTTGAAGTGTGTGGTCATCCTTGTGCCTATGTCTGGGGTCCTGCCTCCACAGTAGCAGTTGCTGTGTATATGTGCGAGCCCGGGAGGCTGGGGAGAGTTGCCGAGGCGACTTCCCATTCCGTGCTCTAGAGAAAAAAAGTATTACTCAGGGACGGCTATCGGGATGCAGGTCGGTAAGCCGCCGACCCACGCGATCTGCAGCCCAGCGCATGCAGTTCTCATCCCGCTTTTGCAGGCGCAGGTCGTCGCTGGAAACGTCGTGTGGAGAGGTACCGAGCGGCGGTGCCGACAGCTGTGAAGCTCCCCCCGGTGCCTCAACAGGCGAATATGGTTTCTCGTCCCCCCTGCCAGCATGTGGCGATGTTGCAAGCGCATATAAGTGACCAAGAGTGCAGCACAGACCCCAGTGTCGCACACGTTGCTGCCACACACAAAAATGGAGAAACTTGTGTGCCTACGATAGACACCGGTCAGACTCACGTGTGTGTTCCTAAATGGAAAACACACGCACGCGTATAGTGTAGAGACGCGCACGCACGCTGCGTCTACCTCTCTCTTTCTCTCTGTGTAAAGGTATATTTATGTATATACGTAGTCAACGTACCCACATTACCACACACAGACGTACACGCCATACATATATATGTATATATATATGTAGACGTACACACCGAAGGTACATACACCCTTCAGTAGTGGTAATAAAAAAGAACACACCTGCCTACCCTCTGGAAACACACTCGCACCTGCTTATGGCAGCCAGCACCTGCTGGCGACTACTCTGCACGTGCCCACAAGCACGCGAACACCTCTCAACGTCCACGTCCGCATGTACACATGCATATATATATATATATATATAAGGATGGACCGTCTCAAGAAGTGCAGTTATTGCACGTTACAGAAGAGAAACATCAACAAAAGAGAACCTCCTTTATCTATGTATGTCTACTGCGTATGCACCACTACGGGCCTATTCTAATACATATACACACTCACACGCATATATGTATATCCACACGTAGACTTCTCTCTATACAGACGCAGTGCACTGGCTCTTCGGTGACCAGCCGGAGAAATTAACCGTAAAAAGGAGAGATAGAGAGAGACGAAAAACTCAGGCGCCATGTACATATACATATATATATACACACGTAGTGCTGGCGTAACTTATTCTTCCCCCTCCCTACGCACATATACAGCTAAAAATATACTCTCTAAATCCGAACATATTCGCGTACGTACGTACTTGCATATACGTGCGTCTATATATATATGTGTTTACATATATGGATATGTGTATTGAGGGAGAGCGGGGGTGCTATGCTAGGGATCGAAAGATCTCCCGGCAACACCGGCACGCGTGCTTACCTAGAGCCGTCTATCTGTATACGTGTATGTAGATGTAATAGAGAAATATTTCTTTTTTTCTCCCCCTCTCCACATGGAGATATATACGCGTGCGTGTCTACCTACACAAGTACAGATACGGATACACACATATATATGCGTGTTTCTCTTTTCACCCCGTGTAAATGTATATGTGCAGGCATGTCTACGTATATCTATCTATATATTTATAAAAACACACGTATATATATACACGTGCGCGTTTCTGGATACGTAAGTATCCGTTTTCTCTCGCTCTGTCTCTTTCCATATATATATGTGGAGGCACATGTACTTACTTATGCGTCTACATTTATATATTAATACGTGTATGTCTGTGCATACTTGCATCTGGCTAGCTGTATAGACATGCACGTCCCTCTCTCTTTCTCTGTCTCTATCTCTTTTGATAAGCGTGCATGTTGTATACTTCCGAAATGTACGTGAAGATTTGAAAGATGCCGAAGCCTGTGGTGGACACGAGCAGCGCCTTTGATGAAAAGGAACTTCTGCAACCGCATCTGCAGCGGCCCCTTTTATTACGTGGCGAACATCGCCCCGTACGTACTTCCATATACCTGCGTCTATTCGCCCTCACTTTCTCTATATACCTATTTTCCTCTCTGTTTTCCTCTACCTCGGTCCCTGTTCTACCTGTTTGTTCGTGTGCTTCTTCTTCCCCCTCCCTGTCTTCCTCTGCGCCCGGCTGCTGCTGCTCTTCTTCTGTGTCTCCCCTCCATCCTCCTGCAGCTGCTACTGCTTTCGCCTTATGTCGCTGCAAAGAAGCTTCCACCGCTGATTTTCCTGGACACATACCACCGCTCTCATTTGCTGCTGCTGTTGCTTCTTCTTCTTATTCTTCTCGTGTGTACGTGTATACTCTGCTGCTGCAGTTGCTTCGGCTACTGCTTTTTCCTGATGTGGAGTGCTGCAAACACCTCCTGTGGTTGCTGCTTCTTCGTTGCTGGGTGCACTGCAGCTGATCCTCGAGGTTTGTGACTGAAGATAGACGAAGTTTTCATACGGAGTGTTTTCTCCACATAACGCTGCAGCAGTGTTTTCTCTCGTCGAAATCCCACTTGCCGAGCGGTCAACGCATCTGCGGCTGCTGTTTCTTCTTCCGCCGCGTGCAAAGCGTCAAGCTTCTCTGCGGCAGCAGCAGCAGCGGCAGTCACAACAGGATTCGCAGCAGCAGCAGCAGTGCGTCTGCCACTAGTAGCGAATGCAGGCGGAGCAGCGGCCGACCGAGATGAACCACCAGCAGCAGCAGTCGCAGCCTCCGTAGAGGAGAAGGAAGAAGAAGGGCTGTGTATTCTCCTTCCAGTGGCTTTTGCTGCTTCTGCTGGGAAGCGACTCCCTGCACTGCTCGCTGACTTGCTGCTGCTGCCCGGCGGCTTGAGAAACTGCTGCCGCAGCAGCTGATGAGCAGCATACGGATCTCCGTGGCGGGCATAAGAGACCGCAAGCATCGCTTCGAAGGCTGCTTCTTCTTCCTCCCGCTGCTGCTGCGCCGCTGCGGCTGCCGCCCGCGCCGCTGTGGCTGCTGCTGCTCCTGACACTGGCGCCGCTGCTGCTGCAGACGCTGCAGCTTGGCAAGGGCTTCGTTGCAGCACCTGCTGTCGCCGCTGGGTACCGAGACTGCTCAAATAAGCCAGCTTCCGCATGGGATCCAGCCGTAGCAGCTCTCTCTCTTCAACACCTGGCAAAATCAAAACTTCCTCTTCCTCTGTTGCGTCTTCCTCCACACAGCCGTCCCCCCCTCCAGCAGCACTTGCACCAGCAGCATCAGCAACGACAGCAACACGAGCAGAAAATTGCGGCAGCAACGCGTCACTACGTCCCTTACTTGCATCTCTGTTAGCAGACTGAGTTTCGAGATTCCTGCTACTGTCGCTACGTCCTTCCGCCTCACTCTTGCTGCTGCTGCTACTGTTGCCCAACGTGACGTTCTCGCTGCTGTGTGTTTCCCTGCTGCTGTTGTTGCTGCTGTTGCTCGAGCTTCTTCTTCTTCTCTTCGTTTCTTCCAGGACCGCTGCTCCGCTGTTATCGTTCATCCGCTCTCTTCCCTCGGCATCACCTTCCTCGTGCTCTCCACTGCACATCCTGCTGCTTCTTTTCTTCTCCTTCTTCTCCGGCTGCGTCTCCCACTTCGACTTCTTCTCCGTCCCTTCCTTCTGTGTTTGCTTCTCGAGGAAACACTCCAGCGGTTCCACCTTTCTTCGAAGTCCCTTGACGCAGGTGTACTCGGCGTGCTTCGGGTCAGTACCTATGGCGAGGGGATTGCTACAGGACGGGCAGGTAAAAGAGAACTGCAAAATTTTCGTGGAGAAGTACATGCCCGTGCAAGTCTTCGTTGCGTTGAAGCGTACGCCCTTCGCAATCACCCGGGAGCAACGATTACACCAGCACTTGAACGGCATCTCAAAGCGAATGAGTTGCAGCCCGCCCTTCCTCTTGTCCATGGGCGGGCGTACGCCTCGATATTTATTAAGCGTCCCATGGCGCCTCGGATCAAAGTCCGGCCCGTAGTAGTATCCATCTGCCTTTGTTGCCTCCAGCGACGACATCGTGGCGATGTGTGGAGGCGAAGGAGGAAAGTAATGCACAAGCGAACAGATGAAAAAGCGCTACGTACACGAGACGGTGACCAAGCAGCAGACGGGGGGGTGCGCGGGGCGGAAAGGCAGATGGACCGAGGGGAGGGGCAGAGGGAGAAGACGCAGGAGGGGAGAAAACAAAGAAAAAAAGAGAAGTGCCCAGCAAAGAAGAAAAAAGACAAACGGGAAGGCAGAAGAAGGTGCTGGGAAGTGGAGGCGACGAAAAGAAAGAAAGAGAAATCAGATGGGATGCAATGACACTAAAAACACGTCAGGTAAAAGCGTTATCAAGAAAACAAGCAGCGCTTTATTTTACGCATACGCGTACATACACGTACATATAATAGTTTTCGAGATTTGTCATGCACCTACTTATATACATATATATATGTACACAGAGTAAACTCGCTTGATGAAGTGTGTGGGTACCAGGAGACACACGACGTACGCAGAGATACTTCAAAAAAGCGGTGAGAAGGGATAGTGAGGAGTATTTATACGTCGCACGATATTTAGAAAGTGAGGCGCAGACGCGAGTGACGCATGCACATTTACAACATGTATATGAAGGACGATGCCCCACGTACATACGTGTCCACGCGAGTGGCGTTAAAGATTGTGTCCTCGATCGAAGTTGTTCGCCGTCGTTCGTGGTGAACGACATGCACTACTATTCAAACGTTGTAAACCAAGAGACCCCGATATTCCATGAAGAGCAGATTCAACGATGCAAACACGTATACACACAGCTCAGGTCGATACGTTGAAGTGCACAAATTTAGACTATACAAGTGTCCTCCAGTCAACCTGTCATCCCTATATATGTAGATATATTTGTGTATCTGAACGCATGTTATATGCACTCGGAAATTTAGGTAAACGGATCTCCGCAGCTCTGTAATTGTGGATGGGCCAAGAGATACATTAGAATACTCTACGGCAGAGGAAGCGAGATTTGCGCACTTCCGGAGTTCGAAAAAAGACGCGAAACGAAGACGCACGTAAGAAAAATACAGAAAATATGTCGAAAAGGGGGACAACGGATAAAAAAGGAAAAAATGTAACAAAAAAACGTGAAGAACGGGGGGGAGACCGGCAACTGTAGAAGGTGGACAGGAATAGTCTCGGGCGTGTGCTTACGACGTTTAGCACGCTACCCCGTCAGAGCCAACCAAGGCGACAAGCGCGACGACGGTGAGAACGCAGCAGACGCCAGGGAAGATTAGAGATACGAAATAAAGGGAAGGACGGCAAAATGAAGAAGAAGAAGTCGAAAAAAAACAGTGGGAAGAAGGATAAAACAGAGCCAACGGGGTGGGAATTCGGAGAATATCCGACTGAAGCCGTGTACGTACACCTTGACGCATCAACGGGAGTGCACTGCGCGTGAATGTTTCTCGGTGTCCAACACATCTCATCACATGGCAAATACACACAATAATAAGTGAATGCTACATAGATCTATATGTATAATGCCGTCGTATCTCTTGTTACTGCGTAGGCTTGCCTGCTTTGCGGTAGCCCTCTGTGGGCGACCGTGAAAAACATGAACGGTCACACTCAACGGCACGAGGTGTAGTAAGGAAATCACAGGTGTGCACAAAATGTAAAAAAAGGAGACGAATACAACAGAGGACGAGTTATTCGCGAATACTGAGCGAAGACACAGGAGAGATCCTGGAAAAGAGTGACGTCCGTATGTGTACATATCTGTGTACAGATATGCATGTACATATACGTTGTCCTGTCTTGGTGTACGTCTACGCCGTGAATAATTCGAATACTTTTGCAAAATATTCTCAAAAATCCAAAGTCTTCCGTGCGTCATGTCGAACGGAAACAACAGTGTAAAACCACCTTCTTTCGTGACACATAGGCACACGCCTGCGTAAAAAAGAAAAGAAGATGGCCTCTCAATATAAACGGAATTTAGAATGGATATACAGACGGATACAACCAAGTGGTTCCGTACACTTCATGTATACAACCGGAAGAGAGTAACTTCGCTTCCTGTTCTCGCGCTTGGTGAAGTCACTGACGCGAGAAAAAAATACTGAGACTCACGCGGTGAAAAAGATCGTGGCGGTGGCAAGGAGATCTGAACGTCCACAGTACGTATATGTAGACAGCTGTATGTGAACCGTACGACGTAATAAAAAAAAATATAATTATGCTCGTATGCATCTGTGCGCGCACGAATACATGGGACTCGGAGTCTGGCACGTACGGTGCGGAAAGGTGACTACGCGTACCACGAGGGAGGAGAAAAACGGGAAATTTGGGTATGTGCATGCAAGGGAAGCCGATAATGTGGCGACAGGAAGAAATGCACGCGTAGAAACGAAGCTCTTCGCAGCCGGAATCACACGGGAAACGGCTAATAAGTAAAGTGGTGGCAACTATGAAGTTAAAAATCGAGCGGACGAAAAACTGCAGAAACGGAAAGGAAAGAAGGGAAGGCGGCCTAAAAGCCGGCCTAAAATAAAAAAGCCCGATCAAAGTTCTTCTTTACACGATGAAGTTGACGGCGATACGGTGCGGGCACCAGCCGGCAGCAAGCGCATGCTCTTTCAATCGCGTCCTGCATCAACTACGCAAATATATATATATATATAAGCGTATATATCTAGAGAAATTGCAACTACGGCATGTATCTAGGAGGACTGGTACAACTTACTAGATAGAGATACATGTCGCAGAACACAGCAGGAAAGCTCGTTAAAAAAAGGGTTTTCATTTCAGACATTGAAATATCTGACCACTCGACGTGTGTACCAGCTACTCCTGTATTGTATCCCGCTACCACGGAATCCGTGTGTTGCTAGATGGAGCGCGTAGGAATAGTTATGTATGTATGTATGTACGTATGTATGTATGTGTAAATGTATGTATGTATGTATGTATGTGTGTATGTATGTATGTGCGTATGTACGTGTGTATATGTATATATATATATATGTATATGCGCACATATGTTATCAATTGTGATAATATAACACCACACGTATGTAAATGTTGGTTGCAGTGCGCGTCTTTTTGCACGGAGCGTACGTCTCCTACGTATAGGTATGATCTAGATAAACGTGAAGTCCTTCCGTCGTTGCTACGTACTGGAAGACCATGTCCCTCTCCTGCGTCCTCGTATACGTGAGTGTAATTACGACTACAGTATCTTTGAATTTATCCATGCTCGGCGAAGGAACAGATGTAGACCTTCTTCGGCGCTTGAGTGGTTCATACATACGTATACGTACGCATATGTGTGAAGCCGTATCCATTCACCTACCGACCAATCAAAAGGTCTACGATCTGCTTAACCAAATATACAGATTTGCACCCAGTAGTCCCTCTCGGTCTATGCCACAGTCGGGCGTGGTGCCGTCCCTGTATCACTAAGTAATCTAGGGCCGTCAGAAGTTATTCCAGAACTCTAGCGGCCGGCAGAATAACGCGTGAATCTTCACGCATAAATACACCTATACCTATATATATATATATGTGGATGTATGTGTGAGGGTTTTTTCTGTATGCGCTGAGTAGTATATATATTTAGAGCATATAGCAGTACGACATCTGTACATCTATGTATACATATATATATACACACATACACATACACATACGAATGTACTACTTTCCTTCTCACTCTCTCTCTTTCTCTCTCTCTTTCTCTAGCACACTATAATATATACATATATGTATATATCTGTTTTAAACGCCTGCCAGTGGAACCAGAGAAACATCTCCTAATGATTAGAGCCATCAAAGTAATTATCGGGCGTTCGTCACCACGTAGCAACTGACACACCTACAACATACCCCAGTCTGTACGAATAGACAATGTGTTCCACTGCAGTACAGATGCGCACATGTATACCTTATTTGCTCCTAATCAGGACAACATACGTATACATATATATATATATATATATATATATATATATTGAAACTAATCAGTAGAACTTATGTATATATATATATATATATATACATACAGTTACGGGCCGCAAAAAGTATATATATATATGTATACATATATAAAAAGTAATATATATATATGTATACATATATATATATATATGCATATGTGTGTACTTCTGCAGATGCTTATCGTTAGGACGCATATCCCCATTGTTTTCAGCAGCAAACGTGGAGGACGCTACACACAAATACCTGCTCGATACGTGTCATCCAGTAGTATCACCTGTAGCACTCGATTTAGACTGTCACAAGTACCTCACGGATACTCAGTACAGTCTGAAAGAGACAGGAAGATTTAATTAATCAGAACTCCACGCGTGCAAATGACAAAGGTGAGTCTCTGTTCTTCCGTATATTTCAGCAGGTAGATATATCTGCTTTTATGCGTGGGGTTGGTGTTTGACCCTTTGCTAGAGAGACTCTATCAATAATAAGTAGACCTATACCTATATCTTCTCTTCTATCCCTGTATCAAGATACTTCCCTATCTAAATATATATCTCTCTCTGCCTTTGTAGTTGTCGCTTCATCTCGGAAGAGACAACTGTTGCACGTTTTTGAAGTTCAGACGCTTTCTGCAGCCCTGCATGACCTTTCTGTGAGCAGCTTCAGGACACGTGTACTTTGTAATTTACGTACAAACATCGTAATATTCGTAGGAAATTTATACCCCAGCACTATATATATGTAGTATGTATTTGTCCTATACATGCGTTGAGCCAGCCTTCCAGTCACCAGTGGTGGAATCCACATAACCAGGGGAGAGTTACCTGCCCAGAGCAGATTCCCTACGGTGGTACGTGGGCGCGTGCCCGCATGGTTCTTACCGACGGGTACGTACGTCCTTCTTCGATTATTCAGGAACCGACACATGCACATATATACACAGACTACCTTTGTGTCTCTGTCTCTCTGCCTCTATCTATGTATGTTGGTATGTACGTGTATGCCGGCACGCATGTCCTGTGTATGTATACGACGTATGTGCCTGTAACACATGTATCATTGACACGAAAAAGCGACAAAAGCACACGGACAGAACTTTTGCTGTTAAGGGTCTCTCGCTTGTATCGCGATCCTTTGGGGAACGCACACTTACGAGTAGTAGATGCATGCATCTGTATTTTCCGCCATATAGAGCTTTAAATACCTGTACATGTACAGGAGTGTACCGACCCCTGTAGGAGCCTCGGCGTAAGTACATAAACATACAGGTACACATCCGCTCGTGTTAGCGCCTTTATACGTGCTAACACACGTAGGAACCCTGCGTCTCTAATAGCTGTGCGAAAACAGTATTCTGTGCGACTCAATAAAGCGAAGGAAATTTGGTAAGTATAAAACAGTTATCTTTGCCCAAGAGGAACACAGACGTTTTTCTGGCTGATTAGTCTGCGGGTCCGTGTGCCGCTGCCTCTCACAAGTACGAGGAATTTTTCGGGCCTTGTGCCCAGCGTGTTTTGGCACGCAGTTGTGCAGCTCTGCTGCACTTTCAAATGTTCTGTAGACGTCGCCGGAGTATTTGATTCGCTCGTGCAAACCAACTGCCTATACATGTCAAAAGGACGGCACAAAGGCGCCCTTCCTCCATGTGTGGGCGTGCACAGACGTGTGTTCGAGGAGAAAGGAAAAATAGACGTAACAGACACACACACACACACACAGACACATAGATCAGCATTGTTAAGCAGAAAAGCAGGATTCGTAATAGCAGTCAGACTGTGAATTCGTACTCGTACGCGATATGGAGACGCACCAGTCTTTAACTCGTCAGTCCATTGTCGTTTCCACTTCTGCGCGGAACATTGTTGGGGAAGACTTTTCTTACTGGTTTTCTCTCGCCCCTCCCCCAGCGTGTGCAAGAGCCTGTTGCAGCGGACTTCCTACAGCAGCGCCAGCAGCAGGCAAGGAGGCCGCTAACCCCAAGCCGGATCCACGTATATTATGAAGCGCAGGGTGATATGGTATTGCCCACGTTACGCGCCCGTACTATTCACGCAAGTAAAGACAACTATTTCACGTGTGTACCTAGCACTCTCCAAAGTATAGGAAGCCGTCGCCAGCAGACGTAATTCTTCTTCCATCTCCGACGGGGTGGTCTCACCTGCGATAGTGCTCACACCGCTTACGCAGAGGCCCCTCTATCGGAGAGAGGTCCCTGTGTGGAGTGTCTGTGCGTCGTGTTCACTAGTCTTGCTGGAGTGCCTGTACACCGCCGTTTTTGTAGAGAAAAGCACCCCGACTCTGCCCTCAGCGGCGCAGCAGGTTCTTCGCTCACCTGAGCGTGCAGCTCTTGTAGCTGGCTCCTCGAACACTGCGCAAGTTGCGTATCCTGCGTCGTCCACCACCGCCCCCCTTGTGTCGGTGTCACGTTGCCTATGCAGTAACGCATTCTGCTGCTGCACGTTCTGCTGCTGCCTGCTGTGTGATGCGCAGTCACCTCACTCCGCGCTACCGGCTACTGTGTTGCCGCATATCCCTGTGTAGTTACTGATGCATGTGGCAACGCCAGACGTTTTGCTTCATTTCCACTGTTTGGGCTGCAGTATGCTGTGCGGTTGCGTGTCGAGCAGCGGTTCACTCTCGTATGTCTGCTGCTGCCTTGTGGGCTCGCCCGTGTCGGCCACTACAGGTTCTGCCGCTGCGTGTTACCCTGCGTTCGCTCCTACGTGCTGTGCTGCTGCTACTTCTTCGGTTGCATGCAGAGTGAACTGTATGTAAACCCTTCTCTGATCTGTAACTCAGACGTCTCATATATACACACACATCTATATACATATTTAGACAACATGACACAGGCGTGCGACTGTGCCGGCTGGTGTAAACACATATACATCCAATTAAGTTGCCTTTAGATAGAAGTCATTTTTCCTTAGGTATACATGTGTATGTGTTAGTGCCCTGTTGACAGACCAAGTTAATCTTCTTTTAGCAGCGCCCGTATATAGATTTGAACAAAATGTGTTTCCTTATATGCGTAGGTGGACGTGAAAGAATTAGAGCATTTCCATGTTCACTTCTGATGAATTACTACTTCTACGCTAGCTTCGGATGAGCTACCGCATCGTAAGTAGAGAGTTATTCGTATGAGTTTATGAGTGACCGTTTTTTTCCCGCTGCTGCTGCTGCTGAGGATCGCATGTTAGCTACCATCCGTTCAGCAGCTCCCCCGGTGGCGACAAGCCGCAACACCGAGTACCAACAGCAGTGCGAATGAGGCGTGGGCATCAGGGCGCTGCAGCAACAGTCCTCCAACGGCACACAGCAGCCGGAAAAATGCCAGCAGCAGCAGTCAGAAACTGTAGCAGCAGCAGCAGCAGTAGTCAGACGCTGCAGCAGCAGCAGCAGTAGTCAGGAACTGCAGCAACAGCAGCAGTCAAAAACTGGAGCAGCTGCAGCAGCAGGAAAAAGGGTGGCAGCAGCACGTAGAACAATGGTAGCGTAGCAACAGAGCAAACTGGCGCCCCACGAGCAGCGGCAGTCATCTTCGTCTCGGCACGTGGCAGCAGCAGGCCGAGGGAATTGCAACAGCAGCGGAGAGATGTGGTGGCAGCAGGTGATGCGGCTGTAGCAGTGACCAGCTACAGCTGCTGTCGGCCTGCGTGCGGCACCGCCTGTAGGAACGGGGCAGCAGGGGCGCTCACAGCAGCAGCAGGAGTGCCATCTGCAGTCGAAGTAACAGGAACATCAGCAGCAGCCAGCTTTCAAGCAGCTGCCATCTACCGAAGCAGCAGAGGCCACGGTGCATTTCGCAAGAAAGTGGCAGGCAACACTCTAGCAGATGCGACAGCAGCAGCAGTGTCACATCGCAGCAGCAACAGCTGCAAAGCGGGCAGCCCCTCCCAAGGAGCGTAGCAACAAGGGAAGAAGAGCACCGCCCCCCGCACAGCAGCAGCAGCCCACACCAACGACCCGCAGTGGCCGGAGAAAGTGAAGTGGCCGTCAAACAAGAAGCAGCAGCAGCAGGAGTGTCGCCGTTTGACGTTAGAGAGATGTCAGTTTTTTTCTTCGTCCGCGTAAAAGTATTCGTTGTTTCTTTTGCGTCGGCCATCTTCGTTCCACTGCAGCTTCATATACAAATGCGTAGAAATACACCTGTGTTCATACCTACGTAGACACCAGCAGTGACCCTCATCACTTTTACATACACACACACAGACGTAAACTTACACGTGAGTGGACACACTTGAAAGAAAATCACTGCAACGCCATGCCTTCCCCCCAAGCAGGTACACGTCTTTATATATATATATATACTTCACAAAAGTATAGTCAATCCATCTTCGTGTGAAGATTCACGTATACATATATATATATATATATATGGACAGATATTGACGCAGACACGTATGTATACGCTACATGTGCATACTTGGGGGAAAAGAATTGTAGTGAAGTGCATCACCTGCACGCAGATACAGACGACCTCTACATATTTGTAGGGTGTGTTTCTCGATAAATAAATATACGTATATATATATATACATACATAGAGACAGAGACATAGAGAGACAGCGATAAAGTAGTTAACTTATATTTTGTGAATACGATACAATGGAAAAATATATACGTGTATACACATATACATATATATATACACACACGCGTATATACTTAGACGGTACGGATTGTATGTGTGTATAAAAGTCTTCTTATTCGAACAGCTGCTGAGAGAATTACATGTTGCTGCCGGACACCTGCAGGGTGGGTTCCTGCTGCTGCTGCTACAGAAAAATTTCTTTGCTTCCCTGGCTCCCCCTCGTAATTGCTGTTGCAGCTAGTACTACTCCTCGTCCCCCCAAATGCCGCTGCTGAGGCTGCTGCTGCGGACGATCTTCCGCCGCAGCCGCACTGCTCGACTGCTGCGTCCTGCCACTGCTGCTGCTGCTGCGCCCCTTCACCACTGCTCGTGCTTCTCAGGTGCGGCTGCTGCGTTCGGCTGCTCCGTTCTGCTGCTGCTGCGGTCTGCTGCCGCGTTCGGCTGCTGCTGCTGCTGCGTCCGCTTCACTGCCTCAACTGGCAGCTCCTGTTGCTGTTCTTGCTGCTGGCTCTCCTGTTCCTCTTCATCTTGTGCCGCTAGACCACTGTCGTTTCCGTCACCTCTTGCATCCTGCTGCTGCTGCTGTGCGTCCTTCCGGTTTTCTTGTTCCTGTTGCTGCGCTCGCTCCTCCTCCTCCTTCTCCATCTTCTGCTTTTCCCTCTCCACCGCTGCTGCTGCTGCTGCTCCTGCTGCTGCTGCTCCTGCTGATTTGCTGCGGTACTGCAGCACTCCCGCCTCTCCCACCGAAGCCGAATTCCTCTCAAGCCGCAGCGTCCACGTGACGGGGAGGAACAGCAGCAGCAGCGCGTCCGACAGCCACCGCCGCATCAGAAGCGGCAGCAGCAGCAACAGCAGCAGCAGCTGGAGCAGCAGCAGCAGGCGGCCCTGGGCCGGGAGCAGGCGGAGGAGGAGGAGGCGGCGGAGGAGGAGGAGGCGGCGGTGCTGAGGGACAAGCGGGAACATGAGGGGGACGCATGAGGCGAGGACCCGACGGAGGGACAGCAGCCCCAGCAGCACCACGCCCAGTAGTAGCAGCAGCAGCACGTCCAACAGTACCAGCAGCAACAGGATCGGCAGTCGCACGCCCCGCAGCAGCAACAGAGCACGCTGGAGCCCACCCAGGAGCGCCAGCAGCACGCCCGGCGGCGACAGCAGCACGCGCAGACGCGCGGATCGGCGGACCAAGGTTACTATCCACAGGAGTCGGCGGCGGCGGCGGAGGCCGAGGGCAGGTGGGGAGAGCAGCGGGGGAAGAAGGAATACACGGAAGAGCAAAACCTGCAGCCGCAGTAACAGAAGCAGGATAAGCAGCAACAGCAGTAGCAGAGGAGAGAGCACTAAGAGCAGGAGAAGACGCAGCAGCAGGAGATACAGCACCAGCAGCAGAGGATGACGCAGCAGCAGGAGAAACAAAAGAAGCAGCACTGGGAGCAAAAGAAGATAAGGCAGCAGTAGTAGCGGGCCTACGAATAGGAAGAAGCGCCTGGGGGGGAGGAGAAGGAGGAGGCGGAGGAGGGGGAAACGCAGGAGGAGGAGGAGCAGCACCGAAGACAGCGGCGTCTCTGTGTTTTGCTGCCGGGGAAAGGGTGGGCGAAGAGGAAGCAGCGGCACTGGCAGCAACAGCAGCAGTTCGCGCAGCAGCAACGGCATGTCTGCGCACAGCACGCGCAGCTGCTTTCTGCTTAGAAATGGCAGCCAGCACTGCCCACGGCGAAGGCTCGGCAGGTGGCGGGAGCAGTCCTTTCTGCAGTAGCTGCTGCGGGAGTCCTGCTTCCATAAGAGAACCGTCTTCTGAGTTCCGCCGCCACGGCTGCTGCTCCTGGCCAACTCCTCTTCCCCTGTGCTCCTCTCCTGGGTCATCCCTTGCTGCTTCTCCTGCTGCCGCTCCTGCGCCTACTGCTGCTGCTCCTGCACCTGCTGCTGCTGCTGCTCCTGCACCCGCTGCTGCTGCTCCTGCTGCAGAGGGCGGGAACGGGCAAGGAGGAGGAGGTGGGGGAGGCGGAGGGGGGGGAGCGTAGCCAGCTGGGAAGCCAAAGGTCGACGGAGTGTACGTGAGCGCAGTATCATCCGGAGCGGCCGCAACAGAAGAACAAAAACTGTTAGCATCTTGTGGTCGGGCCAGGCGCCCAGCCTCTACGTCGCCTGCCGCATCTGCAGTCGAAGACCGCCCTAGTGCTGACAGCGGGAAACCAGGGTTTCCCGCTGCGGTGTATATACACTCTGCTGCTGCTGCTCCTGCTCCTCCTCCTCCTCCTTCTCGAAAGGCTGCTGCTGCTGCTTCTGGGTGGGGCAGCCGCGTTGTTGCTCCTGCTGCTCCTGCGCGGCCTCCGCAACGAGAAGCCCGCTTGGCTCCGCCTCCTCCTGCTGCTCCTGCTCCTCCTCCCCCTGGTTTCCTGCTGCTCCGTCCCCTGCTGTTAGTGCTGCCACTCGTCGCAGCAGCGCCCCCTGCTTTTGCTGCACCAGCGCAGTCCCCGGGTACGTGCGAAGCTGCAGCAGACTCCACAGCAGCAGCAGAGGCTGCCGCGGAAGAAGCAGTCCCAGCAGCAGCGCACGACGGAAGTCGGACGCGGGATGCTGCAGCATGAGACGATTGCTGCTGCTGCTTCTTCGTAGGAGAGAGACGCGCCCCAGGACTCGCAACAGCAACCACAGGAGATGTAGCAGTACACTCGTGGAGCTGCGACGGATGGGACGTATCTGCTGCAGTGAACGCAGCTTCACACCCATCGCTGGACGTGCTGCTGCGGTTGCTGCTGCTGCCCTCCCGGTGAGCTGTGCCGCCTGGTGAGCCCGGTGCTTCTTTTCTCCCCTGCGTCGGATGTTGCCCACGCCCCCTACGCGGAGTAGCAGCAGCAACCGCACCTCGTCCTCCTGCTGCCCCGCTTCTTTTTGCTGTCGCTGCAAGCTGCGCTGTGGCTGACTTCGTAACGCTCTGCTGCTGGGGCTGTCGCTGCTGTTGCTGTCGGGGCTGCTGTTGCTGCTGCTGAAAACTCTGCAGGTGCTGCTGCTGCCCCCTGCCGCCTGCAGAAGCTTGCCGACGACGCATCTGCTGCTGCAGCTGCTCCTGTTGCTGCTGCTCCGGCGGCTGCTGCGGCTGTTGCTGCTGCTGCTGCCGGTGCTCTTGCTGTCGCTGTCGTTGCCGCTGCCGCCTCTGCTGCCGCGACTCCCCTCCCTGCCGCTGCTTCTGCTGCTGCTCCTGCCTCGGAGGTAGCGACGCCGCTTCGTCATTTCGAAGTGGCAGCATCTGCTCGTCGTGCAGCTTCCCTTCCTGCTGCGCCTGCTGCTTCTGCTCCCGCTCCAGCTGCTGCTCGCCTGCCAGCCGTCTGCTTTCTTCCGGTGGACTGCAGACGCTGCCACTGCTGCTGCTGCTGCTGGACTCCGCTCCTCTTCCGCTATTGTTGTTGTAGAATTGCATGTCCCTGCTGCGGCAGGTCACGTCGTCACTGCTGCGGCTGTTGCTCGCGGCGCCTGTGTCGTGGACGCTGCTGCGGCCGCTCTCTCTCTTCAGCGACGACGCGTACGCCTTCTCGCTCTGTCTTACTGCTGCTGCTTCTTTCTGTGTTGCTCGAGCTGCTTTTGTCTCTTCAGAGTCGGCGCGGCGGAGGCTGCTCGCCTGCCCCACGCACTCCTGAGCCTGGCGAACCAGACGCTGCTGCGGCTTGTGCAGTTCACGCTCCTGGCGAGGAGTTTGTGGCTGCTGTGGGAGCAGCAAGTGCGCTTGCTGATGAAACTGTAGCGGCTGCTGTTGCTGCCCTTCTTGTGTGGGCTGTGTTTGTTTCCGTCGGTCGTTGTCCTCCTGCTCTGCTGTAGCAGCCGCGTGGGCATCCTGCAGCTCCCGCAGCACCAGCGCCAGTGCGAGCGTGGAATCGTCGATGATCAGCTGCTGCTCGCCCTGCTGCTGCTGCTGCTGACGCGGCCGCTGCTGCTGCCGACGCTGCTGTGGCAGTTGTTCGTCCTGCTGCTGTTGCTGCAGTTGTTGCT
Source organism: Sarcocystis neurona (assembly GCA_000727475.1). Taxonomy (NCBI): domain Eukaryota; phylum Apicomplexa; class Conoidasida; order Eucoccidiorida; family Sarcocystidae; genus Sarcocystis; species Sarcocystis neurona. Next base: position 461,858 of record KL647288.1, on the reverse strand, counting down.
GCTGTCTTTGTTGGCCGTCTCCAGGTTGCTGCTGCTGGTGCTGCAGTGTGTGCTGCTCTTGCAGTTGCCACTGGTAACGTTGCTTATCACCCGGCAGGCGGGAGAAGGAAGACGCAGGCGACGCTTCCTGCAGCAGCCCCGACGGGTTGGAGCAGACGCCCGGGCTCTGCAACAGCAGCTCTTCCCGCGTCCCGTATGCGCCTGCAGCACATGCAGCAGCAGCAGCAGCGGCAGCAGCAGCAGGCGGCGCACCTTCGACAGCAGCAGCCCGACAACCCGAAGCAGCCGCAGCAGAATCTCCGATCAAGCTTTGTTGCCAATGTCGTTGCTGCTGCTTCTGTTGTTGTTGCTGCTGCTGTTGGCGTCCCGCATGCAGCTGCTGCGATCCAGATGCGCCCGCTGCTACTGTGTCTGCTGCAGTTGAGAAGTTGCTGTTGCTGTTGAAATTGTGTGGCGCATGCAGGCCGGAGAGGGCAGCGACAGACGCGCGAAGTTCTTCTGCAAGGGCTGCAATATCCGTTGCCGCTGCCGACTCTCGCACGGGCAACGCCTCCCGTTGCTGCTGCAGCTGCTGCTGCGTCGTCTTTGCCTGTTCTTGCTGCAGTGCAGACTGCTGCCGTTGCTGCTGCTGCTGCTCCAGTGGGGTTGCCGTCGCGAGCAGCTGCTGCTGCTCATGGAGGATCGGCGGCTGAGAATGCCACTTCTGCTGCTGCTCCTCCTCCTCCTCAAGTCGCTGCTGCTGCTGCAAGTGCGAGCGCAGCAACAGCAGCTGCTGGAGCAAATGTTCCTGCTGCTGCTGCTGCTGCTCGTAAGCAGTCGTCGAGCCGTGTTGCTCCTTTCGACTGCGGCAGCACCCCGCCCTGCAATGCCTCTCTCCTTGTCCTGCTGCTCCTTCTCCCGCTGCTGGTCCCGCTGCTCCTTCTTCTCCCCGTGCTGCGCCTGCGGCTGTCGCTTCTCCTGCCGCTGCTGCAGCTGCTGCAGGCGTTGGCAACACTCTCTCTGTCGGTAGCGACGCAGTCGCTGCTGCCGCAGCAGGAGCAGCAGCATAGGGAAAGGCGAGGCCTGGGGGCGGCAGCGGCAGTTGCTCAGGCACGTGGCTGCTCCGCAGCAGCCGTTGGGCGAACGCGTACGCGAGCGATGGCGAGGACACGGAAGCAGGGAAAGGAGATGAAGAAGGAACAGCAGCAGCAGATCCGTCGAGAGAGTTGCATGTGCTGCTTTCTGTTCTGTTGCTGTCGCTACTGCAGCACAGCAACATCTGGAGCAGCTGCTGATGCTGGTCCTGCTGCTGCTCCCGATGCTGCTGCTGCTGCAGCTGCTGCAGCTGCTGTTGTTGGTACAGCTCTTCTAATGCTTCCCGCACCTGATACTGCTGCAGCACGTGCTGCACGTCGCGGAACCGCAGCAGCTCCCCTTCCTCTTCCTCTGTTGCAGCCTCATCTTCCCCGCTCTTCTTCACATGCCGGTGCTGCTGCTGCTGCTCAGGTTTTGCTTTCCAGCAGTTCGCATGCGTCGACATGAATGTGTACCCCGACGCCGCTGCAGCTCCTTCTTCTCCTCTTCCTCCTGCTGCTGCTGCTTCTGCTGCTGTCGCTCGGGCTGCCGATGGACGCGACACTTCTCCACTAGACAGGCATGCAACAGCAGAAGACAGCGCCGGAGAAAACTCTACAGCTGCTGTTGCTTCTGTCAAGAACGCTCCTTCATCAAAGCGCTCCTCTCGGTGTACGTGACGCTGCGCCCGTTGCAGGTGCTGCTGCTGCTGCAATTGCTGCTGCTGCAGTTGCCGATGCTGCTGTTCTTCCAGGTGCTGCTGCAGTTGCTGCTGCTGCTGCAGTTGCCGCTGCTGCTGTTCTTCAAGATGCTGCTGCAGTTGCTCCTGCTGCTGCACTTGCCGCTGCTGTTGTTCTTCCAGGTGCTGCTGCATCAGCTGCTGCTGTTGCTGTTCTTCCAAGTGTTGCTGCAGTCGCTGCTGTTGCTGTTCTGCAACGTGCTGCTGCAGCAGTTGCTGCTGCTGTTGTCCTTCCAGGTGCAGCTGCAGTTGCTGCTGCTGCAGCAGTCGCTGTTGCCGCTGCTGTTCTTCCAGTTGCTGCTGTAGTTGCTGCTCCTGGGGAACACCAACCGGGTGGTGGTGGAGCTGCTGCTGCTGGTGCTGCAGTTGCAACTGCTGCTGGTGCAACTGCTGCTGATGCGACAGCCGCTGCTGCCGCGGACGGGCGCTACATGTAATTGCTGCTGCTGCTGTTCTCGGAGAGCCTGTGACCCCGCGTGCGGCGGCTCTCTGCTGCACGGCAGCAGCAGATGCAGCGGCTGCGTCTTCTCTGCTGCGGTGGTAGGAGAAGATTCCCGCAGCGGTTTCAGCAGCAGCGCAGGCTGCTTGCTGCTGCGGCACTCGAGCGGAAGCAGCAAATGCCCCTTCTTCCTCATTAAAGGGGGAAGCATGTGAGCTGCTCTTTCTCGCAGAAGCAGCAGCACGTACGGAAACCTGGAACGGAGCAGAAGCCCGAGGCAGCTGCAGCAGTCCTGGCGGCAAAGGATATCCCGCCGTCGCTGCTGTACTGCTGCTGTTGCTGCTACGCGCTGCTGCTCCTGCTGTAGCTCCGGAATCAGCAGCAGGAGCAGCAACACCAGCAGCAGGCGGACTGCTGCGGCGAAGCACGACGCGCGAGCCGGAGGAAGCCCGCATCGCAGCAGCAGCAGCAGCCTCTGCGAACGCAGAAGCCCCAACTGCATATGCCCCATCCCGTCCCTCCCCAGTAGCAGCAGCAGCGAACGGCGAAGGAGAAACATCGCCGGGTGAGTAGTAGCTATACAAATCAACTGGCGGACTCAGCAGCAGATCGGAGGAGTGAGGACCCTCCGGGCTATACGAATGACCTTCATCTTGATGCTGCTCCTGCTGCCGGCGCTCCTCCTCCTCTCTCTCTCCCTGCTTGCGGTGCTGGTGCTCCTCTTGCTGCTCCTGCTGCCTATGCTCCTCCTCCTGGTGTTGCTGCTGCTCATGTTGCTGCTGCTCGTGTTGCTTCTGCTGGTGTTGCTGTTGCTGGTGTTGCGCAGGACTTCGCTCTGCAGCAAAGTCGACAGCCGCATGACCGTCTGCAGCAGCAGGAGCAGCAGAGGCGTCGCTACAAAGAAAGAGACGGGAGGCTGGCTGAAGACTGCGCAGCAGTTCTTCCTGTTGTCGAGACAAAAAAGTATCTGTGCGGCCTTTGCTGTTGCCGCTGCTGCTGCTTGAGCGACTGCTGTTGCCGTAGAAGTCGCTGCCGCTGCTGTCGTTGTCCTGGGTCTCGCTTATCTTATTGGTGCTCCTGTCGCAGCTGGTGCTGCTGTTGCTGTCGCTTCGCAGGGGCGGTGTTGCTCTATTTCTTCCTCCCTCCGGACGTGTTGCTGCTCTCTGCAGCTCACCTGCTGCTGCTGCTGTATCGCGTGCTTCTGTTGCTGCATGCACAGACGCCTCTGCGCGAGATCTTGCTGCTGCTCGGTCTCTCTCCGCTGCTCGTTTGCCTGCAGTTCTTTGTACCGCTGCTGCTTCTTCCTCTCCTTCCCCCCCACTTCCTTCGCCTCCTGAAGCAGCTGCTTCCTCCTCTTCTGCTGCCTGCGCTGGTGCTGCTGCTGCTATTCGTCCGCCGTCTGCTTCCACAGTAGCCGAACCTGCTGCTGCTGCTGCGGCCCCACGCGCCGTCGCTGCTGTTTTTCCTGCTGCTGCTGCTTCCTGAGGAGCCGTCGCCCCACAGGCAGTAGCACTTCGCACGTCCGTTCCCCATTTTCCTTCTGAAGCAGACGTCGCAGCAGCAGGAGCAGCAGCAGGGGGAGGAACCGCATCTCCACTACGCAGGACAGCAGCAGCAACAGCAGTCGGAGAGGCAGCCGCACCACCGCAAGGTGTGGGACGCTGCTCCTGCGCCACATCGGCAACAAAACTACCACATGCAGCAGCAGCATCAGCGGTCGGTTCCTGCTCGTCACGGTCGCCGGTGCTGCTGTTGTTGTTGCTGCTGCTGCATATCCCGACGTTCTCAGCAGCAGGAAACCGTCGCGCATCGCGCTTCTTGCTCTTGCTACGTCGTCCTTCGACTTCTGCTGCTGCCCCTGCCGCTGCCTCTTCTTCCTTTGCGTCCTCTCTTTTCTCCTCTTCTTCTGCTGCTGCTGTCCATCCAGCTGCTGCGCTTCCTCCGGCCTGTGCTGCTGCTCTGTCTTCTGTCCCGGACGCTGCTGCCGAGAAAGAGAGAGACGTCATCTTCCCAGTCGCAGCAGCAGCAGAGGGGTGCTCTGATGTAGCGCAACGACCTACTGCTGCTCCTGCTTCTGTTCCTGCTGCAGGAGGTGAAGTGCTCTTTTCTCTCTCCTTCTCCCCATCGACACACCAAGCTCCTGCTGCTGCTGTTCTTCCTTCACGGCGGGCTGCTGCTGCTGCAGCTTTTTCAGCCAATGCGGCTACCTGCTCCTCTCCTGCTTCTGTCCCGCTCCCCCCGCCTCCTGCTGCTGTTCCTGCCGACATTGTGCCGCTTCTCTTCGGGTGACCTGCGCCTCTGCTGCTGCTTTCCTCTGTGCGGCAGCTACCTATGTTCCTCTCTCTGCTGCTGCTGCTGCTGTTACGATTTGCTGCTGGGCTGCTGCTCCCCGACGCTGTTGCCCCGCTGCGTCCTGCCGCTGCGTCTTCACCGCCGTCACCTCTCAATCGCTCCCCTTCGCAACCAGCAGCAGCAGCAGCAGAGCGCGCAGCACCTGCCACACGCAGAGCAGCGCCCGACGCAGAAGGACAGGCCGCAGCAGCTGCAGCCGCAGCAGCCGTTGAGGAGGCGGCAGCAGGACCTGCAGCAGGAGCAGATGCAACAGCAGCAGGAGCAGCAGCAGCAGAGGCAGCAGGAGCA
>KL647288.1:445474-456602 GCA_000727475.1 Sarcocystis neurona | reverse complement strand
AGATGCAACAGCAGCAGGAGCAGCAGCAGCAGAGGCAGCAGGAGCAGGAGCAGGAGCAGCGCCGCCGGGAGCAACATCGCTGCTGCTGCTGCTTGGACACTGGCGGCGCACCTTGTGCAAACGCGTGGGGTGCTGCTGCTGCTGCTTTTTCTCCGTCGCTTCCGCTTCTGCCGCAGGGGCCAGATCTGCTGTTGTCCGTCCTGCTGCTGCTCCTCCCGGTTCGTCGAGCTTCTTAGGTGGTGCTCCTGCTGCTCCTCCTGCTGTCGCTACTGCATGTGCGGCAGATGCTCCATCTTCCTCTTCAGATGCAGGAGCAGCAGCACGTGCTGCTTCCATACCTACTGTGACTGCTTCTTTTTCTTTTTCTTCTTCTTCCGGGTGGCCTGCTGCGGCTGCGTCTCCTCGTCGCCTCCCTGCGACCGCTGCTCTTGCATCTGCTGCTGCAGCCGCCGCTCTTTCCTCTGCTGCTGCTGCTGCATCTGTCTCTGTCGCCGTTGCTTCTGCCTCTGCGGCTGCTGTCTCTGCATCTGCCGCGGCCTCTGTGGCAGCTGTACCTGCCTTCGCTGCTGCATGGATTTGTGATGATGTAGCGGCAGCTGCGTCTTTGGCTGCCGCCCCTGCGTCGTCTTTGGCTGCCGCCCCTGCGTCGTCTTTGGCTGCTGCTGCTGCTGCGTCGAGTCGCGCTTCATCAACGGGAACTATCGACATGCGACAGGACGGACACTTCGGCAGCTCTCCTTTGAGCGGGCTGCTTAGCGCAGCAGCAGCAAGGCACGCAAAACAGAACCTGTCAGCCACAGCCGCAGCAGCAGCGCAGCAACACCCCACACATGCACAAAAAAGGCAGCGCGTCAGACACATACGCCGGCGTGGATGCACCGGATGACGATACGCCGATGCAGCAGCAACAGCAGCACCAGAAGAAGAAAAGGAAGCCGCAGCCAAACAGCAGCAGCAGAAATCGCACCACCTGTCGCAGCAGCAGCTGCAGCAAGAGCAGCAGCAAAAGCCACAGCAACAACAGCCGCAACAGCAGCAGCAAACGCCGCAGGAAGAGCAGCAGCAGCAGCATGCGGAACAGTAGACTGAAACTGACCGGTGGCAGCAGGCTCGCAAGATGATGGGGTCGACAATAACGTCCAGGCATATGGGGCAGATATATTTGACTTCGCTTGGTGGGGTGCCAGCAGCAGCGAGCAGCAGGTCGTCGACGAGTGAATCTAGCGCGGAGAGTAGGGCAGGCAGGGCCATAGACGAGTACCACTTCTCTCTCCTCAATACCGAAGAAGCCGACGAGAAACAGACATCGATAATCGTCGGGCCGGTGCTGCTGCTGCTGCTGTCTCTTGCGACGCTGCTGCTGCGGCTGCACATGCTGTCTTTCCCCACCCCACACGCTACAACGCCCGCAGCTGTGTCGTTGCTGCTGCTTCTTCCCTCGAGACTGCTGTTCGCTCTGCTCCTCCTCGTCCCCCCGTCGCCCGACCCACTGCCCACTACCGCTGTCTCTGTTCTGCTGCTCTCTTTCACCTTGATCTCGCCGCTGCTGCTGTTGCTGCTGCTCAGACAGACGTCGTCCGACACCCGCCTTGTCTTCTCATCCTCTGCCGCTCCTTTTCTTCCCCCTGCTGTTTCTCCTGCTGCTGTCCATTCTTCCGCTGTTGTCGGTTCTTCTGCTGATTTAAGTTCTCCTGCTGCTGCGGGTTCTTCTAGTGCTGCCGGTTCTGCTGCTGCTGCTCCTTCTGCTGCTGCTGTCCCTTCTGCTGCTGCTGCTGCTCCTTCTGTTCCTGCTGCTCCTGTCCCTTCTGCTGCTCCTGCTGCTGCTCCTGCTGCTGCTGCTAGCGCTGGTGGCTCTGGTGGAGGAGCTGCGGCTGCAGCGTTTGCTTCTGCTGCTGCAACGTACTGCTGTGCGAGCTGCAACAAGCAGCACCCCACACATGGGTGGCACCAGAAGTCCACTGCAGCAGGAGCAGCAGCAGGAGCAGCTGCAGGAGGCAGGAGCGCAGCCACTCCCTGCTGCTGTTGCTGCTGCTGCGTACAGCGGCACAGCAGCTTCTTCCTGCACAACACCCACACCCAATCGCAGCACCAGAAAAAATATCAACAGCAGCAGCAGCACGTTCCGCAGCAGCCGCAGCACCTACTTGTACAACAGCAGCAGCACCTGCGTGCAGAGCGATACATGCAGCAGGGGCCCACACGTTAGTGGCGGCTGTCTTTCGACAGCAGCAGCAACAGCCACCTCGCTCCACACACACGATGGCAAAGTGGAAAGAGACGACCAGCAGCAGGAGGAAAACCACAGCAGCAGCACCACCAGAGAAGAGCAGCAGCAGGAGAAATATGAGAGTAGCACTACCAGAGAAGAGCAGCAGGAGCATCAAGGAAGAGCAGCAACAACAGCAGAGAAGAGCGGCAGCAGGAGAAGGAGAGCAGCAGCTGGAAGATGAGGAGCGCGGCAGCAGCAGCAGGAAGCAAAAAGAACTGCAGCAGCGGGAAGCAGGCATTGTAGTGGGGGGCAGGGGCCTACTTCTTTTTGATAATTTTGACCACAGCAACGGAGTTCCATATGACGAAGCGACGCAGTTGCCTCGCGTCTCCCATCGCCTTCTGCAGCTGCAGGCAAAGTGCCAGCAGCTTCTCCTCCCCACTGCCGCAACGTTGCTGTTGCCCTCCTTCTGCCTCCTGAAAGCCCCCTTCCCTCGCGTGTTCTTCTCCCTGCTGCTGCTGCTGCTCCTGGTGTTCCTCCTCCTGCTGCTGCTGCTTCTGCGCCTCCCCCAACGACTGCTGTTGTCCGTCCGGCTGCTTTTGCTGTCTCTGCTGCTGCACCTTGGCTGATTTCCGCTGCTGCTCTTCCACCTCTTCCGACTCTTTCTTGCTCTTCCCCTGCTGCTGCTCCTCCTGCTTCTGTTCCTTCTCAGAGTCTTTTCTTCGCTCTCCCTGTACAGCCTTCTGCTCCTCCACGCTGCCACCGCCTCCTCTCAGCTGCTGCCGCTGCCGCTTCCTCCTCCTCCTCCTTCTCTCCTCTTGCTGCTGCTGCTGCGGCTGTGGCTGCTCTCCCCGTCGAGCAGCAGGCTCTCGCTGCAGGCGCTGCTGTACACCAGCTGCTGCTCTCTTTTTTAAGTGCTGCTCAAAACCAGGGTCACCGCTGTCTGCTATGAGCTGCTTATGAGTAGCTACAAGTGTATCACCCGGGTAGCGACTGGCCTTGGTGCTGCTCCTGCTGCTGCGTCTGCTCCCCGCGCTCTCGTCGCTGCTGCCTCTTCTGCTGCAGTTCCCGCTGCCGCTCTCCCCCATGCTGCTCCCCGCTGCGCTGCTGCTGCTGCTGCTATGTCTGCTGCTGCCATTTCCGCTGTTGCCATGTCTGCTGCTGCTGCTTCGCATCCTCGGCGTCGTCTTCCTGCTGGTCAACATGTTGCTGCTACCCCTTTTCTTCTTGCTGCTGCTCCGGCTGCGGCTGCTGCACGGACCCTGCGGACCAACCGCAGCACCAGCAGCAGCAGAAATGGGCGCAACAGCAGGAGAATTTCCCTTCAGGACCGCAAGAAGTCCTTCGAGCGTATCGACACCGCGGAGCTGCTGGTGCAGCTCGGGCGACAGCAAGTGAGACAGCTCTCCTGCTGCTGCTGTTCTATGCTGCTTCTTCTTCTCACGCTGCTCCTGCTCGGGATGCTCCTTCTTCTCTTCCTGCTCACTCCGACCCTCCCGCAGCTGCTCAACTTCCTGCCCTTCTCCTTGCTGCTCCCCGTCAGCCCCCTCCTCTCCATCTTTCCCGCCTTCATGCTGCTGCTCTCCCTCCTCTCCTTGCTGCTCCTCCTGCTGTCGCTTGTTGTCGTCCTGACACTGCTGCTGCTGCTTCGCACGCCTCTCCAGCAGTACCTGTTCACCCCCACTTCGCTCCTGCTGCTGTTCTTGCTGCTGCTGTCCTTGCTGCTGCTGGTCCTGCTGCTGCTGGTCCTGCTCCTGCTGCTGCTGGTCGTCTCTACGCACTGCCTCGTCTCTTCCGTTCAGCGCTGCTGCAGCGTCTTCCTCGACAGCACCGGCAGCCCGCGTCTGTGTGGCAGCGGCGGTCGCTGAGGAAGCAGCAGCAGCAGCACGGCTTCCGCCGGGCGTGGAAGACGAAGCGGCAGCCGCGTCAGCGATCGGGCGCGAGCACGCAGTCGCAGAAGCAGCAGCGATAAGCGACCTGTCGGTAGAACTCGAAGCAGATACGGCTGCAGCCGTCTGTGGGGGGGACGCCGCTGTCACCTGCTGCTGCTGTTGCTGCTGCGGCTGCTCTGCAGCGCGCTGTCGAAGAGCAGCTAGCTGCTCGCAGATGGCGTTCTTGTCCCGCTGCAGCTGCTGCAACTGTGCGGTGTACGTACACCGCACCTGCGCAAGTTCCCGCTGCAGCCCCACGTGGAACTGTTGTAGCAGCTCCACACACGAGCGATAATCACTGCCCAGCACCAGCAGCACACACACACACAAGTACCAACAGCAGCGCGTCACAGCAGCCGCGGCAGCAATCCACATCCATATAACAGCAGCAGCATCGCCGGCACGCACAACAGCAACCGGGCGGCCCACCTGCAGCAGCAGTCCACACCCCACAGCCGCTTGACGTGCAACAGCAGAAAAATCTGCAGCACCCCACACCAGCAGCAACAGAAATTCACAAGCAGCAGCAGTGGCAGAGAACGGACGCAGCAGTAACAGCAGAGAGGGAGGCCGGAAGCAGCAGCAACGACAGCACACGGCAGCAGCAGTCGCACCCCTGCCACTCCGCCGCGGCGGGCAGCCCGCGGGTACACGACTGCAGCAGCAGCAGCAGCAAAACCGGGACGCGGACGCGCGTCAGTTCGACAGGAAGGAGCCCCTGCAGCAGCAGAGAGAAGGATGAACGGCAGCACGAATGACAGCAGCGGAGCAAGCGGGGCAGCCCCAGAATATCGACAGCAGCAACAGCAACAGCGTGTGGGGGACCAGCAGCAGTAGCAGCAACCGAAGCCGCAGCCGGCGCAGCAACCGAAGCCGCAGCCGGCGCAGCAACAGGAGCAGCAGCAGCGACAGCAAAAAAGGCAGCAATCGCAAGAACAGCAGCAGCAACACCACAAGGGACAGCAGCAAATGCGGCAAGGCAGGAGCCCAAAAGCACGAAGAGGGAGCAAAGAAGAAATGTGGCCGCTTACTGCGCCTGCAGTCGCGCAGCAGCCTTCTTCACTGTCTTCTTTAGTTCTTTGTAGTTTATAAACCGGATGCAGCCGTTCTGCCCGGCTTCCCGCCGTATACTCTTCCCGAACTTCATCTTCTTTCCACAACCCGCTGCTACTTCTTCTTCCGCTTCTTGCCGATTCTGAGGCTGCTCCTTAGTCTTCTTCTTCCCTTCTACGACTTCTGCTGCTGCAGCTGGTCTTCCTTCGTATATACGATGCTTATGCGGCCGTCTCTTCAGCTGCTCCCTCTTCCTTTCCCTTGCGCTGCGGCTACGTCTGCCGCAGCAGCGTTTTTTGCTGCCGTTGCTGCCTCCGCTTGTTCTAGCGACTTTGCAGCTGGGCTGCCCGTCCCCTAGTTACCCGCCCGTACCGCCGCTGCTGCTTCTGCTGCTGCTTCTTCTTCTTCCATTTTCGTCGCCTCGCGTCGCGTCCTTGCGGGCGCGCTGCTTCCCGGCCGCCCCTGCTGCTACTTCCGCCACCACTGCTGCTCTTCTTTCTGCATCTGCTGCTGCTGCTGCTCTCCCGCGTTCCGCCGCCTTTGCTGCTGCTGCCTACGGTGCTGCTGCTCCTGCTGCTGCCTTTCCGAAGTGTGGGGAGACGTGCAGCTATTCACACACGCACCCGCCCCATGACGCTGTCCAGGCTCCTCGACGCTTCCACCTTCCGTACGAGGGGAGTAGCCGCTTTATCTCCCTCTGCTTGTGCTGCTGCTGCTGCGACCGTCGCGCGCTGCTGGTGCTCCGGTTGCCCGAGCCGTCGTTCCAGCGCGGCTGTTCTCGCTGTGTCTGCTGCTGCTGCCGTTCGAGCTGCTGCTGCTGCTCTTGCAGCTTCTCGTGCAGCACCTTCTGGGAATCTGCTGCCTGTCTCGCGGCGAGAGAGAATAACGCCGAGAGGCCGACGATGCGCCGACGAATATATCAACGAAAACGTCTGACGGCTGCGGATGCGCCGGTGGAAAAGAAGAACGGCCACGGTAGGCAGAGGGGCGGGCGGGACGAGGGAGGGGCCGGTGAAGGCGACGACGGCGAAGAAAAGGAAGGGAAGATGCAGGGGAAGAAAGGGACTCGAGTACGAAGAAAGGGAGGAAAGGAGGAGGAGGAAGACAGAGAATATAGGAAAGAGGCTGGGGAAACCTGCAGCTGGAGAGGGAAAAGCCGGGGAACCCGGAAGCGACCGGCGGTGTGGTGGTGGTCGTCGGGTAGTGTTGCTGGGCGTGAACGGCAAGACTTTCTTACGTACCGCAGCAGCAACGAGATAAAAGGGGAAAAGAAGCCATTTATCCAAGTCGTAGTGCTGCCCTTACTGCCACGGCCTTCCGTACGTAATCTCTCCACCTTGCCTATCGGAGTTTTTTTCACGGACCGGCTGCTGCTGCTGTTGCAGCTGCTGCTGCCGTTGCTGCCGCTGCTGCTGCTGCAGCTGCTGCTGCCGTTGCTGCTGCTGCTGCTGTTGGAGCTGCTGCTGCTGTTGCAGCTGCTGCGGCTGTTCCAGCTGCTGCGGCTGTTGCAGCTGCTGCGGCTGTTGCAGCTGCTGCTGCACGACGAGGGAGAAACGCACGCGGCCCGCTGTGCGGCTGCTGCTCGTGCTCCCTGTCGACCGCACCTGGTCCTACCATTGCGCGCCTGCCGCAGGGCACGGGAGGGAGACTGCTGCTGAGGTGTGGTGCGCGTGGACCGGTGCTCGGTCCTTGCTGTTCTGCTCGCTGCAGCGGCTATTCACAAAGGACGCTGCTGCTGGATACACAAAGAAGTCCGCTGCTTCTTCCCTGCCGCCAGCTAGCCGGCCGTTCTGCTGCAGTCCTGGTGCTTGCTGTGCTGCGCTGCCGTCCACTCTGCTGCTGCTGCTGCCCCGGCCCGGCCCCTCCTTCCTAATTCGTGCAGCTGCTCCTACAGCGTGGTGCTGCGGTGACCACCAGGAGGTACTAATGCCTGCTCCTCCTGCTACTCCCTCAGCTCCTGTCCTGCTGCTGCTGTTCGTGGTACTGCTGGTGGTACCGCTCGGCAGGGTGCTGCCGTTGTTGCTGTGCTGCGCCGGCAAGTGCTGCTGCTGCGGCGGCTGCTGTTGCTGCTCGGGGGGAGCTGCTGCTGCGGGGCCGCTGTTCTCGCCTCCCGTCGTCCCCGGAGGTGGTGCTCTTTGGCGGCCTGCGCCGCGACTGCCTGTGCAGCTGCTGCTGCTCGACTGGCTGCGTTGCTGCTGCTGCTGCGGCGCTTGTTGACGATGACAGGGTTGCCGCTCCTTCTGCAGCGGGCTCGACTGGGCAGCACAGGACCTCGGCAGCAACTCGAGCAGCAGCAGCAGCAGAAGTAACGCGGCTGCGACAGCAATGCGAGCCTTCTCACCGGCAGCAGAACGACAAGGAGCAGGGGGAGAAGCCGCATGAGCAGCACCTACCGACAGTGCTGCAGCGCAGCAACACGGAAGAAAAAAGAGGGGTGCAGGAGCTCGCCCGTGCGCAGGCGACCAGTGGCGCGCAGCAGCAGGAACCTGCTGTAGCAGATTGAGCAGCAGCTGCAGAATTGGCATTCTTACGCCAAGCCAGGTCGTGCGAAGTTCAACAGCCACACCAGGTGGTGGTGTCGGTGGCAGCGACCATACATGTATCCAGGCTGGCGCGAGAGCAGCTGCTCTCCCTGTGTATCGCGAGTGCGATCTAGCAGTCCTTGCTGTTGCAGCAGCCATCAGACTGCTAGCAGCAGATACCTAGCGTAGGAGGGGTATATTGATAGATTCCTGCGAACTGCTGTTGCCGCAGCATACACACATGAAGCAGCTAGTCAAGCGGTCGCACGCCGAACCGGCGCCTCCTTGCAGCACAGCACAGGCAGTAGAACGCTCGTTGTGCAGCTCAACTTTTTTTCCGCAAAGCTCTACGCCTCTCCTGCTTCTTGGGAGTCTGTGCTGCTGGGACTGTCCTTTTCCGTAGCCCTTGGTGCTGCTGCAGCGGGAGTGCGGCTGCCGTGGCTGCTCTGTGCGCTCCAGGCGCCGCTGCCGTGTTGCTGCTGTGTGTTGCGCGCGCGCGCGCGGGACAGGCACAGAGCCCGCCCGCCAGCTGCTGCTGCCGCTGTTGTTGCTTCTGTTCCTGGACTCCTCGCTCTTCTCTCTCACTCCTGCTGCTGCTGCAGCAGTCATCCGTGCAGCAACTTCTCCGCTCCTAGCGTTCAAAGAGTCCTGCTGCTGCTGCTGCTCTCGGGGCTACGGCTGCTCCGGCTGCCGCGGCACGCAGCGCCTGTGGGCGTGCTGCTGCCGCTGACATACATGAGAAGAGATCTACTCCTACTGCTACTACTACTACTAAGGAAGCGAGACCACTAGGAAAGCGAGCACGAGCAGGTGCTGCACATGCAGCAGGAGCGGCGAGAGGTGTAATGCTGCAGCAGCAGCGGCGGCTGAGGAAGAAGCAGCAACGGCGGCGAGCGGTGTGTAATGCTGCGGCAGCAGCAGCGACAGAAGGAGGAGGAGAAGAACCGGGAGCAGAAGAAGCAGCAGCGGCAACGGCTGAAGAAAAAGGAGAAGAAACAGCAGCAGAAGAAGCAGCAGTAGCGGCTGAAGAAGAAGCAGGAGAAACAGCAGCAGAAGCAGCAGCAGCAGCAGCGGCTGACGAAGAAGCAGCAACGGCGACGAGCGGTGTAATGCTGCAGCAGCAGCGGCTGAAGAAGGAAGAGAAACGGCAGCAGAAGAAGTAGCAGCAGCGGCAGCAGTCGTAGCGACAGCAGCAGAATGGGCGGAAGCAGCAGCAGCACAGACCGCAGCATCGGCAGTGAAACCAGCAGCAACATCACGAATCCGGCTGTACAGACACCCCACTAGCAATCGCAGCGCAACGACAGCAGCAGCAGCACCCGTCGCACAGCTGCAAGAGCGATAGTAACAGCAGCCCCGCAATAATAATAACAGCAGCAGCAAAGGAACAGCAGCAGCAGCAGCAAGAGCAAGAACAGCAGCAGCAGCAGGAGCACTAGCAAGAACACCAGCAGCAGCAAGAGCAAGAACGGCAGTAGCAGCAGGAACAAGGGCAGTAGCAGGAGCAGCACTAGCAAGAGGAGCAGCAGCAATAGGAGCAGCAGCAACAGGAAGCCCGCTGGAGTCGGGTTGCCGGACGAGAATGGCTGCCGCCACCACAGCGTCGGAGCTGCCTACAGCAGGTGCAGCAGCGCCTGGTGCTGCAGCAACAGGAGCAGCGGCGAGGACGCTGGCAGCAGCTGCAGAAAGTTCAGTAGCAACAACAGAAACAGCTGGAAGAGCAGCTGCAGATCCAGCAGCAGCATTGCCCGTCACACGCGCAGCAGGCCGTTACGGAGCGGCAGCAGGGCAGTTGATGCTGGCTGCAGCCACAGGAGCTGCGACCGCAGGAGGAGGAAGAGCAGCAGCGAAAGGAGCGGGGGGCGACCCAGAAAGAGCAGCTGCTGCAGAGTCCCCGGCTACTGCAGCTGCTGCAGCAGCAGCGACGGCGGGATCACCCGGGGAAGCAGCGCTGCAAGCGCCAGCAGCAGCGGCAGCCCCCGGGCGAGCGCCCGCAGGACGGGAAACACCGACGCCAGCAGCTGCAGCAGCAGGAGCAGCAGAGAGCGCAGCAGCAGCAGAAACACCAGAGGATGCAGGAGCAGCAGGAGGAACAGCAGCAGCAGGTGCAGCAGAGGTTGCAGCAGCAGCAGGAGCAGCAGAGGATGCAGCAGCAGCAACAGCAGCAGAGGACGCAGGAGCAGGAGGAGGAGAAGCAGCAGGAGCAACGGCAGGAGCGACGGCAGGAGCAACAGCAGGAGGAGCAGGAAGAGGAGGAGGAGGAGTTTGGGCTGGTGATGAGGCTGCTGCTGACTCTGCTGCTGCTGTTGCTGCTTCTTTTTTTCTCCGGCAGTGGCGACGCTGCACAGTGCGAAGGAGAACTGTAGTTCTTGCTGTTGGTACGCGGAGCACATACGCACACACACACCAACACATAGAAGCTCTGGGGAGACCCCCACGCATTTCCTCTTCTCTCTCTTCTCCGTACTTTCCTTGCTGTTCCTTTGTCCCTCTTCATCTTCTTCTTCTTTCTGGGCCGCCTGTCCTTCGTGAATACTGCCTGACACGCGTTTGTTGACGTATCGAGAGACAGGGGCAGAGGGAGACACCGAATAGCGACACAGAGAGAGACTGGAAGAAATCGCCGTATACAAATATATATTTCTGCTTGCAACCGCACACGGGTCTGCGTGACACTGCAGCAGCAAATCCGCGCGCGTGGCAGCAGCTCTGGCTCTCCACTGCCTTCCCCGAATGAAGGGAGCTCTGCGTCTCCGATGTTTTTTCTTCGCTGCTTCTGTCTCTTTTCTGCCTTTCCCTTTCCCTCTTCGTCCCTCTCTTTTTGTGTTCGTTCCGGTGTCTCGTCTCCCGTGTCTCGTCTCTTGCTTTCTTTTCCTTCGTGCGGCGTGTCTGTATAATTTCTGTCTCGGGGTGGCACGAGCCTGCAGTGGTGTGGTGGGAAGCTCCTCTTCCGACGAGAGTAAGAGAGACACAGCAGCAGCAGCAGCTGTTTGCTTCTGCGCGGACGGTGAAAGGGGACAGGGGGGGGTGGCGGAAGGGAGGGAGGAGGAGCAGGAGGAGGAAGAGGAGAAGGAAGAAGAGGCAGATGGGATGTTTTGCTGCTGCTGCTGCTTCACACGTTGGTGCGCGGAAGCCTCCTTCCTCGCGAAACGTGCTGCTGCTGTTCAAGAGGAGGCGCAGACATTCGTGCTGCTGTCTCGTCTCTCTCTTTCCGTCGGGGCGCCGCTTCTGTGCCGCCGAGTGTCTGTACTACACCGGCCCCCCCCCCCAACAACCAACCGGAGAATGAATTCGCTCACGAGATCGATGCGGCGGGGGAAGTGGACGGTTGCAGTTCTACAAAAAGGGAGAGAGACAGAGAGAGAGCGAAAGACAGGGAAAGAGAGGAGAACACCGGCGAGACGGCACAGAGA
>KL647288.1:413599-444729 GCA_000727475.1 Sarcocystis neurona | reverse complement strand
CAGCAGGAGAGACGGCAGAAGGGGGGAGACAGCAGGAGAGACGGGGGAGGGGCTGAAGATGTGGAGACGGGGAGAAGTATGGAGAAGGGGCACGTTGCGGAGAGGAGGGGGAGGTCGACAGCAGGAGGGGAAGAAGATGGAGGAAAAAAGAGGGAGAGAAAAGGGGAGCGGCTACAAAATAGGAAGATAGAGAAACAGATAGCGAGTCGATGGAGAAAAGAAGATGTGTGGAGATGCACTTGCAGAGAAGAGAAGGACGGCGGGGGGGAAGCGCGCGCGCTCGTGGACGCCGGTCCGGTGGGGGGGTGCTGCGTGTGTATGTGTGTCTCGAGTCTCCGTTTGCTTCCGGGTTGTCTCCCGAATTCTCGTGTGCGTGCGTGTGTCTGCCTCCGTTTTTGAGTCTCGCTGGACAAGCTGTGGAAGGGACTCTCGTGTGGCTGCGTTGCGTTTTCTCCGCGTCGGTGTGGTAGCGCTGCTGTGAGAAGCGCAGGCGGCGTCGTGGGGTGTACGTACACCACACACACGCTGCCGGGACGCGCAGAGGGGGGGAGCGCAGCCGGGGAAGAAAGAGGAGAGCAGCAGCAAACGGGACGGACGCGCGACGCTGTGCTGTGCTGCTCGTGCGAGTTTTTGTGCCCCACTGCTGAGCAGCAGCACCCCACACCAACTGCAGCAAACGTCGGTGTCCAGCACGCGCGCGCGGCTGCTGCGCCCCTCGGGGTCCTGTCTTTTTTTCTGCAGGGGCCAACGCGTGCGGACAGCTCGGGTCACCACCGCTCAAGCGTCCGCTGCAGCAGCCGGTTGTCCTTCAGTTTGCCCTGCCGAAGGAGCAGCAGCAGCAACGGGAGCAGCTGGCAGAGCAGCAGCCGCGACGACGACAGCGGCAGCAGCAAGAGCGCGGAGCGACACCGGAGCAGCAGGAGAGGCGCGAGGAGGTGGCAGTCGCACTTCAGCGAGCACCGGGGAGAGGAGGCATTTCGCCTCGGGGACGCAGCAGCAGCGGCCGGGGCAGAGGGACGACCTGCTGCAGCTGCGTTGACGTGGTGCGCGTCTACTGCGGCGACTACCACTCTGCTGCTCTCGTGGCCGGAGGCCGAGTTTTTCTGTGGGGGTGCAACAGCAAAGGCCAGCTCGGCAAGGAAGAACCCGAAGAAAAAACGCGGGGTGCTGCTGCTGACGAAGGGGAGGCAGAAGATGCCGCAGAACGAGAAGCAGAGCAGTCGCAGGCACGGCGTGCGACGGCCCGTGTTGACTCCTGCAGCAGCAGCAGCAGTACACGACACTTCACTGCCAGTCGCTGCAGCAGGAGCCTCAGCCGCACCGCCGGCGACTGCGGTGTCAGCAGCAACCGCAACGAGAGCAGGAGCGGCACCAGCAGCACCAGGAGCGGCACCAGCAGCAGCGGGAGCGGCGCTAGCAGCGGCAGCAGTAGCAGCGGCAGCAGTAGCAGCGGCAGCAGTAGCAGCGGCAGCAGTAGCAGCAGCAGCAGTAGCAGCAGTAGCAGCAGTAGCAGCAGCAGCAGTAGCAGCAGTAGCAGTAGCAGCAGTAGCAGCAGTAGCAGCAGCAGTAGTAGCAGCAGCAGTGGCATTAGCAGTTACAGTAGCTCTACCTGCAGCAGCAGCGGGACGAGCAGCAGCAGCACCGACAGTGCGCGGGACAGAAATGCTGCGCCATGTACATCAGTTGCTGCTGATTCTCCGTCGAAGCGCCACCAGCCAACGGCAGCAGCGAGGGCAACAGCAGCAGGGGCAGCAGCAGCGCGCCAAAGTGTTCAAAGTGGGACAGAAGCAGCACGGGATGACGCTGCTACGATGCCAGCAGCGGCAGCAGCCGAAGACAAAGTAGACGCGGCTCCAGAGGCAGATGAAAGGACAGATAGAGGTGCAGTAGGACATGCAGGTACAGTAGAAGCAAAGGTAGCAGATACGGCAGTGGAGGCAGCAGCAGAAGCAGGACAAGACGGCGTTGTCACAGTGCGGCCTGTTGAAACGGGAGGAGCAGCAGGCCTCGGGGAGGCGGCAGCAGCAGCAACAAGCGACGCAGACGCAGCCGCAGCAGCTTCGCGAGAGAACAGCAACAGCAACCCGTCTCACTTCCCTGCTTCAGCAGGACTGAACTTACTACGGACTGTCAATCCCGTTGCTGCTGCAGGGCCACCGCTCATAAGAACAGCAGCAGCAGACAAAGCAGTTGCAGCCGCAGCAGGTGCAGCAGATGCAGCAGATGGAGGAGAGACAAGAGGTGCTGCGCCAGCATTTAGCTCCGAAACGACCGCTGTGGGAAGCAGCTCTACAGCAGCAAACCCCACAGAACGACTGCAGCAGCGACAGCAGCAGACCGGGCAGCAAAAAATCAAACGACAGCAAGTCGAACTCAGCGGAAGTTTTGAAGAGGAAGGCCAGAAGGCCCCTGCTGCCGCCGCAGCAACGGGAGAAAAGGCCAGTGCCCAGCAGCAAACGCCGCAGGAGGAGCGGCACCGTGGAGGGACATTCTATTCTGCTCATCTCGACACAGAGGAGACCCGCCTTCCTGCTGCTGGTGCATCTTCTTCTGTCTCTGCTGCTTCGCTTCGTTCGGTTGCCGTTCCTTCTCCTGCTCCTGCAACACCTGTTGCTCTCGCTTGCGGTGCTGCGACTGCTGCGGCCTCACCTTCTGGCGCTGCGCTTGCAGCAACGACTGCTGCCGAGGCGGCTGCTGCGGCTTCTGCGGCTGCTGCTCGCGACGCGTCGTGGGGTCGCTGGTTCCGGCACCTGTGGCAGCAGAAGCCGTCACGTCGAAGTCGGGACCCCAGAGCAGCAACGGCAGGAAAAGAAGTCGCCGGGGCCGCAGCAGCAGCAGACGGCGGAGCAGCAGCCGACGGCGCAGCAGCAGATGACGGCGCACCGGCAGGAGCAGAGAAGGCTCGGTGCGAGAAGCAGGCGGCATCCCGGGGGGCAGACAGGCGTAGTGAAGTAGCCACAGAAGCAGCAGCAAAGACAGGAGCAGCAGCAAAGGCGGAAGAAGCTGGAGCAGCAGGAAGCCCCATAGGAACTGCAACGCCGACGGCTGAGACAGCGCGGCAGACGGGGATGCCGTCGCTGATACGCAGGGGGCTCCGGCTGCTGAGCCGCGGCAGCAGCAGCGCAGGAGCATCCGCGACGCGTCAATATGAGCCGCAGCCCGTGCTGCTAAAGCAGTTCGGCACGCGGTACAAAGTTGCGGATGTTGCCCTCGGGGGTAGGGACCACGTGCGGCAATCCCACAACACACAAGGCAGCAGGTGCAGCAACAGCAGCAGGTGCGCCAGCAGCAGCAGCTGGTAGGCAGGAGCAGCAGCAGCTGGTGGGCAGGAGCAGCAGCAGCTGATGGGCAGGAGCAGCAGCAGCTGATGGGCAGGAGCAGCAGCAGCTGGTGGGAAGGAGCAGCAGCAGCTGGTGGGAAGGAGCAGCAGCAGCTGCTGGGCAGCAGCAGCAGCAGCTGGTGTGCAGCAGCACCAGCAGGTGGTGGGCAGCAGCAGCAGCAGCTGGTGGGCTAGGGCAGCGCCGGCTGCTTTGTCTCAAGCGACAGAGCTACAGCAGGTCCAGACACGCCCAACAGCGGCAGAGGCATGTGAAGCGGCAGCAGCAGCAGCATGTTGAGTACCAGCGGTGGACGTGCAACAGCAGCAGTGACAAGTCCAGAAGCAGCGGTGGACAGACTACAACAACAGCAGCAGTTGGACATCAGGCAGCAGCGACACTGGCAGAGCAACAACCGCCTGAGCCAAGCCCCAGCAGCAGCACGGGTCGAGCAGCAGGAGCAGCAGGCAAAAAGTAGCAGCCCACGCACCGGCGTCGTAATATTTTTGCAGCAGCAGACGGATCGGCCTGCGCGTGTGAAGCAGCACGGCAGAAGATCAAGCCGCCGCGGTTCTGCTGCTGCCTTTCCTGCGGCTGCACTTTATGCTGCTGCGCTCTCTGCTGTTCTACTGCTGCCGCCGTGCCTGCTGACGTCTGCTTTTGTCGAAGAGTCTGTCGCTGAAGGTGCTGCTGCTGCGGCAGCATGTTCACGGCCGTAATCCTCGCTGCTGCTGCGTCTCTCTCGCTGTTGCTGCTGCTTGTCTCTCCCGTTGCTGCCGCGTCTCTCTATCTCCTGCTGCTGCTTGTCCCTCCCGATGCTGCTGCTTTTCCCTCCCGATGCTGCGGCGTCTCTCTTCTGCTGCTGCTTGTCTCTCTCGTTGCTGCCGCTTCCCTCTCTATCCTGCTGCTCTCCTCTATCCCTCTAACTGCGGAATCTCTCTCTCTCGCTGCTGCTGCTTCCGTGTCTCTCTCTGCTGCTGGGTCTCTCTCTCTCGCTGCTGCCGTTCCTATCTCTCTCTCTTTCCTGCTGCTGCTGCTTCTCTCTGTCTGCTGTTGCTTCTGTAGCTGCTGCCTGTTGAAACCGCTGCTGCTGACCCACTTCGCCGATGGCTGCGGGACTCTTCTTCTACGAGGTGCCGCTGCTTCTTCCTGTGTGACTGCTGCTACTGTTCTGCGGGTCTGCTGCTGCTGCGGTCGACTGCGGGCGCGGGTCGCCACAAGGCGTTGCTGCTGCTTGTATTGCTGTTGCTGCTTCTTCGAGTTGCTGCTGCGTCTTGCTGCAGCTGCTGCTTCTTTCCTTTGCCTGCCGCTTCTCTACCGAAGTGCTGCTGCTGCAGTAGACTTCCCGTCTACCGGCGGCTGCTTCTCTCTGCTGCATCTCTCCGGTTGCTGCAGCTGCTGTCTCTTCGCTCTGCCTGCCGCAGCTCGTCCCGTCTGTTGAAAATTGCATCGCTTGCTGCAGCGGCTGCTGACGTTCTTTTGGTCTTGTATCTTTCCCTGCTGCTTCTGACTGCTGCTGCTGCTTCTTCGTCTTCTTCATCTTCTTCCCCTGCCACCTAGACGCCGCTCCTGTGCCGCTGCTCAGAGCGGCACTATCTCTCGTGTTCCCTACGGCTGCAGCAGGTGCTGCCGACGTTTACGCTGCTTCTCCTGCTTCCCTCTCACTTGTTTTTGCTGCTGTTGCTATTGCAGGAGAACACAGCATGTTCCTCTGCGAGGACGGCTCGCTCTGGCTCTGTGGCAGCAACAGCCACGGGCAGCTTGGACTCCTCCACCACGGGGCGCCAAGCGCAGCAGCCAAAACCACCGCAGCAGCAACAGCAGCAACGGCAGCAGCAGCAGGAACAACAGCAAGAGCGGCAGCAGGAGCGACCGCAGGAGCAGCAGCAGATGAATCCTACGTTCCGGTGATCTGCTGCTGCTCGCCGAGGCGCATGCCAACGGGAGAACCGGGACGGTGGCCGCAGTACAAACGTATAACGCTTCCCGTAGCTCGCATTGCTGCTGGGTATAGGTAACTACTGCTGCAGGGTGGGGTGGGGGGGAAGGGACGGACGTGCCGTGCTGCTGTTTCCACTGCTGCTGCTGCTGTTGTTTCGTGAGCGTCTGCGCTCCACCTTTCTGCTGCAGCTGCGACGCCTGGCGTGCTCCTGCTGCAGCCGGGGCTGGCCGTGCTCCTCCAACTTCTCCTGCTGCCCGCGTCCCCTTTCCACAGCGACTCCTGAAGCTGTTGGTGCTGCTGCCCTAGCAGTCTCGGCACGACTTCTCTTCTCCTTTCTGCTGCCCTTGATGCTGCAGACGCACGGTGCTCTATCCTCGAGGGCGATCGCTCTTGCTGCAGTTGCTGCGCCCCTTGGGTCCGACACGTCTGCCACTGCTGCTCCTGCTACTGCTGCTACTGCTGCTTCTGACGCCGCTGCTGCTGCTGCTACTGCTGCTTCTTACGCCGCTGCTGCTCCTGCTCCTGCTGCTGCTGACACCTCTGCTGCCGTTCGTGTTGCTTCTGATACCTCTACTGCTGCGCTCGCTATTTCTGGCACCTCAGCTGCTGCTGCTGCTCCTGCTGCAGGTGCAGCTTCCAGTGCCCCCTGCTGCCGCTCTTCCAGCGCTTTGTTGCTCCTGCTGCTGCTGCTTGTTCTGCTGGTATCTGACACCGGCGGGCTGCAGCTGCATCCCGCCCCTCGAAATCCTCTTGCCGTTGTTCGCTGTTCGCTTTTTCCCCTCCTCCTCTTCCTCCTTCTCGTCTGCTGGTGCTGCAGCCGCTGCTGGTCGTCTACGCTGCTGCTGCGAGTTGCTAGTCTGCTCCGCTGCTGCTGCTTCTTCTTCGTAGACCGCGAGGCGCTACTGCTGCTGCTGCTGCTCGGTCGGCTGCGTCGGTCCCGCAGCTGTATGTGTTGCTGCTGCTGCTTTTCATGGTCGTATGCGTTGCTGCCTCTTCTTTTTATCAGGTGCTGTGCAGCTGCAGTCTCCTCGCTCCGCCGCTCTGTCTTCTCCCTGCTGCTCCCCGTCCTCTTCGCCGGGCTGCGGCTGCCGTGCACGAACTTGCTGCTGCTGCTGCTGCTCCTGCCTTTCGTACTGCCTACTCTCTGCGCAACCCCTGCCTCTCTCTCTGTGCGGCTGCTGCTTCTTCTGCTGCGCGTGCTTCCCGTTTCTCAAGCCTTATTATGGCTCTCCTGCTGCTGCTCCTGCTTCTCTCCTGTTCTCGTGGTCCGCTCCTCTTCCGGTGCCCCTGCCGATGCTGCAGCAGCGCTTTCCCGCTGCTGTTGTCGCAGAGCATTCAGCTGCTGCTGTCGTAGACCGTTTTGCAGCTGCTGTTGTAGACCGTTTTGCAGCTGCTGTTGTAGACCGTTTTGCAGCTGCTGTTGTAGACCGTTTTGCAGCTGCTGTTGTAGACCGTTTTGATGCTGCTGTTGTAGAGCGTTTTACTGCTGCTGTCGTAGAGCGTTTTGCAGCTGCTGTCGTAGAGCGTTTTGCTGCTGCTGTTGTGGAGCGTTTTGCTGCTGCTGTCGTAGAGCGTTTTGCTGCTGTCTGCCGCTGTTTCTGCCGAGCGCTGTAGCTGCTTCTTCTTTGTCACAGGGGCGCCTGCTGCTTCTGCTGCTGCCTCTCGTGCGCTCTTCGGTGTACAGACACTCCGCGCTGATCGATGCGAAGGATCGTCTCTGGATGTGGGGTTGCAATGGCGTAGGTTTTCCTCTTCTTCTTCTTCTTCTTTCATTTTCCTCTCCTCTCTCGTGTCCTCTTCTCCGCTGCTTAAGTGCCACTACGATAATCAATCTCACGTATATAACATATACATATGTGTATATATATATGTATATTTATCTTTGTAGCTATCTATATATAGGTAGCTATATATATATATATATATATATGTATATATATGGTTGTATCTTTTGATGTATCTATTCTTATGTTTCTCTCGAGGTTTCCATAGAGAGGGGACGGCAAATTAATTGCTGTTCACATACATACATGTGTCTCTATACACGAATACAATTCTATGTAAATTTTATCTCTCTCCCTCTCCCTATCTATCTATCTATATATCTATTTATATATATGTATATATCTATGTCTCTCTACATATATATGTATATATATGCATGTACACATATATGTAACTCTCTCTTTACATATCTGTATACCTATATATATACATAAACGTACGTACACATATATATATATGTAGGTCTCTCTCTCTCTGTTACTATCTATCTATACATATATATATATATGTATTTTCGTGTCTTCCTGTCTCTGTCTGTGTGTATGTATGGAGCTCTTTTTTACTTTGTGTCTCCGTATATATATACATCATATATATGTGTAGGGTCGTGTGTCTTTTCTCCGTCTTTCTGTCCTTCTGTATATAAACGAATGTCCAGGTGTATGCGTATACACGCATTGCTCTCCATGTATTCCCCCGATCTTCGGGCAGTGGATCGCCTCCCCGTATTGTCTTCACCACGTCTGCCTTCGTCCACGGGTCGCTTCCTCTCCCTCGTGCGGACTTCCTCTTCCTATTTTCCTCCGGACTTCTCCGCTGCTTTGTGCATGCATGCATGTCTGAGCGTGTTGCTGCTGCTGTCGATCGTCCGCGTCTTCCTTCCCGCGGCCGTCCTTTCGCGGGGCTGCTGCTGACGTGTGGACCTGCTGCTCTCCGCCCCACGTGCGCAGGTCCTAATACATGTATGTGTAGAGAAAAGAAGAAGGAAGGGAATAGAGAGACGGACGTGGTTAGTAGACGAAGGCGCATGCGCACTCCTATTGGTGTATTCGCGATACATTTCCCACGTTCTCCACGTGCCTGTGTCTCTGTCTCTGTGTGTGGGAAGAGGTTGCGAGGGGGGGGGGGGGAATTCCTCCTGCGCATGTGCGTTCCCACTCATATACGTGTCTTATTATACAAGATATACATATATGACGGGACGTAGGTCTCCTCCTCAGTGAAAGAGAGTAAAAAAAATACATATATATATATATGTGTATATCAGTAGGTACGTGTTTCTCTCATGAATATATAGAGAGAGATGTTTATACGTGTGTTTTGTTCGCAAGAGTATGTATGATACACATGTATATGCATGTGTATATATCGCTGGTGGTGCGCCAGCTTCTCTCTCTTTTTCTTCGAGCCGTTCCTGCTTGAACTGCTGCTGCTGCTGTGCGTCTCTTTCTTCGCTTTTCCGGCACGCAGGACGGAGAGTGTGGGGTGGACCCGCGTCTCCGGGCGTGCGTCTTCGTCCCCACGCTTCTCCGTCTCCACCAGCGAGACGCCGTCTCCCAAGTGCGCGTTCTCCAAGTTCTCCTTCTTCACTTCTGCACAGACGGGGCACCCCACTTTTTTTCGTGACTCGCCTCCGCGCGCGCATGCAGTCGCAAAAAATCTCCTCTCCGTCAAAGCAACAGGCATTCGGGAGATACTGAGATTCAGAGAGGAAAAAAGAGACAGATGGACAGAGACAGAGCGAAAGAGAGAAACATACCGCTTCGCCACATCTCCTGGACCTTTGTTCCGCGTCTCTGCTGCTGCTACTGCGCTGCTTTCTTTCCTGCTGCTGCTGCTGCTCTTGCCGTCACTGCTCTTGCTGCTGCTGCTGCGCTGTTGTGTCTGCTGCAGATGCAGCACCCCACTTGGCTTCTCAGCTGCTGCGGATGCCGCTGCCTTCCCCGCTGCTGCCACTGCTGCTGCTGCTTCCAGTGCTGCTGCCTTCGCTGCTGCTGCTACTTGTGGTGCTGCTGCCGCTGCTGCTGCCTTCTCTGCTGCTGCTGCTGCGTTTTTCCTGCTGCTGCTGCCTTCTCTGCTGCTACTGCTTGCCTCTCTGCTTCTGCTGCCTCTTGTGACGCCTGCTGCGAGGCGGCGACACGTGCTGGTTCCTCTTCTGTTCGACTGCAGCCACTGCTTCTCCTGTGCTGCTGCCGGGTACGGGCACGTGTTTCTGCTGGATCTGCCGCTTTCCTTTCCCTGTTTCGCTCTGTGGCCCTTTTCTACTTTCTCTTCCTCGTGTTCCCCCCTGTGTTTCCTGCTTCTCCTGGCTGCTGCTGCGGCGTGTTCCCGTTCCTTCTGCTCCCCTGCTACTGCTTTTTCTTCCGGTTCTTCGTCTGTTCTCGAATTTTTTCCATCCACTACTGCACAGCCGTCTTCGTCTTCTTTTCCGCCGCTGCCCTTGCTGCCGCTGTTGCAGGTCGCTCTCGGACAACACTACAGCGTCGCCTTGAATGAGGAAGGAGAAGTTTTTGCGTGGGGCCGAGGCCGCTACGGGTCCCTGGGGATCGGCCCGCGGTGCACCCCGTCGAAGCCCAGGACAAAAAACGTACGTTTCTCTCTTTTTCTCTCCCTTTCTTGCGTATGAAGAAGTGTGCGAGCAGAACACATAAAGGGAAAACGTAGCTCACGCGCAGGTGCAAGAGCAGCGCGTCTCGGCACTTGCCTGCAGTGGGGGAGAAGAAGAGGTGGGGGGGGAAGGCGGGCTGAAAGCAGCAGCAGCAACGCCCGCAAAAAGTCGCAGAGAAGTGACAAGGAAAGAAACGAAAGCAACGGGCGAGAAGTTTTCCTGCGGAGGCGAAGAACCGAGGAAGCGGAGGAGAAGACACGTGTCTGCTGCTGCGACACACGTCGAGAGAACTCACGCAAAAAGACACAGCGAAGACGAAGAAGAAAAGAAGGGTTTGTTGAGATTTGTGGGAGGGGCGAACATCTTCTCCTCCTCCGAAGAGACCCCCCCGTGTGTGCAGCAAAGTCGTGAAGAAGAGAGACCCCACACGTGTTGGGGGGGTTCGAACTTCCAGGGAGACGGGGAGGGGAAGTGCAGGCGAAGAAGAAGGCAGGGGAGACGCACATCCACCGCAGCTGTCGGGGAAGGGCCGGGAAGGGGCGGCGTCTCCCCAGCAGCAGGAGGGGCACTTCCACGTCTGAAAGCGAATGGGGGCAGGAGGCCACGGAAGTGGCGAATATGCGAGAGTTTGTGCGACGGGTCTTCGCGAAGGAGACGCAGGGAGACACGTCCACGACCGGGGGGGGGGAGGGGGGAGACACGGAGACGGAGACGGCGAGACGCAGCAAACGGAAGGGACGGAGAGGGGCCCGTGTCTCCTGCGGTCCCCCGCAGCAGCAGCGAGGCAGACAACACAGCGCGGGGATGCACGCAGAGGCCCGCCGAAGAAAACGCATGTACTGGAGTTTCCGAGTGCACCCGCAAGTTTGGCAAATTCTTCGCGGGAAGGACGAGGCGGCGAAGGAGGTGACTCGACGAAAAAACGGGGGAGTTCCCCCCCCCCTGGGGAGGAGCGCATCAGCAGTGCGGCTTCTCGGCCGGTGCAGGCGGAACGGAGAGCAGAAGAGACGCAGCCACTCAGCGGGGGCAGAAATCCGCGCGTCTGCTTCTCCACCTTCAAAGAAATATCCGCACTCTCATACAGCGATGGAAAAATTACCTACGCGCACAAAAATACTTCTCTCATATATATATTGTACTCACGTCGCTACATACTGTATACTAACATGCATAGATATACTTGTATATACGTGGGTGTTTGTGTGTGTCTCCATGTATACATGTATGTACTGATTTGTATATATATATGGACATTGATGTACTTATGTTTGTACATATAATATATAAATCTACATATATATATGTGTGTATTTGTATATAAGAGTGTGTATCTATATATATATGCTGATGTACCTGTGTTTATACATATATTGCATATATATATGTATATGTATGCATATATACAATGTGTATAAGTATGTACATGGCGCTTCCTTTTTGTGTATTTAAGGATATACCCACCAACTATACATATATATATGTACGTGTGCTTATATATATATGTGTGAGTGTATAGAAGGGATACGGACTTCTTTTTGTTGAAGTGAGAGGCATGTGGCCGGTGATTTTTGAGTTGAGTGTCGAGGCCGACGCGGTTGAGTGTGTGAAGTGTGTCTGGGGTGTACGTACACCCGATTTCTCGATGTTTATGCGTATAAACGAAGATATACTTGGATCGCATATATTTACGTGTGTTCATCTGACGCACCGAGACAAATTTGCTCTACACAATGCATGCGTGGACAACTCCGTCTCTGCTCTTCTCCTTCTCCTCTTCTTTACTGCTGCACTTCTTCTTCTTTTTCGTCTTCTGTTTCTCGTTGTCCTCGTCTTGTGCCTCTGCAGCAGTTTCCGAGAAGCGCGGGTGTCTGTGTCTGCGCAGTAAAATCGCGGGGTCATAAATTGTCGAGTGCCCTCCGGTGATGTGTCTGTGTGCACGTGTGTGTGGCTAGCCACGGGCGGTCCAGAAGCAGAAGCCACGGGGTGTACGTACACCCGACAGAGGAAAGCACACGAACTCTCGCGTCCCCACCTGCGAGGTCTTCTTCACACCGAAACACGGAGACACGGAGACAGAGACACGGCAGCAAATATTTGTAGGGAGAGAGAGAGAGAGAGAGAGACAAACCCGCATTTGTGAAGCAGAAGTGCGGGGATTTTATATGTGAAAGTCGGTGATTTCTTCGAGAGAGCAGTGCCCTGCCCTCCTCTCTCTGTGCCGCTCGAAGAAGGCAGCTGCCTGCCACGGGCGTCGCCATTCTGCCACGGGCGTCGCCATTCTGCCAGGGGCTTTTTTCTCCGTTTCTTCTTCATCTTCGCCGTTTCCTTCGTCTTTTCGTGCTTTTCTCCCGACGAGACGTCTCTCTCTCCCGTCTGCGTGTGAGGTGTACGTACACCGGAGTCACCTCTGCTGCAGACCAAACAGCACCGCTCCCGCAGCAGGACCTCCGGCTGCAGCGCCTCTGGACTCGCGCGGCCCGACGAGCTGCGAGCGGCTTGCGTCTGTTTCTGGCGGATTAACAGCCCGTCTGAAGTGACTGCCTGCTGAAATTCCCCTTCTTCTGCGTGTGTGACTGCGTGACTGGCAGATTCCCTGTGTCGGCCTGACCAGCGAAGTGAAGAAGTTCGTCTCTTCTTCTGTTGCTGCCGGGGTGTGGGCCTGACGCGTGTTTATGTGCGTGTGTGAGGTCGGCTGTTCTTTTCACCTTCTTTTCCTGTTTTCTTCCGCTTCGCCTGGGTGACGGAAGGTTCGTGATTGAGACGAGGACTCCCTACTGACAGAGAGAATGCGTGTATGTGTGTACGTTCTGTGTGTGTTTGGATATGTACGTATGTGTGGATGTGCGTGGATTTCTCTGCTGCCCCTCCTTCTTCTTCCCCGAGAGAATACGTGTCTATCTATGTATGTGTGTCTGTGTATGTATGCCTGCATTCATGCCTGTACGTATGCCTGCACATACGCATGTACGCATATACGCATACATATACACATACATACATACCTACATATATATATACATATATACATACATATATACATACATACGTATATACATACATACATATATACATATATACATACATATATACATATATACGTGCATATATACGTACATATATACATACATATATACATATAAACGCACATATATACATACATGCATATATACATACACATATACATATATATATATATATATATTTACATACAGAGGTATTTATGTAGAGAGAGACACCTCCTATTAATGGGAGATGCGAGTAGCTTCTATTTGCTCTTGGTACTTTCTTTTGCAGACGTGGTCTTTCCTCCGACGTGATTCTCTCGAGCCGTTGTCCACGCACATTCCTCAGCTGCTCCGCTCGTTAAGTAGCTTGCATGTGACAGCAATTGCAGCAGGTGCTTCTCACTCTGCTGCCGTCGGTGTCCCCCGGCTGCCTGCGGATTTATTTGATGATATTCACGCCGGACAAAAAATTTCTTCGCCCTCCGCCTCCTCTGCGCCGCTGGACGCGTGGCACCGGGACCTGCTGCTCGACCGCCTCCTCCGCGCCGCTTCAACGCCTTCTCCTTCGACGCTCCACGCTCGTGCCGCTGCTCCGGCCTCTTCACGTGCTGCTGCTCCTGCCGCTGCTCCTTCACTCTCTGCTGCTGCTTCACCTGCTGCTTCGGCTGCACTTGCTGCCGATGCTGCGTCCATTCTCACGGCGTCTTCCTCTCCTGCTGCTGCTGCTGCTTCAGCTGCTCCTGCTGCGTTACCTGCTCCTGCTTCTTCAGCTGCTGCTGCTGCTTCAGCTGCTGCGGCAGCGCCACCTCCTGCTGCTGCGTCACCTGCTGCTGCTACTTCCTCTTCGTCTTCTGCTGCTGCTGCTTCACATACGCCCGCGGCTGCCCGCGCTTCGTTCTCTTCTCCTGCTTCTCCTGACGCTTCGGCTGCCTCATTTCCTGCTGCTCTTTCAAAGGCGGCGCGTTCTGCTGCTGCTGCCGGTTCCGCTTCTGCGCCACGAGAGAAAGGAGACGGCGAGGACCACGTAGAAGTCCACGCAACAACGCCAAGAGGAAAAATGAGAGAAGCTGCCGCTGCTGCTCCTTCTCCACGCACGAAAAGTCAGCAGCTGCCTGCCGCTGCCGACTCTGTTGAAGCAACAGGAGAGAGAAGAGGAGCAGCAGCTGCCGAAAAATGGTCGTGGGCAGCAGAAGGCCGAGAGAAGGCAGCAGCGGCTCGCAGCAGTAAATGCTCAACACCTGCTGCGTCCTTCCTCTTTTCTTCTTCTTCTCCTCTTGAAGAGCATGCCGGTGCTCCTGCTGGAGACGAAAAAACGCAGTTGTTATCGAACAGCAGCAGCAGCAACAGGAACACACGCGGTGCTGCTGCTGATTCAAGCAGCAGAAGCGGCGACACAGAATCGCCCGGCCAGGAAGAAGAAGAAGAGAGGAAACGGCACAGCAGGAGGAGCAGCAGCAACGACGGAAGCAGAGAAAGTCCCACTGGTGCTGCAGCTGAAGCGGGGGAGACCGTCATGCGAAGAAGCAGCAGCGGCAGCAGTCGTGATCCGGCAGGTGATGGCATGCAGGTCTCTGCTGGAGCGGAAAGAGGAGAAGACGCAGCAAGAGCAGCTGTTGAAGCAGCAGCGGGAGCAGCAGAGAGCAGCGGAAACGTGAGGGAGTGCAGGAGCAGCAGCAGCAAGAGCAAGGGCGGCAGCATCCGGGAGGGGGCCAGCAGGAGGAAGAAGAAGGACAGCAGCAGGAGCAGCAGGGTAGAAGAAATGAGCAGCAGCGGCGGAGAACAGCAACAGCAGGGAAGTCATCTCGGCAGCAGCAGAAAGGAGCAGCGACGCAACGCCGGAAGCAGCAGCAGCAGCGATTTTCCGTCTTCTGGGCGAGCACGGGGAGACGGTGCAACAGAAGCTGCTGCTGTTGTCGCAGCAGTTGTTCGAGGGGACAGAGACCAGGCAACAGCAACAGTGAGCTCCGGAGAAACTGCCAGCGAGCACCAAGCAGCAGCAGCAGGAGAAGAACATGTAGATGAACGGGAGGAAGAGGAAATGCCGTGGCAGCTTGAGTCGAACAGAGAAGAGAACGGCTCTACTCCTCCGAGAGAAGACAGCATGCCGACAGCCACTCTTGATCGACCCTTGAGTAGAAAGGGAAGAAGCATCGGCCGACAGCAAGCTGGTGCCGCCGCTGTCGCTGCGTTGCTCGAAAGAGGAAGCAGCAACAGCAGCGGAAAAGGCAGCAAAGCTTCCCGTTCTGTTGCTGCTGCTGCTTTCTCTGCATGTCACCAGTCCTGCAGTCCATTTGCTAACGCTGCAGCTGCCGCAAGCCTCGCCCCTGCCTTCCCTCCCCTCCTTCCACCCTCCCCTTCGTGTTTTTCTTCTTTTGCAGCTGCTGCCTGCTCCTCGCAACCTTCTCCTGCTGCTCCTCCCCCTCCTCCTGCTGTTCCTGTTGCTCCTCCTCCTGCTGCTCCTGCTGCTGCTGGGGGGAGTGTTCTGTTGTGGGGTCGCAGCAGCAGGCGTAGCGGAGCAGCAGCCGTGGGAGGAGGAGGCGGAGGAGAGACGCTGCTGCTGCTGCGACGCCGGCGACTTCGAGCAGCAGCAGCTGCGACAGCGGGGGACCCGCGAAGAGCTGCGCGGAACAGAGCGGTGATGGCGTTTCTGCTGCAGCAGCAGCGATGGGAGCGGCAGCGCGCAGCATCCACCGCAGCAGCAACAGCAGAAGGAGCTGCACGCGGGCGAAGAGGAGGACGACGAGGAGAAGAGGCGGGAAGAGATGGAGGAGGAAAACGACAAAAAGAGACGCAGACGGAACCCCGTCGCGGCGGTCCTGCACGCAGCAGGAGACTCTCCTCGTTGCTCGACAAACCCCTGCAGCAGTTGCTGCTCACGCCCTTTCAACTCTACAAACGGAGATTCATCGCGACAAGGCGACGCAGCTCCAACTTCACAAACAAACTTCTTCTTCCACCTCATGGTATTCACCTGCATGTATACATAAATAGACGTAGGTATATCTGGGTGAAGTGCTACACATACATATACGTGTGTATATAGGCATATATGTACCTGTATATAAGTGGTGCTATAGGTGTGTGTACACATATGTAGATACGTAAATATATATACACGTATATATATACGTATATATATACGTATATATATATGTGGGCATATGTGGGTGTGTGTATCTCTAAATACAAATACAGCTGCGCAAGTATCTCTATATATACGTGTGTATATATATGTATATGTAGCGTTGTGTATATGAAGACAGATACAAGTGTGTATGTACGTATATATATGTGTATACGTAAATCTGTTCTGCCGCTATATATATATATATATGGCACGTGTGTACAGAGGCACAGATATATATGCCGGTGTGTGTATGTATGTTATACCTGGGTGTGGGGAAATGTATATTTCCATGGACGTGTATGTGCATCTATGCAAATACAGAAGAACATCCATATATATGTGTATGTATATATATGTACATATGTATATGTTTAGGATGTACGGGTAGTGGGCGACTAGGACGGGGGTCTTTGGGAGAGTGGAGAATGAGAAGTGTGCTCGTTCGGTTAGAGAAGCGTCTGCTGCTGAAAAACGTCGACAACTCTTCTTCCCCACGCCTTCCTGCCCCGCTCCTTCACGAGGACGCTGCTGCTGCTGTTGCTGCTGCTTTACCTGTTGCTGGTGCTCCTCCTGCAGCTGCTGCTGTTGCTGCTCCGGTAGGTAGTGCCGCTGCTGCTGTCGCTGCTGCCTGCTGCTGCTGCTGTTGCCGCCGCTGCAGTTGGTGCTACGCGTCTCGGTGCTGCTGCTGCTGGTGGCGCTGCTACACGCGCAGCGCTCTCTTGCTTCGTCAAGCAGTTTTGTCTGTAGTGAAGCCTCCGCAGCCTTCTCCATCACTGCAGTCTCTTCGTCGTCTTGTCCCGCTGGTGCTTCCCTGTTTCTTTGCTGCTGCTGATGATGATGATCTGAGTGGCCCTGCTGCTCTTGCCGGTAGTTTGCTTCTGCTGCTCTTTCTTTACGCCTGCTGCAATTTCCGGCCACTACGGACTGTTTTCCCTGAGATGAAGAGGAAACTCTTCGTCTCTCCTGCTGCCGTCGCTGCTGGCGGTGGTGCTCCGCAGCAGCTGCTAACGATTTTTCTTCTCGACGCTTCCCCGTTGCTGCGCTGGGACCCGTCTGCCGCTGCTGCTGCCGTTTCTGGCTGCTGTTACTGCTGTCTCGTGCTGCTTCTGCCACTGCTGTCTCTTGCTGCTGGTGCTGCAGAGAGACAGCGACTGCACGAGTCAGAGAAAGAAGCAGCAGCCGATGGAGACGCAGGCGGGGACACGCTTTTTTTGTGGGGCAGAGGTACAGAAGGAGAACTGGGCTGTACTTCGAAGCAGAATAAATATTCCCCTGTCCAGGTGCGGTCGTTGCCCTGCTGCTACATCTGCTGCTGCTGCTTCAAGCGCTGCTGCTGCTACGTCCGCTACTGCCGCTTGTGTCCCTTTGCCGCTGCTGCTGCTGTCAATCTGTTGCTGCTGCGTCTGTTATCCGGCTGTGCGTGCCACTGCTACTGCGCCGTCTCTTGCTGCTGCTGATGTGCTGCCGTCCCATCTGTGGCTGCTGGAGATGTATCTGCTGCTGCTGCTGCTTCACCGGCGCTGAGGCATGTGCGCTACTGCTGCTGTTTCTGCGCGCAGGTGCCCGTGTTCTCTTGGTGCTTCTGCCTTGTCTTCCTAAACTGATGCTGCTGCTGCTTCCGCTTCTCATCGTCGCCGCTGCACATCACCCACGGGAGCGGGACTTGCTGCTGCACGTGCGGCTGCTACCCCGTTCTTCTTCTTGATGACACTCGGATGCATTGCTGCTGCTGCGGGCTACGCGAGTGCAACGGGATTTGCTGTTGCTGGTGCTCGTGTTCTGGGTCATCCCCCTGCTGCTGCTGCAGCGGCTCGTGTTGTTCCCGGGAGCGCCGGTGCTGCTGCATCTGCCGGCAAAGTTATTGCTGCTGCTGCAGCTCCTATTGCACTGCCTCCTGCTGCTGCGTGCACCGCCGGTAATCAAGCGGCGCTGCCGTTGCTGCTGCAGCTGCTGAGAAACACGGCAGAGGGAGATTCTTCTGCTGCTGCCCTCCTGCAGCAGCTGCTACTCGGGCTGCTGCTCTCTTGTTGCCTCCCTTTGCTTCAATTCTCATTCCTGCTGCTGTGTTGGACTTCGTCGTACCGGGATGCTTTGCTGCTGCTTTTTCTCTTGCTGGTGCTGCTGCTGTTGCGTGTTGCTGCTGGGTCTTTTTCTTCTTCCTGCTGCTGCTTCTTTTTTCATTGGTGCTGCTGTGCGATGTTGCTGCTGCTGTTGCGCAGCTGCCCTTTGTATTAGCGTCGAGCCGTCCTTGCTATACTCAGATTCATAAAGTTTGCTTGGGCGGCGCGTGTACGCTGGTCCTTGCTGCCTCGTATGCTGCTGCTCCTCGTGGATATCCCCCGGTGCCTGCCCCCACCCCTCGGCGCAGCAGCTTCTGGACAGGCCTTCCACTCCCCTGGCCCTCCAGCAGCAAAAACGAGAGCAACAGCAGCAGCAAGAACGACAACAGCAGCGGCAGCAACGACAGCAGCAGCAGCAGCTGGAACAACAGCAGCAGCAGCGTATTTTGTGGGGACTGTCGTTCTCTGTCCTCCTCGTCCTCGGCCGCTGCTGGTGTTCCTGCTGCTGCTGCGCTGCGAAGGAGACTGAGCTGTCTCTGGTCCCAGCATCTGTCTCATATCGCCGCTCCTGCCGCGCCCTGCTCACCAAGCAGCAGCAACGTGCTGCTGCTTCGCTGCAAAGAGGAGCAGCTGCTGCAGCCTCTGCTCGTGCTGCAGCAGCAGAGAACTCCTGCGTCTACTCCCCTACCGGCCGACGCAGCCTCACTGAAGACGCAACACGTCCGCAGACCGCAGCAGCAAGAACAGGAAGAACAACAGCAACTGCAGCAGCAAGAGCAACCACAGCAGCACCAACAAGAACAAGAGCCAGAGCAGCAGCAGGAGGAGGAGCAAGAGCAGCAGCAGCGAGAGCGCGACCAGCAGGAGCAGGAACCGCAGCAGCAACAGCAGCAGGAGGAGCGGCAGCAGCAGGCGGAAGGAGGCGAGGCAGCAGGTGGCACAGAGGAGGAGCAGCAGCGGGATCCAACGGCGCATCATCTACCTGCTTCTGCTGCGGGCACCAAGGAAAAGGTAGGTAGTTCCTGCTTTGCCGGGAGGTGTTTTTGCTGCTGCAAGATCGCTCTGTCTGCTCTTCTCTTCATGAACCGAGCCTGTCTCTCCGTAGATTTTTCTCTCTCTGTGTCTCTCTCTCTCTATATATATATACACATGTATGTATATATTTATATATATGGGAGGACAGCTATCTTCGGGAGGCAACTTCCTGCTAGTAAATCTTTTTCGTAGGCGTGGGCAGGAGGGAAGCACTGCCTTCTACTGTCCTGCAGAAGCTTCTCACCTACACAGGAACAGGAAGGTGTCTGAGGTGTCTGTACACGCGGCGTGCAAAGGACTGGACGTATGTAGACGGTCCCACCAGCATATATATATATATATATATATATATGTATGTATTTATGTATCCTCTCAGCATATATATATATAGGTAGGTATAAATATATGTATATATGTTTATGTATGTATAGACGTAAGTGTATATACAAATTTTGGAATTTGTTCGTACTCGACGTTGGTGGCCGCTGCTGCAGCAGCAGCGGAGATTCTTCATCTTCGCATGAAGTCGTTACATGTCGGACTGCGGTCGGGTGTATGTACACCAGAGTTTTGTCTGCTGTGGGGCAGAAGCGAAATGGAGGACGCCTACAGCTGAGTCTTTGTGTCTCGCTCTCACGGCGACATGGATGAGTTGCTCTTGCTGCTTGCCTAGAATTCTTCGAGGAGGGGGCTGCGACGCCGCTGCTGCTGCTGCAAGTGTCCCTCTGCCTGGCAGCGACACCTGCTGCTGCTTTGTTGGCGCTGCTGCTGCCCCTTCTCACGCTGCTGCTGCCTCCGCCGGCTGCTGCTGATGTCAGTCTTACCAATCCTGCCTCCTCCTCTCTCTCTGGGTGGTGCTGCTGGTGTCTATCCTCGTGCTCCTGCTGCTGCTGCTGCTCCTTCACCTGCTGCTAGTCCTGCTGCTTCTGCTAGGGCTTCTGCATCTGCTGCTGCTCCGGCTTCTGCTGCTGCTGCTCCGGCACCTGCTGCTGCTCCGACACCTGTTTCTGCTGTTTGTGCTGCTGCTCCTGCTCCCGCTGCTGCTTCTTTGAGTGGGCGCCTCCTGCCTGAGCTACTGCTGCTGCTGACGGAGCACACCGGCCGCTTCTCGTGTAGACCCTGCGACTGCGCTGCTGCGGCTGCTCTGCTGTGCCTGTGTCGCTGGCTGCGTCCTTCTGCTGCTGTGCCTGTTGTTGCCTCGTTGCTCTTTGTTGCTACTGTTGCCGGTGTGGCGCCAGCGGGCCTTCTCGTGCTGCTGCTTTTGCCGCTGCTGTTGCTGCTGTTCCTGCTGCGCCTGTCCTGCCGTCGCGCTATTCTGCTGCTGCCGTTTCGGCGCTGGCTTCTCTTGCTCCTTCTCGCGCGCACATTGTCTTGGTTACTGCTGCTGCTGCGGCACGGTAGTTGCTGCTGCCGCAGCTGCTTCTGTCGGAGTTTCTGCTGCTGGTCTCCCACAAAGCTGCGCCGCTGCCGCCTGCTCAAATGCTGTGCTGCACGCTACAGCAGCTGCAGCTGTGCTAACGTTCCGGCTCCTGCTGCTGCTGCTTTTGGTTCTGTCTCCTCTGGTGCTGCTGCTGCTGCTTTGGCCACCTCTGCTGCTGCTAACTCTTATATTGCTGCGATCCCGAATTTCCCTTCCGCTGTCAGCTGTCTCATGCTGCTGCTGCTTCTGCTTGAGCTGCGGCTCTCCTTCAGTGTTTCTGCTGCTGCCTCGCTTTCCTTTCTGCTGCCGCTGCTGTTTCTGGTTGCGGCAGCCTTTCTGCTGCGCCAGCTTCTCTGTTGTTTCTCTCCTGCTGCTTCTCCTTTTTCCGCGTGTCTGAGTCCTGCAGGTGCTGCCTGTGTTCCTTCAGTTGTCGCTTATTTTATAGTCGCTGCTTCTCCTGCTGCTGCACTCCTCCTCCCGTTGCCACACCTGCTGACGTGGATGCTGTCGCTGCTGCTGCCCAGTCGGCTTCACCGCTCCTGTTGGTTCTTCTACTCTTCCCTCTATTCTTCCTGCTGCTCCTTCCGCACTGCTGCTGCTGCTTTCTCTATTTCGGCTGCTGCAGTCCTTGTCGTCCCTGTGCCGTTGCTGCAGCTGCTGCTGCTTCCGTTCCCCGCGCCGCTCCCGATGCCTCCTCCTTCTGTGCTGCTGCTCTACAGCCGCTTTCGTCTGCGACTGCTCCTGCTTCAGCTGCCGCTGCCGTTCCAGCTACTGCTCCTGCTGCTGCTTCTGCTCCTGCTGTTTCTGCTGCTGTTGCTTCTGTTGCTGCTCCTGCCGCTGCTGCTTCTGCCGCTGCTGCTTCTGCTACTGTTGCTTCGACCGCTGCTGCGCTAACGCGTCCGCCCTGTACGACTGATCCTGCTTCAGCTGCCACTGGCGTCTCAGCTGCTGCTGGGGTGCTGCTGTTGCTGCGGCTGCTGTTGCTGAGGCTGCTGCTGCTGCTTCTCCTGCTGCTGCTGCTGCTTCTGCTGGTGCTGCTGCTTCTCCTGCTGCTGCTGCTTCTGCTGCTGCAGCTGCTTCCGCTGTTGCTCTTTCTGCTGCCGCTGCTTCCGCAGCTGCTGCTTCTCCCCCTGCTGCTTCTGCCGCTTGTGGTGACAGCTAGGTTCTGTGCTGCGGCGGCTTTCGATTTCCTCCTCTTCTGCTGCTGTTGTTCCCCTTTACTTTACTGCTGCTGCTGCAATTCTTTCTTCCTCCTTTCCTGTTGTGGTCTCACCCGCCGCTGCAGCCGTCGGGCATTGTCGCACTGTTGCTGTTGCATCTGCTGCTTCCCTGCCGTCTGCTGCTGCTGTCTCTCTCCGTCGTCGTCTGCTGCTGCTGCCGTGTCCCTCCGTCGTCTGCTGCAGAGTCCTTTGCTGCCAGTGTTGCAGCAGATGCTTCCTTCACAAGCTGCAGCTGCAGGCAGCACAGCAACGACAGCAGGGATCGACGAACAGCGCGTCGGCCGCAGCAAAGGCAAAGAGGGGTCACAGGAGACAGCAGCAGGTCCGAATAGCATCGTCCGCTCTCTTTCTCCGTTGAACGCTCTATCTTCTGCTGCCGCTCTGCCTCGCACTGCTCCTTCTCGTACTGCCCCGGGTTTTTCTGCTGCTGCTCGTGGTGCTGCGGCTTCTGCTACTGCGTCTTCGCTTGCTGCTGCTGCTTCGCTTCCTGCTGCTGCTGCGTTTCTTGCTGCCTCTCGAGCTGCTCCACCGGCGGTTGCTCCTGCTGCCTCTGCTGCTGCTAATCTCGCCACATCTTCCCCGCGCCAACGCGTGCTGTTAGGAGGCGGCAGCAGCAACGGCAGCAGCAGGGACAGCATTGCAGTCGAACCGGAACGGCAACCCCAGCAGCAGCAGCGCCACAAGCAGCAGCAACAGCAGCGCCAGCAGCAGCAACAACAGCAGCAACAGCAACAGCAACAGCAGCCGCTGCAACAGCAGCCGCAGCAACAGCAGCCGCAGCAACAGCAGCCGCAACAACTGCAGCCGCAACAACTGCAGCCGCAGCAACTGCAGCAGCACCAGCAGCAGCAGCAAGAATGCGAATGGTGCTGGCTAGCGGCACTGCAGAGGGCAGCGGCGCCAGTAGTGCCCGTGCTCCTGTATTGCTGGGGATCGAATAAAAAGCAGCAGCTACCGATACTTGCAGATGAGCTGTGCCTGACGGCGACGCAGCGGCAGCAGCAGCAAATGCTTGCAACGCCTCACCGGATAGATCTCGTTCGCCTAGTGGAACAGCACGTTCTCTCTAACAGCGCACTGCTGAAGGCTCAAGACTGCTGCATGCACATTAGCAGTAACAGCAGCAACAACAGCAGCAGCAGCAACAGCAGCAGCAGCAACAGCAGCAGCAGCAGCAACAGCAACAGCAACAGCAGCAACAGCAGCAGCAGCAACAGCAGCAGCAGCAACAGCGGCAGCAGTGACAGCAGCAGCAGCAACAGCAGCAGCAGCGACAGCAGAAGCAACAGCAGCAGCGCCAACAGCAGCACTAACAGCAGCAGTGGGGTCCGCAGCACTAGCCGCAGCAGCGGTGGCAGCGGCACCCCTTGCAGCAGTGGAGACGCATGCAAGAGCTACAACTGCAATGCTTCCAGCACATGTTCTTTGATTGCGGGACAGCGCGACAGTGCTGCAGCAGCTGCTGCTGTGGCTGCTGCGGCGAGGGCCTTCTCCAGAAGAGACACAGAGACTGTAAACGAGGCATCAGCGACTGTAGCGCCAGAGTTGCGAACAGCAGGAGCAGCAGCACCAGCAACAACGACAAGAGCAGCAGCAGCAGCAGGAGCGGCAAGGTCAGCTGCGGCAGGCGCTGCTCTTCGTAAACAGACAGGGCATGGGGACCGAGCCGCAGCAGCTGCGGCGCTCGAGCAGTGCAGCCCAAAGCTGGAAGCCACCGCCTCACTGCCGCTGCCGAGACAGGTAGAGGAGGAGGAGGAGCAGCAGCAGCAACAGCAACGTACGAGGAAGGGGGAAGAGCAGCAGCAGGGCACATGTCCTTCTGCTGGTGCCCCGCTGCCTTCTTGTGGGGAAGCGGTTGCTACTTCTACTTCTCCACCTGCTGCTGTTGCTGTTCCTGCTTCTGATGCTGCCGCCGAAGCCGCTGCTGCTTCATGCGCTGCAGAGAAATGCACCAGAGAACGCGCTGCTGCTTCCGCACCACCAGCAAACGAGAAGCGGCGGGTGCTGGCGACGTCTCCTGCAGGCAGCGTCCGACAAGAAATTTTACTTGTGCGGCACCATGCAGCAATAGCAGAGCCGGGACTAGAAGAGGCAGCAGCAGCAGCAGAGCCAGCAGCAATAGAATCAGCAGCAGCAGCAGCACCAGCAGAGGAAGAAGGCGCAGTAGATGGAGGCAGAAACACACAAGACGCAGTAGAAGGAGCAAAGAAGGCGGCAGCAGCAGCAGCTGGAGAAGGAGCTGCGGCAGCAGAAACGTTTGCCCTAGAAGTGAAAGACGCGCCCCGAGCAGCAGGCGACGTGGGTGCCGCTGCAGCAGCAGCTCTCTGTACACAAGCCGAAAAAGTGAAGAACAATGGAGCGGAGAAGAAGAAAAAGGAGAGAAAGACACCAGCGGCGGCAGAGAGAGAAGGTGGGGAAGGAGAGGGAGAAGGCACTTGGGATGTGCGTACACCCGGCTCAAGGCACGCAGCAGCAGAGCAGCAGACGAAGGAAAGCAAAGAAGATGAAGCAGCCTTTTCTTTGCTTTCTCTGCCTGATCTGCAGCCGAAAAATGTTGTTTCTCTCGTTGATGAAAGACTTTGGCGTGCTCTGAGCGCCATCAATGTAAAAAGCATTGCAGCAGGGACCGAACACACGCTGCTGCTGCTTGAAGTCGAGTACTTGGAAGGGCCGCTGCTGCAGCAGCAGCCGCAACCGTAGTAGCAGTGGCAACAGCAGCAGCAATGGCAGCAACAACAGGAGCAGCAGGAGCAGCACTCACAGAGAGACTCGGAACAGCAGCAGCAACAGCAGCAGCGAAGAGAGAGCAGCAGCAGCAGCAGCACCAGCGGTGAAGGAGGCAGCAATAGCAGCAGTGGCAAAAAGGGAGCAGCAGCAGGAGCAGAACCCGCCGGCGCAGCAACGGCCGCAGCGCAGAGACACAGAACAACGAGCAGCAGAAGGATGAAGCTCATGCAGCAGCAGCACGAAGAAGAATAAGAAGAAGAAGAAGGACAAAAGAGAGCAGCAGCATACCAACGGCGTCCCCAGCAGCAGGGCAAGACAGACAGACAGCTCTGCAGCAGGAGCAGCAGGTTCCCGAAGAAGCAGCAACAGCAGGACGTGCACCACTCAAGGAACGCCCTTCTGGACACGCATCGTTGCGCCGCGCAGGTGCCGCAGCAGCAACAACAG
Source organism: Sarcocystis neurona (assembly GCA_000727475.1). Lineage (NCBI taxonomy): Eukaryota > Apicomplexa > Conoidasida > Eucoccidiorida > Sarcocystidae > Sarcocystis > Sarcocystis neurona. The sequence goes on along the minus strand of KL647288.1, from coordinate 420,036 downwards.
CGGCAGCGCCTTCGCAACAGCTCGAAAACAGCAACAGCAGCAGCAAATTGGGGTTTCCAAGCGCGCAGCAGGTGTCCGTTTGCATGCGCAACGCATACAAGAGATATTTACCCAGGCGTTACGTATATACATCTTATATATATATATGTGTATGTAAATATATAAAATATATATGCAAGGTTACATATTATATATATATAGGAGAGATATGTATTTGTATCTGTATATTTGGTAAGACGTACGTATCGTTGTTGTTGCGGTAGAAATGGGAGAAGAAGTGGATTTTGATGATGCGTCTTCCTCCTGTGGCACCGTTTACAGCGCCCGGAACGCTACGTGACTTTGGAAGAACTTGAAGAAGTGTATGGAGGGAGTTAACTTTGTCAGAAGTATTGTGTGGAAAGAGTTACATTTGTCAGAAGGCTGCAGGAATCGCACGCACGTGAAAAAGTGTGTTTCGTCTCTCTCTGGTCACGTTGGCAGCGGAGCGGCCGGTGTATGTGCTGCTCCGTTCTTGCTGCTGCTGATGCTGCCGCTCTCGCTGCTGGTGCGGTTGTTGCTGTGGAATTCTGTGTTGCTGCAGTTCATCTAATATTCTCGCAGGTTCCAGCTCCTCTTTTCCAAGACAGAGAATGCAGAAGGGATGAAAAATTTCGTTCTCCTCTCGACGACATCTCTGCTGTTTTCCGCAAAGCCATACCCCCCAGTTAACTAGACACACATATATGCAGGCAGAAATGTCACCGTAGAGCTGCAGTACCCACACGTCTCTCTCTGTATGTATATATATATATATATATATGTGTACAGAGAGAGACATGTGTGGGTACAACTATGCATAGATATGCTTGTATATCTGTATATGTATACGTATATATATGTATACACATATCTGAATAGGCGTCTACATCACGTGTGCATGTATCCCCACTTGCAGGTACACCGCCTTTGTTACTTTCCGCGGCAGACGTAGTGGACGACAATAAATCTGTGTGTGTTCCGTCGTTTATCTATGTTTGTGTGTGTTCTTTTTGGTACGCACCGGGTGGACCAAGATGTGAACGCGTCTCTCCAACAGCGGTCTTTTTCTCTCTCTCTCTCTCGTAGTAGCCTGCACGCATATATTTATTTATAGACGCGTGACAACCGGACACTACGGTTGAAAATGATACGTAGCGGCTGTATTTATAGGAGTAAAAGTTTGCGGCTCGCGACGTGTTTAGAAGAATGTCTGTGTTTCCGCGCTTATTGCGGGACGGACGGCCGCGGTTGTCAGTAGGTTTTATTTTCCGTATTAGTAGGACTTTCTGCTAGACTTCTGCCGCATCCTGTCTCGCCTCTTTTTCCCGTTTCCCCACCATTTTGGCGGCTTCGTCTGTGTGGGTGGACACCGACACCTTCACAAGTACACGGCTGACGACGCACTGCTCCCCACACACGTCCACCTACATCTGCGTGCAGCTACATTTCACGAAGAATACAAGCACGTACCCACACCGTCAGTCCTCCCTAAGCCTTCTTGAAGTAGTATAGAATTCGCATTTGCGCGCGATAAGTTCAGATGGGTTTGAAACGCAGTCGCCGTTTTGTCCTGCCAGATAAAAGTTCACGAGAAAATGTCGCAGCTGCAGAAAGAGAGAGAGAAGGTGACTCGCCCGTTTGCCGGAAGGGGCGTGCAACAGCCTCCCATGCTGCCCAGGCGTGACACTTGCTACCTAAACCACATCCTCCTAGCTCACAACACCACACACTACCAGCTCCCCTCGTACAGAAGACGAGCTTCCAGCCCCACACACAAGCTCCAACACAACATACGGGCTCCCCACTAGTAACTCTCAGCACGACCCGTGCTAGCTCCCACCGCCGCACACTGGCTCCAGCACCACGTAAAAGCTCCCCGGACCACACATTAGTAGTTCCCAGCTTATCTGCTAGCTCCCACCACCACACGCCACCTCGAATTCTCCATACGACGAGCTCCCAGGACCACACTCCAGTAGCTCCACGGACCACACCTTCTATCTCCCAGAATTACATCCTAGCTTCCAACACCACATGCTACCTCGCTGGGGCAGCATACACTAGTTTCAATGTAGTAGCTCCCAGCCCCACGTAGTAGCTCCCAGTACACTAGCTTCCGGCACAACACTGTCTCCACGCAAGTGTCTGCGGTATGTCCAGGCACGGGCAGCGCGGGTTGCCGCTGCTTCTTTTTGCAGATCCACAGAGTGTTGCTGTTGCATCTCTGCACTCGGTAGCCTGCTGTCTCTAACATGCCGCAGGGAAGCCTCAGCAGCATGCACCACTCCCTTGACAACTTGTGTTTACGAGCTCCACTTTTAAAACGCTGTCTGTATAGGAACATCGCACCCACACAGACACATGTGTGCAGGCAGGTACACAGAGGGATTCTCGATATCTGCACACGTAGGCAAACTCGGTTCCCATGCAAAAAGCCGTCTGTATACATGCAATACCCACACATGTACATATATATATATATATGTATGTGTATATGTGTACATGCAGACACACAGATCAGGGGCGCGTCAACTGCATGTGGTGGGGCGTCCTCCTCGCGCAGCAGCTCTCGCATCTGCTGAACAGCAGGGCTTCTCCTCGAACACACGCGGATATCGCAGAGCAGCAGGGCCACACACGACCGAGGCCCGTGCTCCTGCGGTGTCGGTGAAGAGCGTTTTCCGGCGAACCTGCGGCTCTCATCACTCCTCTTTCTCTTCTTGCCTGCGTGCCCAGCAACCCCTCACAGGGCAGAATCCTCCTGCAAGTAGTGCCCCAGCGCAGCCAGCATCTCCTGGGCAAGGGAGACGCCGGCCATCTGCCGGAGGGTGCAGCAGTAGCACTGCAGATCTTCCTCCATCAGACTCCACTGCAGCGCAGGTTTGTCACAGCCGCACTGCACGGCGTATTCGCGTATTCCACGAGACTCAACTCTGTACAGCGCACGTCCACGGGAACAGAAGGCTGCCACTGCCCCTGCCCTTTTTCTTATCATTGCTACTGCATTCCCTGGAACGGCGTTCGCACAGCCGTCGAAATCGTCTTGCACCCTGCTGCAACGGGTGTCGCTGTGTAGCGATGCACTGCACACACCTGTTAACGAAGGGCCATGCAGGGATACTTCCACACATATCTATTCATTTGAAGGTAACGAAAACTCGCTGCGCTGACGCCGGGTGCGCACGTGCAGGCAGCGCGTCACTCTGAGCCATGCTGCGAAGCTTGACAAAGAATGGAACGCATTCCACAGAGGAGATGCAAGCAGGCAACTTTCAACAAACTTGACAATACCTCTGCCTGCTCCCCGCCACTGCTTGCGGTGCGCTCTTCTTGCGGCCCTTTCTTGAAGGGTCGTCGCACGGTGGGAGGTTCACCGAGCAGGGGCGAATTTCAGAGAGGCTGATCTCCGCAAGACGTTGAAACGCCTGCATTCGTCGCAGCGCGTTCCAGGCGTTCTCAACATTTAGTATGGCGCCTGCAAAACACCGCCTGTGTGCGGGCGCAGGGATGCTACCATACAGGATGTGTCATTTTTCGTTTCTTTAGACAACAGAAGACAGGTGAAGGGCACACGGCGTCACCTGCAAAGAGAAATCGCAGTTTACCTAGCTTTTCTGTCAGAGAAAAGTACTGCTTTTTCGTGTGTGACCTGGTGCGCAAAAAGATGACGATGTTGCTTTCGTAAGGGGAGCCGACGCGGTGTCTGGTGTAGCCTCGAGTTAGCCCATGCTTAAGAAGTTCCGTTCTAGACAAATCTAGTGCAAGCGGAACAGTAGCGTTAGCGAGATATAGTCCACAGTGTCTTTCACTGCTTCTACGAGCGACAGAAGTCAAAGAAAGCACAGATCTTCCAGTTTGTATAGCGTAAATGTCCGATGTTATCCGTATTTCTGCCTGTTTGTGGCATGGTGCGCAGAAACAAGTAACAAGGATGCACCGTAGAAGATGCACTGCTGATGATTCTGCTTTGATCCATGAGTACACTGGATGCGACATTCTGTAGTGGTAAGCATCTACAGGAGGAAGAATGAGATAGAAGATGCAGTGCATCCTGTACCAAGAGAGCGGCATCACACCATCTTGAACATGGAAGTACCCCCCACGGCTGGGAAAAGCAGTGTGTGGAAAGGGCCGTATTACGTTGTTTACGTAGGTGGACTTTGTTTACTGTTTTCCCTGCCTTTACAAGTGCTACTGTTACCGTCACGAGCACAAGGGGCGCATTACGTCGTATATGTGTGTGGACTTTGTTTGCTATTTCCCCTGCCTTTACAAGTGCTGCTATTACCGTCACGAGCACTACTACTACGTTAACTCGTACAAATACTTCTGGTGTCACAGGTTCGCTACCAATGCCGTTGTTACGACTCCGAGTAGTGCCGTGGATACGAGTCCGCAGACTTGGTACTGCTGCTGTCGAAATCATTACTCCAACATCGCCTCCGACTTCTACAAGATATCACGTCTCTAGTGGGAGATTTAACATTGACGTAGAGGACCTGCTAGGCTGGGGCCTAGCACGTGGCAAACTCGCATTCGGTAGCTTCAGCAGTTCCACTCGCCGCGGTTGTAACTGAGAGGCAGCGCAGGACTGACCAGTCACGCATCGACCCTCTAAAAAGTTGCTGATTTCTTTGAGATTCTAGTCCCACTGCAAAGGCGCAGTGTACCAGATGCATCACGTGTTTTCATCCACAGCATTTTCAAATAAGACTCCGGTCAGCCACGTATACTAGGGCGCAGAACTCGGAGGTAGAGAGGGAAGATGCGATGAATGTTCGGGACCGCCTATTGACTTGCGGGGCGGACTCCGCGCCGCTTCGCAAGACTGTCTGCGCCTCTTTATACACTGTGTTCTCCCTGGATGGAGCTTACACTGGATTTCTCTCTCAGTACATATGTGTAAATGTATATACCGACCGACTGATATGTGTGTGTGTGTCTGTGTGTGCCTTTTTCCCTGTCTCTCCCCTGTCTCTTCCTCTTCCTCCTATACAGGTAGGTACGCATGAAAGCAAACGACGCATTCCATGTAGGTGTACGCAGATATACGCAGCGGAATCGAAAAAACACCCTTACAAGTGTGGAATCATCAACTCGCGTGGAAATTGATCAGTGCTGCACTTCTTGCTGCAGAACTGTTGTCAGACGTGCGTAAAGGAGTCGTACGTAGAAAAACCTACGTGCCTGTCCACTTGTGTGAGCTGCGGGCTATTGTGCGTCCGCGCTCTAGAAAAAAAGACGTTTTTTCGTTTGGCTCTCGATGCTTGAACACTGAACTGATTGGGCCATGCATGCCACCGGTGTACACACGCAGACGTGTATTTTTCATCATACACGAGGCAACATGCCCATGTGCCCATACGTACATGTGGCTGTAGTTATATATGCACACACGTATGTATGCGAGCACTTGTATCTGAAAAGAGAGAGATACACAACTGAGGGTCGCCAAAGGCAGAAATCCCCCCGCTGCATAGGATCTTTTACTTTTACTGCACGCTATCAGCTGCATCGGCACACACTTTCGAAGAATATTTTACATGCAGTCGCCTCCGATATACACACACAAGCGTGTTCAATATTACTATGTTCAAAGGGAACATTGTCACTGTGCGCCCTCACGCTAAAGAAACAACGCGAGACAACTGCATGGTAACACCAAGGTGTGACTTCACCGGCCTTTTGGAGCGGTAAGCTCTCAGCATTTTCGTGATTCATGCTTTTGTCTGCAATAATGGCCTATACCAGCATGCTGTGTGCGCATAAATACATATATATATACATATATATATATCTATATATATACATATATATACACCCAGATGTGTACTCACGTATACCTGTGTACGCATGTAGGCATCGAAACAAATGGTTACGTATATTCGTACACACGCAAAGAGTATATGTATGTACATGTGTGTCGTACACGTGCGCGCGCATACGCACGGAACGACGGAGGGAGAGAGGAAAGGAAGGGGAAAGAGAAGTAAAAGAAGGGGAGAAATACAAGACGAAGATGACAGAGAAAGCACTCATTTACGATCTAAATTTACAAGGGAGTGTGGATCCAAGAAGACGATCGGTACGGCGGCAAGGGCTTGAATGTGTAGCCGCTCAAAGGAGACAATGGGAATACAAACCATTGCAGAAACAAAGGGCTGCGCCTCCTGCCCTGTTCGACAACGACTACAGCACGAAAGACCACTCCTTCCGGTGCTTACACGTATCTATGGTACACACACCCCATGTACCTGTCTAAATGTGGCCGTACAGAGAGCTGCACAAACAAAGCCTAGTTGTGAACATATGATAACCTAGTTGTGTGTGTCTTATACCGCGCGACTGTCATCGCGTACCGGAGTGCATATATACGTAGATTTATATATATATATATATATATATATATATAGTGT
>KL647288.1:388532-413160 GCA_000727475.1 Sarcocystis neurona | reverse complement strand
GTGCATATATACGTAGTATTATATATATATATATATATATATATATATAGTGTCACAAAGGATTATTGTTCGGTGTCCATGAGTAATTGCTTTTTCATCAAAACAACCGCTCCACAAAACACGAAGCAGCGGCTTTACACTGCCTGCCCAAAATATGTGCACCTGTTTACGTCCATAAATGGTAGACAGAGGAGGGAAAGGAGCACCACACGTACAATTCTACTAACCTGCGTACGTCTGCCAATATGCAGAGTGGCATATCTATATACGAATGTGTATGAAGCGGGTGCTAAGGAGTGCCAAAAATTGAATTTAAAGTTTTCTACTTGTATACCGACTTGTGTGCAGAATATACATGCGTACAGCTGTTAGGTCAACAGACGCACAGATTGAACTAGGGTAGGATAGAGTGTTCCACGTGCGCTAGCGTGTGTGGGCAAGATAGAAGGGCGCTTCCATCCTAGCTGCACTCACCTATGAAGAATGCACATTTATGCAGTAGCTCGTGTATGATGTATGGCCCTCCACAGCAGCCTCTTCTCTTCTCCTGAAGAAGCACCGCGAAGCCCGCAGTACCATTCTCCTTCAGAAGTGCTGGTAATGACTTTTGTGAAAATATGTGTACATGAAAAAATAATATAAATATATGGGTCTGTCTCTCATGTATAGACTAATTCAGTTATGTGTAGAATAATGCCGTCGTCTCCCTCACTTTCTCTCTGGAAAAAGTAGATATGCATGCATATGTACACCTGCTACGAAGTGACACGTATGTTAGGTGTTTGCTTACTGGTAAGCAGGCACGTATATCTAGACATGTGTAGGCTTCCATTTGACCATGACTCAGGTACACCTGCTACGAAGTGACACGTATGTTAGGTGTTTGCTTACTGGTAAGCAGGCACGTATATCTAGACATGTGTAGGCTTCCATTTGACCATGACTCAGCATCGAGCAATTTGATGCAAGGCAGCGAACTCAGGTCGCCGACAGCTGAAGCAAGTTAGAAAAGCGTGTGAGACGAGAACAGAAGAGCTTTACTCGCGCTGCGGTTGGTAGGATTTCTGTGGAGTTTGAATGACCCACTTGTCGGTAGGTGGAAAAATAGCTTTGACCGAAGAAAGACGCGTTTATAAAAAGTGCCCACGCTCGCTTACACGCAGTGGTATACTCGTCTTAGACAGCGCTGTTATAGGGACGGAAACGTAGGGGGCTTTTCCCCAGGCACTATAGACGGCTGCGTCAAGAAGCGGCACGTTGCCCAAGAATGTCCCCCAACTGTCAACAACGATGTCAACGAAGCAATGCATGTATATATATATATATATGTATATAAATATATAAGAAAGATATAACCAGGTACCCGGTTGTGTGTAGTATAACGTATACATATATGCATACACACAAATATGCTTAAACTGGTGCATACATACATATACAAACGTGTTTGTTAGCATATGTAGATTCACTCGCTTGTCTCTATGCATTCGTATATGTACAAGTTTAGCCCTGAAAGGGGTGTTGAGACTTAGTGCATGCTTGAAGTAATTCCGCATAAGTTGCGTCCAGGGGGTGTTGACGACTGAGGTATGCTTGAAAAACTTTCGAATTCTTTTTGCAAATGCGAGGCTGCGAAGCACCAGTCTGTAGCGACACCTTCACAATATTCCGCAAAGCTGTGTGCAATGAGGCGGCAGCCGTGCCCATGTGGATGTATTCCGTTATATCCTTGTGTTCATGAGTATACGAATATTCTTCCGTACAGCGGAACGTACGGCAGGCATTTTGAAGGGTGGCAATATAGTGCGGTAGGGGGAGTGGGCAGTGTATCTCTACAATGCTGTTCAGTGCGTAAATAAGTATGTCACCGTGTGTGAGCATGAGTTCTACTTGTAAAAAGAAGCAAACTGCCTATACAGGCACACACTCGTAGACCTATACACGCTTGAACATAAGAGAAGTACTAATTTATAAGAGTATTTTACGTTCTCCTCTGTAGAGACGTCTGCCGCTCACAAGGCAAAGCACTTCACGCGGTGACTTACTTTGCGTGCCAAAATACAGCCTTGCGGAAAAACAGGCTTCCCCGCTTCTTTAGAACACTTTTGTACCCCCCACTCGTATCATATCTATATATCAATGTAGATATACGTATAAATCCCTGCGCAGTGTGTACGTCCATGTGTACGCGGCGTGCACATGGCGTGTAGATACACGTATAAATCCCTGCGCAGTGTGTACGTCCATGTGTACGCGGCGTGCAAACTTTCTCCACGTGAAAGGAGTGCTGTCGAGGCACTATTCCATTCGAGCTGGCGGACGCAGTCTGCTCCAAACGTAGAAGGGCTTACATATATATATATATATATATGAGTAAAACATATTTGTATGACAATGCAGTATAAATCCCCGCGCAGTGTGTAGGTCCATGTGTACGGGGGCCGCAAACTTTCTCCACGTGAAGGGAGTGCTGTCGAGGCACCATCCCATTCGAACTGGCAGACGCAGCCTGCTATGAACGTAGAAGGGATGATATATACATATATATATATATATATATATGAGAGTAAACGTGAGGGGTAGCAGCGACAGCAGCTGCGACCGCGAAAGGGCGAGCCGGAAGAACAGCAGCACCACCACCCGCAGCAGCAGCATGAACACCAAGGTCGCGCGTTGCACGTGTGGCCCCCCGCCGCCGCAGCGCGCGTGCGTTAGAAGTACTGGGAGTAGAAAGACACAAGAAGTTAGTGGTGTGATTTTCATGTTGTCAATATATGCGTGCCCCACGGCGAGAGACAGGAGTCCCGTAGAGCGTGATCTACGGTGTGTGTGCCTCAGCATGAGTGCCTCCTCTTTTCTGTTCTCTCTCTTGAGTTCTGGAGTATAAACAACGGCAGCAACAAAAGGAGAGAATTTGTGGACAGGTAGAGCCATTCTCGTGCTGCGGGCAGAGCGACCGCTGCTGCCCACTGTGACCCATGACACACAGGTATGTAACACTTTCTCACACTGAAGCATATCTTTGTTAGAAGAAAGTGCTCATCCGTCAGCCTCTGTGTGTGTGGATGTATGTGTCTGTGTGTGCAGATACACATTCACAAAATCAATCTGCGTACATTCACCATACGTGTGCTTGTGCAAAGTGTGACTACAGGTATTATACGTAGGCATGTTCAGGTATGTGTGCATATATATGTATATATATATATATATATATATATGTACAAATACACATGTGTGCCTCTCTCTATATAAGCACGTATATATCTGTATATCTTCCTGCCTATCTACGTTAAACCACGTCTGCGCGCACGTTTGCAAAAAATCACGTAAATGCAGCAGGCTCAATCATAAGCTGTTGCAGGCTAGGCGTACTTTTCGCGTATGCGTCAATATTTCTCTCTATAATCAGATCCACTCACCTGCCACCGGCCGTACTTCCTCGTTAATGCAGACCTATTTGCGTCTAGGGGTGTAGAGATGTGTCACAATCTCTACGTGCATATCCTTAGGCCCTAGGTGTATTTTTGTACACCGTGCTGGACATGCAAAGACCCGCAGACATTTAGTGTCTATTTCTACTTGCACATTTGGCAGGACCAGCCAAGCAGAGTTAAGTTTCTGGACCGCTTTATTTTGGAGGAAGATGCTGGTTTCATTTTAAAAAGTGCGGTGGCACAACTGTGTTGTGACGTGAAGCGTAGAAGTAAAAGTAGAAATGAAAATAGCAGATGGAGTGGGAAGCGGCACAGTAGAAGAAGTAATAGTAGGAGTGGAGTTGGCGGCAACAGTACTAGTAGCAATATAAACAGCGGGGGCGGTAAGGATAATAGCTGTAGTGCTGCTACTAGCAGGAGTACTGGTGATATTACCGGGAGAAGTAATACGCTAGCATGTAGACATATTAAAGCAGGCTGAGATAGTGTTAGTAGTCGTACCACCTACGAATCGGGTCTCCAGCACTGGTCATACGCGCTACCATTTGCTATTATTGCCTGAGTATGTCAACCACCATCTGTTTGAAAGTAATCGCGGTTGTTTTGTTTCTTGGAGGTGGACAGAGTAACGGTATCAGTTCAAATAGTGAGACTACCAGTAGGCTTTTCCTATTTGTAGAGAAGCTTGTAGTACTACTGGTGAAGTCTACGTTGGAGTAATAGTAGTTGTAGTATTGGGAGTAAGCGAACTGTGGTCGTTTACACAGGGTGAAAGCAGCAGGAGTCAGAATACTGGCGAGGTCAAAGGAACGGAGAGTCTAGCAGGTACTGTCGTAGTGGAAGGTGTCACGGAAGGGGGACATAACAAGTTTTTTCTGCATCCTTCCCGTTTAGCGACCGCCGGGACAAGAGGCGCGAGCACTCGCAACATGGCCAGCTGAGACACAAGCAGGTGCTCCAGCAGCAGCAAACCCAAAAGCAGGTCTCCCGGTACGGCTCATTTTCGAGCAGGAGCAGCAGGAGCTACTTCAGCAGCAGTAGCGGGTTCAACAGCAAAAGCAGGTGTCATAGAGTCAGCCAGTAATTCACACACCGTCTTTGGAGAGGTCAGGGGGAAGCCACGCGACTACAGTACGGCCTGCAGAGCGACTTACTTCAGCTGAAGCAGTGCCAAAGACAACGGCAGCAGCCGCAGCACACGGAGAGAAAGGCTTGTGCAGTGCGAGAGGATGGAGAACATCTTCACAAAGCGACCTGCCTGCCGTCGATGCTGTTGCTACTGGCGGGAACCACGTGCTTGCGATTGGGTGCGCAGTTCATCCTGCTGCTGCTGGTGATAGCGGTGCTGCTGTTCCTACTGATGAGAAAGAGGGTCCTGCTGCTGCAGCTCGCCAAAGTGATGCTGCCTATTCTTCACACGCACGGCGACAACTTGCAGCTGAGTCGCCACCTCGCGTTCTGCCGCCGCCTCTCCCAACAATCTCTCGCTTTTCAGCGCTGCGCTGCGTAGACAACAGCCGCGACAGCACAATCAGCAGCAGCAGCAGCGGGAAATACTTGGAGTGCCTCCTAAGCGCACGTGATTTCTTCAATCACGGCCGCCCTTCGAGGAGAAGAGCAGCTGCCGCTGCTCGAGTAACACCAGCGCCCGCCGCAGCGCTCCTAGCACGCGTGATGGTGTCAGCAGCGGCAGGAGGAACGGCGGAGGCCGCAATCACAAGAGGAGGCACGGTCACCTTGCCACCAGCTGTAGAATGCGCAGTTACATCAGCAGGACCAACCCTGGGCATTACTGCACCTTTGTCAGCAAGAGGATATACAGAAGCAAGCGCGCTACCTGCAGGTAGAACACAAGCTGCCGGATTAGGTCCGGTCACAGCCTTGACAGCATCAGAAAACCCAACAGCGTCGACAGTACGAACATCACACTCAAAAAGACCGAATGAGGAGGAAACAGAAGCAGCAGCCGTGCGGTCGCCAGGAGTGATCTGGAAGGCAGGAACAGCAACAACAACGTCCGCAGCAGCAGCAGCAGCATTCCTCACCTCCACGGCACCTCGAGCAACGCGATCATCTTCTACTGCAGACACAACAGCGGCTGTCTTCTCTCGGGCAGAGAGGTGCACGAGCAATTTGGAGCGGCTTGCAACTTTTTCCTCAGTTAGTGAAACACAGGAAGAAGCAGCTGCCAGCAGTCGTGTGCTCCACCTAGGTGACACGCCCACATATCGCTCTTCTTTGACTGAACAAACAAATGCAGCAACCACGTCCAGTATCTGGCCCTTCACCAACAGAATTAGCAGCGACAGTCAGCTCTTTCTTCCCGAGCAGCAAAGGAACAGCAGCACGCTCCCCGCAGTGCCGTGCACCCGTAACAGAGCCAGGTCGTCCGCACCCTGTGACAACTGCAATAATTGTTCCAGCGTATCACAAAGCTGTATGTTCTCCTGCGGCGCCACCAAGTCCTCTGATCGCACAAACAACGCCAGCAGCAGACAGAGCAAGTGTGTGGCTGCTGCAGAACATGCTGGCGACCCCTGGTGCAATGGGTCTTCACAGCAAACGCGGAACAGCTGCACCTGCAGCAGTACTCAGTGTTCCTCTACCACTAATAGCAGCGGCGTAAGCTCTGAAGCCCACTTCTGCAGCAGCCGTCGTAGCACTGGTGCAAGTTTCCGTCTTACCGATGCCTTCTGCAGCAGCAGCAACAGCTGCAGCACCAGCAGGGGCAGAGGCGACAGCAGCAGTAGTCAATGTCTTGGCGTTTTGCGTCACTTTAAAAACAACGACAGTCATCTTTCGAGCTCAGTGCCCAGCAGTGTCCACACTGCAGCTGCCGTTGCGTCAACACTGCATCGAAGCCCGTTTGCTCCGCTACGCTCCAGTTTCTACTCCACGCGTAAACCAAGCAACAGCAATAGCAGCGGAAATTCCCATCCCAGGGAAGATACTGACGTGTCTTGTGCAGCTCTTGCAACCCGTGGCAGCAGCAAGTACAACGGCAGCGGCACCGTTCCACCATTTCCTGAGGGCGACATTAGTAGCGGCTGCAAGTCGCGTCAAGGTTTTCGCTCTGCCAGCAGCTGCGAGCATCCTGTTGCTGCCGCGTACGACACAAGCAGCCGCACACGCAGAAGCACAGCGTTTCCGTCTAACCAGCAGCTGTGCATCACCACCAGCAGCACGTCCTTTGCTACTTCCTCTCTGTGTAATAGCAGCAGCCCTCGCAGCTGCCGACAGCCCTCCGGACCGGTTAGCAGTAACGTCAGTCTTGTGGGACTCCTCAACTTGCGGAGCGACAACAGAGACTGCAGACATCCTTCAAACCTCTGTAGACGCGTCGCAGAACAGTCTCACAGTATGCGGAGGACCAGCAGAAGCAGTTTTTTCCCCGATGCTAGAACATGCGGTAGCAACCGCTTCAACTGTTCCACTTTACATTCCGTGGCCAGCAGCACCACGATCGCCAGGAGTGACACAAAAGACTGCGACAACGAACAGAACGCTGAGAATAGTAATTGCACTGCAACCGACAGCAGCACGCAGCGAAAAGAAACAGATATAGCATGCCAGTGTCCGTTTCGACCGCTGGGTGTGGCGTCGCAGGGGCTTCGCACAACAGGCGCAGAGCCCAAGTTCACAGTCCCTGCGATAGTTGCTACTGAGAACGCTCTTGCAGTTGCTGCTTATGCCGCGTCTTCCATGTTTCTCAGTACTGCCACTAGTGTTACTCCTCATGCAGCAACCCCTACGGTTACTACTGCTACTGATGCAGCAGTAGCTTTCTTAACAAGTGCTGCTGACTCAAATGCTGCGGCTGCTACTACTAATGCGCTGCCAAGTACGCAGACGGCTACGTTTACCACTGCTGCCGCAGTGTATCCTGCTGTTGGTGCTGACTTCAAAACCTTCAGTGAGAGTGTTGCTGCGCCTGGTGTCGCTGCGTCAGATGGAGTACCTGCTGCGGCAGTGCTGCCTCTCCCAAAAGTAGAACCTCCTGATTTATCGTTTCCTTCTTCCCCTTCCCCAAGAACAACAACCTTTCCTCTTAATGCCGCTGTTCCGCCTGTCCCTCCTGCTGCTGTTGTTTCCCGTGCCCGTTCTGCTGTCGGCTTTGACTCACACGTGATTGCTGCGGCTTCCGCTTCGGCTGCTGCTGCTGCTGCGTCTCTTCCTGCAGGTGGTGCTGCTGCCTTCGCTTCTTCAACTGCTGCGGTTGCCTCGCCGACATCTGCTGCTGCTGTTCCCTCGTCCAACCACCCTCTGCCTCTCTCCCCCGCCGCTTCTACGGCCGGCGCCCTTCGCGGTGCTGCCGCTGCTGCTACTGCTCCAGCAGGACCTGATAGTCGTTCTCATGTCGCTACTTCCGCAGCACCTATTCCGACCACTGCCTCGTTTTCGCCTGCGCTTTCTTCTCTGTTCTCTTTACCGCAGAAACCAACTACTACTGTGTCACGTTCCTTACATTCGGCCGTTGCTGGTCAAGCTGATCTGCCCTCCCCTTATCCTTTTCTTTCGGATCCCTTCAAGAGTGTCGCCACTTCTGACTCTTTAGTCAACTTTTCCATCCGTGGCGCAAAGTCTGTGACTGGTTATTTCTCTCCTCCTTTCCTCTCTCTATCTCCCTCCCGTGCTTCCTCCCCTTCCTTCGGCTGTGCGTGTACACCTGCGGTTGACACGCTGGCTCCTGAGGTAGAGCTGCTGTCTTCAGCAGCAGCTGCTGCGGACTGCTCTCTTCGCACTTTGTCTGATTCTCCTACCCATCCTGGCTTTGCCCTTGTTCGATCTGCACCTTCGACCTCTGCTGCGCTTCCTGCCCCCTCTGCTATTGCTGCTACCGCTAGCCCTACTCCTACTCACCCAAGCGGTGGCCCTCCTGGTGTAGCAGTACAGGCGCTTTTGCAAGGCAAAGTTTGTGAAGAAACAGCAGCAACCGCAGCAAGAGAGCAAAGCAGCTATTACTCGGGAAAAGAGAAAACGGCTTCTAACAGCAGCGCAGCAGCCGGACGAGACAATGCGGGTAACTTTGCCATTATGAGATCGGGTCCTGTTGCCTGGTCAACAACTGCTGCAAACACAACAGCAGCTGGACATGCCGCCCCGGAGTCTGCCGCCCACGCTATCAGTTCTTCTTTCCCTTCCACTTTTCCTCCACTCTTGCCCCCGCATGAAACGCGTGGTGGTAATTGTCTTTCCAGTGTACGTACACCGGCCGCAAAAGCAGCAGCTACACCAGCAGGCGGAGAACCCACGCAAGAAAAGTACAGGATGTCACTTGGTGTTGCACTTGGCCTAAAAGCAGCAACAGTGAACGGATGCACTGCAACTGCAGCAGCAAAAGAAGCAGCAGAGGCAGGGAGAACAACAGCAGATCATCCGCCACGGGCAGCAGCAACCGGACGTGGTGCGGCGGCAGGTGCTGGAGGAGTCGCAGCCGCAAGTTACACAGCAGCAGGTGCAGCCCACGTAGCCGGAGCAACAGCCCTGGGCGGGTACTCCGCAGCAAGATGCTGCTTAGCAGCCGCAACAGGAGACAGGCACTCTACAACAAACACGAAATTAACAGCAGGAGCTGAGAGGACACCAGCTGTAGCAGCAGCATTTCCACCTCGTCCTGAAGCATCAGCAGCAAAGACTGGTAGCGTAGAAGTCGCGGCAGCGCCCGCAGCAGCAGCAACAGCAGCAGAAAACTTCTGGCCACATTTGCTCTCCACGTCACAGGGACGTGAAGCAGCAGCAGCGGTACCGGGACCCTCAGCAGAAGCAGCGGCCAGCGTGCTGTTCAAAGAAGCCGCAGCAGCAGTGGAAGCAGCTCCTACAGGCCCCCCGTGCCCTGCGGCAGCAGTAGTAGTCCCAACAGAGCTCTCGGCAACAGCAACAGCAGCAATAGCAGGAGCAGCTGCAACAGAAGCAACAGCAGTCAACCGCTTCACGTTGGAAGTAACCTCACTTCGAACCCCCCCGCCAGCAGCGGCAGCAGCCCTAGCAGCAGAATCCGCAGCAGGAGCGGTAAATGTGCTGGCGCCTGGCCACGGTACCGTGGAAGGATCTGCAGCAGCAGCTAGAGAACTCTCAGCAGGAACAGCTGCAGCCCCGCCTGCATCCCTGCCAGCAGAAGCCGCCGAAGAACCAGCAGCAGCAAGGTGTACTTCTCACGAGAGGTATAAGAAGTCATTTCTGGTTCGGAGACGGTGCAACCGTCTAGCAGGAACGTGGCGTCGTCTTTCTAATAGGGAGCGGTCCGCACAGCAGAACAGAGAACGCAGCAGCCAACACACAGGTGCTGCTGCCGCTGCTGCAGCCCACGCCGTGACGGCGTATGATCAACCCTTTCAAGCAGCAGTCTGTCACGCTCTGCGCTGCGCGAACGATGCGAAGGCGGCGGCACGCACTGCATGGCTCAGCAGCAGCAGCGGCAATCGTGAATGCAGTCAGGCCTCGAGTTGGCAGAGCGACAGCATTTCCAGCAGCCAACAGAGCAGCGGAGCAGCACACGCGTGTGCACCATCCCCTGATAGCGGTCTGGAGGTTGACAGCACGTGCAGCAGCAGCAGAGGCAGCAGCAGCTATCAACGGATCCCCAGCAGCGCCAGCAACAGAAGCAGCAGCGACAGGAGCACGAGACGCAGCACCTGCGGAAGGAGGACACGCAGCAGCGGCGGAATCAGAAGAAGACGCAGCAGTAATAGAACAAGTGGTCGACGGAGGAGCAGCAGGAGCGGTAGGGGGAGATGCAGCTGCAGCGGACACCGCAGCAGCGGCGAGAGAAGCAGCAGGCTCCGGCAGCACGGGAAGCGAAGCTGCTGTGGAAGGCCTTGCTTTGCTAGAAAGAGTAAACGCAACGAAAGCAGCTGTGACCGCTTGGAGCAGGAGCTGCAGCAGAAGAAACTGCAGTGGGAGGACGCTTTGAAGGCCATGCTCAGTTTTAAGAAGCACGTGGACGAATATGCTGCCGACGCTGAAGCTGTGTCTTCTATTCCTACCTCCTCACAGCTAGACAGCAACAGCTGCAGCAAGCAGCGGCTCCTCTCCTTTCTCTCCTTCGAGGACTCCATCCACCCCGCAACACCAGCAGCCACTGCAGCAGCAGCAGAAGCAGCAGCATGCGCAGTGCTACCTGGGGCGGTACCAGCAGCGGACTCAGCAGTGCCAGCAGCACCAGCAGCACCAGCAGCAACGCTGGCAGTGACCGCAACGGCATTGACAGGTTCACGACCAGCAGCTGGTTCCGCCTGGGAATTTGTACGAGATGAAAAAGGCCAAGCAGAGGGTCGAGCCCCAGCAGCAGCAGCAACTCTTCCCTGGCGGCCGGAGACGCAGCAACAGCAGCAGCACATTCTTCTGCCTCGAAAGGCAACAGCGAGTAGCTCTATCGTTAAGACGGAAGTATTCGACAGCAAAGTAGCCGCAGCAATTAACGAGCTACCAGGCGTGGGCGAGTTGTATAGCGGAATTGCCACTGAGTGCAGCACGGCCTTTACAGGGCAAAAGCCACCCCAGAAAAGTCCGTCACGCATGCAAAGTGCCGGCGGCAATAGCCGCGGTGCTGGTGCTGTTGAACGTCTACAAGGACAGGAGGAATCTCTGCGAGCTGCTGCCTTCCATGCCTTCTGGGCGGGCAGCGCGCTGCTCCATGCACACCAGCAACAGCAGCAACAATCGCACTTGCACCACAGTCAGCAGCAGCCACAGCAGCAGCAGCAAGATCCGGGGCAACAGCGCCAGTGCCCAGTAAAGTCACGTCCGTTTTGTCTGCTGCAGGACCAGCAGCAGCAGCAGAGGCGTGCAGAAGAGCCGCTACATTCCCCCTTGCAGCAGGAGGAGCAGCACATCGACTGCAGCAAGACCGTCCAAATGAAGCGGAAGAGCAGCTCAAGAGATTTACATGCAGCTGCTATTACTCCCCAAGGCCTGCGCGTGGCCGCTGCGCTCCGCCTTCTCGATAGACTTGAAGTTCGCAGAGAGCGGCAGGCTTTGTTTGCGTAAGAAAGTCAAGCTGCTCTTTCTTCTGTGCGTCAAGCAGAAGTGCTTATCGTGTCAGCAGATAAAAAATACGGCCGCCGACTCCTTGCAGCATCAATAAAGATGACTGCTCTCAAAAGCGTAATACGTGGAAGTCTGTATACGGACGCATGTACCAACGCATACACATACAAGTGTAGACGTTGGAACCAGATGTATACACCCCGGATCCACATATATAGGCCGCTACACAAATATGTATATATATATATGTGTGTAGAGCTGCACATTATATATATGTGTATATGTACATATGTGCATACGTACAGACAGAAAATAAACATGTGTGTATATATATGTACACGTGCAGATATATAGGTGCTTCGGGGACTGTATATACAGCGCTGCTCCTCCACACAGGAGAATGTATATAAACATCTGTATCTGTCTATATTCACACACTCCTGTAGACTGAAGCTGTATCTATACGTGCCCAAATATCAATTCATACATATTATATATATATATATATGCGTATACACGTATGTCTCCCTATACAGTAGTACACAGGCAGACGCCTGCGGGTGTCTGTTTTTTCTTCGGCAGAGGGAAACATCTTCCTCAGGTGTACGTACACTGCAGAACATTTTCTCGATGGGGTCGCGGTGCGGCTGTTGCCTTGCGCAGCAAGACGCGAGTGAACTGCTGATGCACCTTTTCTTCTTCTTCTTCGTCCTTCCCAAGGGAGCAGCAGCACGGGCTGCTGCTCGACGCCTCGGCGGTCCACTGCTGCTGCACTGCTGTCGTTGCTTTTACGCAGGTTGAGAGTCGCAGGCAGCAAGCCCGTCGAGATTCTCCGCTGCTGCAGTAGGCGCCGGCAGCCACTAGAGGAAGAGGTGACAGCGACACGAGCAGCAGCAGCAACGTCAGCGACAGAAGCAACGACAGCAGTGGCCGCCGCAGCATCCGTGACAGAAGGAGCAGCAGCAGCATCTCGGGGAATGGAGGCTGCGGCAGCATCCCACAGGGCAGCAGCCGCAGCAACAGCAGGAGTCCCAGGGGTAGCAGTCGCTGGAGTAGCAGGTGAAGCGGCAACGGCAGAGAGTAAAGAAGCAGCAGCAGCGGGAGCAGCCGTCACCGCTTCGTCACTGTTGTTGCTGCCGAACACCGCCCCAACCGCAGCAGCAGCCGTGGCGGCAGCGGCGGCGACCGCTACAAGAGACACAGGCGGAGCAAAGTCGGCTGCCGGCGACATCGGGGCACAGACTGCGCCAGCAAGAGGAACAGTAGCTACACGCGAAGGGGCAGCAGTGCCCCACGCAGCAGCAGCAGCAGCAGCGGCACGCCTAGCAGCTGCCCTGCGACAAACCTCAGCCGCTGCAGCAAGCCTTTGTCGGATAGAAGGGGCAACAGTAGCAGGAGAAGTCCCTTTCACAGCTGTACAGAGATTCGACGACTTCCTCACTACAGAACAGCAGCAGACACAGAAGCAGGAGCAACAGCAGGAGCAGCAGCCGAAGCCTCAGCAGCAGCAGCAGGAGCAGCAGCAGTTGTTAAGAGCGTTGTGTGCTGTCGACGCCGCAGCAACACAGACCCATCCGGATGAGTTTAGGTCGGCCAGGCTGCAGCAGCAACAGTACCCAACTCACGTCAAATCAGCAGCAAACAGAGAAACGCAGGACGAAAAAAGGGAGAGGGAGGCACTCTCACAAGGCAGGGTGCAGCACCAGCTTCATCTGCCCCAGCAACACGAGCAGCAGCAATTGCAGCTGCCAGGGCAGCAGGAAATGCAACAACAACTGCAGCAGCGCCTGCAGGGACACCTGCAGCAGGAACAACAGCAGCAGCAGGAACAACAGCAGCAGCAGGGACAACAGCAGCAGCAGGAATGTACCTGGAAGTGGCCTGCAGGACCTGTTGCGCGTGCGGTTGCCCCACAACATCGCCGCATGCGGCAGCAGCAGTGGATTGGTGAGGCGGTCGCAGGGCAGCACGACGCAGCAGCCCACCAAGAAGAAACAGCGGCGGCTGCATTGGGGAAGAAGCAACGAGTAGCAGCATTCGCGACGCAGCAGCAGCAAGAGTGCGAAGGGAGAAATTCCCCAGCAGCAATGTCAGCACGGCAGCAAGCAAAGCCGCACCTGGCTGTCCCATCACCGGAGAATTACGCGTTGTTGCTTCCTCGTGCGCATGGCGGTTCTTATCCGCTGCTACACGAATGTCGAAACTTTTGCTGCCTGACTCTCGGCAGCAGCTGCAGCAGCGCTGGACACCCCCAGAGACGCAGGGGAAGCAGTGGCCGCAGAAGCAGCAGCAGCAGGTCCCTCACCAGCAGCGGCCACTGGGGCAGTGACTGCCAGAGAAGCAGCAGCAGCCGCAGCAGCCAAGGCAGCAGCGACAGCCGCTGCAGCAGCAGGACAGACGGAGGCCACAGGGAGATGAGGAGAAGCAGCAGCAAGCGACACGAGGGAAGCATGAAGAACCCTAGGCGTCAACGTACGAGCAGCAGCAGCAGCACTCGCCACTGCGTCGAGAGAAGCAGCAGTCGCCAGGAGAGCCGCAGCACGAGACCGGAGTCGCTGCTGGGCGTTCTGCAGCAGAGGCAGCAGCTCCTGCTGCAGCGGCAATGTGCGCTGCTCCAACAACTTTCGAAGATGCAGCAGCAGATGGAGCGGGAGAGGACTGATAAAATGTTGACAGCAAGGTCAGACAGCAAAGACGCGTAAATTATCATGCCGCACAGACGACCGAATACATGAAGCAGCCAAAAAGGGTGTGTACAGCAGACAGATGAAAAGAGCAGTAGGGAAGGTTGTCTCTATGTCGCAGCTGTCTCTTTTCATCTGCGACCTGCATTTCTCTCCCACAAGGAGAAAAAAGACTAGCAATTGCCATTCGCGGCAGAGGTCTTCGTCTGTTCACTCGAACAGTGTCGCAGATCGATTTCTCTTCTCTTCCTTGGTAACGAAAAGAAAGCAGGCGATACGCACACACACACATACACGTGTAGACGTCTCCCTCTCTGCCTGCTGCTCCTTACATACGAAGGACCGACAGATAGAACACAGAAGAGAACGACCCACTGAGAAACTTTCGGCCTTTCTCTGCTTGCTGCCGTCCCAGCAAAACCCTCGCCGCACTGTCGCAGAGATGCACCAGCGTTCGCGTCCTCTTCCTTCCCTTCCCCACTTGATAATAGCCGACAGACATATACGGAGGTTCCTCTACAGAGCTACCTGCGTTGTACAGGAGAGAGAAGGGGGAAGACAGAAAGCAGAAGAAAAAGCAGCATCTCCCCTTCTCCCGGGAGACGTAGGCCCGCACTCTTCATCAGAGAGACGGGACGGCGTCCAAGGTTGTTTCCTCGAGAACGATGGGTTTGTTCAGACTCAGTGCATGAGGGCGACATCTGCTGCCTCGGAGCAGCCGAGGAAAAAATAAGTAGAAGTGCCCTTCCTCTCTGTCTCTGCTGCCTGAAAGGAGCCGTGCGTGGTGGGAAGCAAAGTTTGCCACCTAGTAGCCGAGAAAAGGAAGACGAAAAAGGAGGGATATTTCTGTCCTCCTTGCTGCCTAGAAGAGCCGAGAGAAGAAGGGGGCAGGAGATATTTCTCTGCCCGTTCTAGGCAGAGAACGGGAAACGCGTCTTTCTCTGTGTCTGCTGCTGTCTTGAAGGGGCCCAGAAGCAGAGGAGATACCTCTTCTATCTGGTCACCTCCTCCCCGCACTTTTCTCTCTGTCTGTGTTCCTGTCTCCGTTCTTACCGCTCCCTTCTTGCCCTCCTTTGTCCCGTCTCCGTCACCTTTCTTCGTGTCTCCTTTTCTGTCTCCGTTTGTGGCTCGCTTTCCCCGCACGCGTACGGTGGCACAGAGAGATAAAAAAGAGAGGAGAAAGCAGCAAGGAAACGGCAGGGGAAAGCAGAAAGAAGCTGCGACATAGAGCCGGGAAGGGGGGGGCAGCAGCAGCAGCAGTGGCACACACCTGCCCTGCTGCCGGGCCCAACCGCGCGAGCGCATGCAAACACGTGGCCAGGCGTCTCCAAACTTCGTCTCTCGGGTGACGGTGTCCGGTACATCTGTTGAAGAACGCACAAATCTTCGGCTTCATCGACATTCACTCACAAAAAAAAACAACTCTGTCCTGGTGCACATATACACGCACATATAGATGTGTATGTATAGATTTACTATCTTTCTCTCTCCAGACACGCATATACATATATGTATACATGTGTATATACATATCGATATCTATATACATGCGTATATCTATATGTATGTCATTTCGTATGTGTGTCTTTATATCTGACTATATGCATACGCGTATATATATGTATATATACATATGTATAGATGCCTACGGACGTAGGTACCTACGTCTGTACGTATCCATACATATTTGTATACATATATATATATAAACATATGTCTATGTGTACGCTCATACATATATGTAACTACGTTTAAGTCGCGCTCTCTGTCTCTCTCAATCTCCTTTTCTCTATCCCTTTCTCTTTCTCTCTGCATATATATATATATATACGTATATGTATATATATAGATATATGTATATATATAAATATAGATAGATTTAGAGTCGAAGGGATAGGTTGAGAACAGGATTCCGGTGGAGGAGCGTGTGACTGATCAGAGCGACTCCGTCAATTCTCTGAAGCCCTTACCAGATAAACTTACACCTACACCTACAAACACATATACATATATATACATATATCGATGAAACGTATATACATATGTATATTTCTCTCTACACGTCGCTACACAGAATATACAAACAAACACATATGAGTATATATGTACATTTGTGTGTAAATGCAAGTCCACACAGATGGAAACACATATATATGTATCTATGTATATACACAGGAATATGTGTATATGGGAAGAAATACTTCCTGCATCGATGGAGCCCTGCAGGTAGGTGTGACTATTTTTACCGCACGGCAGCAGCATGTGTGTCGGGGCGAGGCAGAGAAAGAGAAGAATCTACACAGAGGAAGACGCACTTTCGAGGGCAGAGCGAAGGCGAGACGGGGTCGAGAAAAGACGGGAGGGAGACGGAGACGCGGCGGGAGAAAATATCAACGAAGGCAGACGGAGAAAACCCAACACACACAGAGGGACAGAGGGACATGACGAGACACAGACAGACAGGGGGCAGGTCGAAGGAGAAATGCGACGAAGAAGAAAGGTAGAGAGAAGAGCAGCAAAGTGGAGGTTCTCCGGAGTGCCTCTGCTGTCGAGGGAGAAGGGACAGGGACAGAGAAAGAGAGAGAAGAGGCCCTTTCGAAGAGGAAGGGCACAGACCAGAGGGGAAAAGAGAGAGACGGAAGCGGAAAGCGAGGAAGGCAGAGAAAAGGGGGGCGTGTTGAAGTTCCCCTATCTGCGTGAAGAGATAGAGAAGCGAAACGCGCCAGCTGTTCCGGAGACAGCAGAAGAAACACTCGCAGAGAAAGGAAGAAGTCCCCACAAGCAGGCCCGCAGCACTTTTCCCGGTGTACGTACACCTCAATTACTTGGGGACGCTTGGTAGAAAAGAAGAAACCTCTTTTTCATCCACAATTGGAGCTCTGTACCTACCGCGCTTTCCGATGCTCATCTGCCTGAACATACGTATATGTATATGTGTGTATATGTATGGGTATATGTCCACTTGTCTATCTGTCCTTTGCTGTTTTCCTGTGTGCGTCTGCCTTCTCCTCTTTCTCTTCGGTGCTTCCTCCTCTCCCTTTCTGCTTCCCGCTCCGAGTCGGAAAATTCTTGCCTCTATCTCCGGAACCCCACACACGTAGTCCTCCACCTATCCACATATACGTATTTGTGTAGAGACACAGAGAAAGCCGGAGAGGGAGACGAGCCGGAGAAGCCGCGAGAGAAGAAGAACCACCACGCAGATCAGTCATGTATGCAGATATGTATGCTTGCAGAGGTTCTTCCTTTCCTCAGGCGCAGATATCTGTAGTTCTCGAGAGACAGAAGGAGGAAAAGAAGAACAGCAGGCAGCAGCAGACGTGTCTCTGCGCCGTTTCTTCCCCAGCAGCACAGGCAGTCGTGACTCTCTCTGGCGACGCAACAGATATTAAACTCCACACCGGTGTCGTATTCATATACATATACCCATGTATGTTTGCGCGTGGGTATATGTAGATGTGTATATCTATGCGTACATGTATGTATACACACGCGTGGGCGAGAGACGAGAACTTGTAGGGCAGAGGGTCGACCTGCTGCTGTTGTCTTTTTGTTCTTTGCGTGCGGACGAGGAACGACAGCTGCATCGTCTTCTTCCGCTTCTTCGGTCATTATTGCTGTGGAACCCGAAGAAACTCGCCTTACCAGCATTTCCTCTCCCTCTCCCTTCCTTGTCTCGTCACTTCCTTTCCCTGTCCCCCGTCTCGTCTTCGTCCCCCCGTCTCCTGCCCTCTTCCCCTCCTATTCGTGGGTGTCTCCTTCGTCTCTCTGCTGCTGTTCTCTCCCCGTCTCCTCTCCGTCCTCCCGTCTCCCTCTCTGTCTCCTGCACTTCCGCTTCTCTTCGTGTCTGCCTCCTTTTGCTGTCCCGTCTTGGACCCCTTCTTCGCTGTCTCCCCGTCTCTCTTCCGGACTTCTCCTGCGAAGCTGAGGCTGTGCGCCGTCTCTCGCCTACCCGTGCTGTCCGTCGCAGCGAGCGTCTCTCCGTGGCTCTGTGCGCAGCCTCTGCAAGGAAGTCGCCCCCTCGCGGTGTCTCCACGTGTTGTCTCCCTTTGTGGCCGCACTTCATCGAGCGACGACGCAGAGACTTCCTGCGGCAGCTGCGCCAGAGAAACCCCTCACCAGCAGGCTCCTATCCTACACATACGTACACATTTCCTTCGACATGTATGTGTACACATATGTGAACAGAAAAGGGCACCTACACGTACGTACAAAGGTGCGGCCACAAACGTATATGCAGATATATAAGCACAGATACGTGTATATTTAGGTACATACGTACATATATATGTATACGTATGTATACACATACGCACGTACGTATATTTATGTGTACGTGCATGTAGGTAGAGATATATACACATATATACGCACGTGTACGGATGCCTACATACACATATGCGTCTATTCATGTGCAAATATAGGAACACAGAGCTCTGCAGATATATACATACATTCACCTATACACACATATATATATACATATATGTAGTCACACACACACACGCAGACACACACAAACTCACGCAGACAAAGACATATATATACATATATGTGTTTCACTTTATATCTGCAGACCTGCAGATATATATGCAAGGCGCTACCACTTACGGAAAATATGTACACACGTACTTCCATCCATAAATCCCCGTCGGTCTCTATGTCTGTATGCATGCATTTCCATGTATATGTATGTACATATATGTACGTATGTACATGCATCTATGTATGTATGTATGTACATATATACATCTATGTATGTATGTGTTTTTGTGTACGTCACTGGGGAGAGGAGGACAGAAAGAGAAGTAGATTAAGAAGAGGCTGTAAAAGATTTGCTGTTGGCGGCTCTTGGCCCCTGCGGGTAGGCGCACAGGAGAGAAAGGAAGACTTTTCGAGCAGCACACTCGACAGCAGCAGAAAAGTTTACCGAGGCCGAGAGATGCGACTGCTCGCAGGAGAGGCCGCGAAAAGTGGCGAGTCCTGCTGCGAGTTCTCTTCTGCTCCCCCACCCCGCCTCCCCCCCCCTCCTTCCTCGTCTCTGTGTTCTCCTCCGCTGCAGGACCGACAGCAGGAAGCAGCCTGCAGGCCGCGACGTCGACCTCCGCCTCGGTGCGTCACGCGGAGTCGAAGGGCGAAGAAGGGGCGCAGAAGAGAGGGCGCCGAGGGAAGGCCACGAGGAAACGGTTTGTTTAAATGGATAGAAAAGGAGCAGCACGCGACGGTTCTTTTTCCTCGAAGAGTCTCCGCGATCGACTCTTCAAGAAGTCTGCACCCACGAGCTGCTGCAGCTCACCTGAAAGACTCTGTCCCATCATTCCGCTTCACTTCTGTGTGTGTGTCCCCGTCTCTCCCTTCTCCTCTTGTCGGCACATATGCAGACGCACAAACATATAGACGAAGACGTACTTTATGTCTCTCCGTCTCTCTATACGTGTGCGCATCCTCTACAGAGATAGACAGAAACTTGCACACCTATACACGTACTTCCCTGGACAGGGATATCTCTACATACGTACATTCATATGTAGGCACCGGCAAGTCTACTATTCAAACCTGGACACACACATATATGTGTGTATAGAGAGACAGATATATAGACACGCGCAGACATATATAAAGAGGTAGACACACGCACAATATATATAGAGAGGGACATATAGGTACATATATGTCTATAGAGGCAGACAGATATATAGGTAGATAGATATATAGGTAGGGAGATTCGTCGATAGATAGAGATGCATAAGCGTAGTCCGCGGGCAGTGGTATGTGTGCGCATGTATGAGTAGAGTAAGCAACCCTGTGCCCGATGCTGCATAACATGCCAGGAAGTTCAAAAGTTGGTACTTTCAGCTGCTGCATATAACCGAAGGCTCCTCACAAATCAACGTCCTTCGCAAATAAGTCTCAGGACATCTACATATACGTGTGCATGCGGGAAAGTAGAGAAAGACGCAGAAAAGGAGACGACGAGTTATATATATATATATATAGACTGATATAAATACATATGTGTATGCCTACGTATGTGTGTGTCCATACATATATGTGTATAGGAATGCAGGAAGAGAAAGAGATATAAACGGCTGTTCAATGTATATATATAGATGTGTGTAGAGAAAGATATATGTGGAGAGATATAAGTCGATATGCGTATGCCTACATATACATATGTAGGGAGAGAGACAAAGACGACGGTTCATGTATATATATAGATAGATAGAGATACAGGTAGGTAGGGAGATACAAGTACGCATGCGTATACACATCTACGTCCACACGTACACATATCTGTATATTTGCAGAGAGAGAGACACACACCCACACATATACTCCCACTCCCGCCTCTATATATTTCCTCGAGACAGGGCGACACATATATATACTACGCGTGTTTAGGAAGGTAGAGACACAGAGGGGGAAAATAACCATGCGCGAGTGTCTATAAGTAGGGGTACACGTACGTACATGAATATACGGGTGTAATGTATGTGGATGTCCACATAGAGACGGAGAGAAGTCCTCTGCAGCACAGAAGACGCAGGCCGTGAAGCGCGCACGTGACGCGAAGAGAACAGCGAGACACGGAGACGGGGAGATGGGGAGGCAGGAGGACGGCAAGACAGGGAGATGGGGAGATGGGAAGGCAGGGAGACGGGAACACATGGGGATGGGAGCACATGGGGACGGAAAGACAGGGAGACAGCGAGACGCGAAGACGGGGAGGCGGGGGGAGGGGAAGACGTGGAGACAGCGAGACGGGGAGACACGGAGACGGGGAGAGGGGAACACACGGGGACGGGAAGATAGGGAGACAGCGAGACGGGGAGGGGGAAGACAGGGAGATGGGAAGGCAGGGAGACGGGGGAGACACGGAGAGGGGGAGACGGGAAGGCAGGGAGACAGCGAGACGGGGAGCCGGAAAGGCAGGGAGACAGCAAGACGGGAACACATGGAGACGGGGAGACGGGGAGAGGGGGATGCAGCGAGACGGGGAGACGGGGAGAAGAAGGGGGACTGCGGGATTCGAAGAGGAGAATACGGAGAGATGGAGAGGGGGGACAAGTGAGGGGGTGAAGAACTGTCCGAAGAGAAACCCCCCGACGCAGCAGTCAACACGTCCGCGCGAGAGTCTGGCGGGGCTCAAAAAACTGCCTTTCCGAAGACTGCCAGACTCACGCATGCAGAGCCCCTTTTCTTCGGAACACTTCTTCTTCTTCGTGCAGCACATATCTGCATGTCCACGGCAGTAAAAAGAGACCTCTTCATAAATCTTCCCATATATACGCTCAGAAACGACCACACGTCTCACTCTCTACACGTATATATAGCACTAAATGCTACAGATTAAAATATATATATATGTATACGTTTGGTGGATATGCGTGGGTATATAGATGTATATATGTGTGTGTATACATGTGTATATATATAGACTCCAGAACAGATATACCTGCACATCGATACTTACATATATGTATATCATTGAAAACTTGTATATATGTTTATGTATATATGTTTATGTATATATGTATAGGCATATATAAATAAATATATTCACTCCAGAACATATATATATGTATTGATCGTAGAAGGGTGTGCCTCCGTACGTGTGGATGTATACATTTATATATACATATATATATGTATATTCAGAGAGAGAAAGAGGGCTGTACCGGTAAGGAAAAATAGATGCACACATATAGAGCTGTAACCGTAGGCAAATATATATATATATATATATGTATACCCGTGAGTAGTTATGAAGCTTCACAGAGAATCAAATACATGCAGAAGTATATATACATATATTTTTTTTATGGTCACTTACTTATCTTCACGTCTTCCTCTATCTACGTCTCTCTATTCGTGTATAAATATACATATATATATATACTTGTAAATATGTATATATATATGGAGACTGATGATTAACAGCATTTGGACAGGTATGTACACATATATATGTATATATCTGCAATTGTACGTATGTATACATTATATATATGGGCGTAGCTCTTAGTGGGTATATACACAAACATATATATATATATATATTTATACGTATATATATACGTGGAAGGGTACATGAATTCTCACTGATTCTCTCTGTGTTTGCATCTATTTTCCCTATATATCTGTCGGTGCAACTCGCCATATATATACAACTATATGTTCATACATTCGCGTACATATATATATATAAATGTGTATATATACTCATGCGTGTATATACACCAACATGTGTAAAAGCGTATATATACATATATACACATATATATACATACATATAGGAGAATGGGTAACTGTATACGTGTACACATATATATATATATATGTATATATATGTATATATGTATGTCTACATGTATGCGTACACGTGTGTATATACACGTGTTAACGCGTTTGTTTCATACATATATATATGTGGATAGATATATGTAGCGGTAGCTAAACATATCCATATATATAGTATATATGTGAAAGCACATTATATGCATACGTGTAACGTGTACATGTATACGTGTATGTGCCATTTAATTCTCCAGGGAAGCCTGCTTTTTAAATGCGTCTTTGTGACATGTTGCTGCTGTTTTGTTCAACATTCTGCCTGGTGTATTACCTTCGCAGCCCGACACACAGAGAAACGGGCGTCGCAGGCAACAGGGGGTGGAGCAGCAGCAGCGCCGGGTTCACGTCACCACATGCAGCAGCAGCCGCAGCAGGCAGCAGCAACTACGCAGGCGGCGGAAGTGCCGCAGCAGCAGCAGCGCACCACAGCAGCAGTCGTCAGGGGCCGCATGTGCGAGCAGCGGGAGACTGCGTTACACGCCGCAGCAGCAGGGGCAGGGAAGCACTTCACGGGGCCACAGCAGCAGCAGCAACGGGAGGTTCCCACAGCAACAGAGACGGCAAACAGACGCCGCACGAGCTGCCTGCCGCAGCAGCAGCAGAAAGAAGAAGCAGCCCGAACAGAAAGAAAAGTCCGGGCGTGCGTGGGAATGCAGCAGCAGCAGCACCTGCAGCAGCAACAGCAACGGGAACAGCAGCAAAGCGAGACGAAACGAGAGACAACAGCAGCTGCAGCCCAGCGAGGACTTCGCCAACGGGACAACAGCAAGTGAGGCTCGCCCGCATTACAAGCGATGCACAGATATACCAAGCAGTTTATACATATCTACATCCATATGTGAACTGGCTGTTCTATACCCGCACCCACTAGTTAATATATATCGACACTTATACAAACCTACATACACAAATATATATATATATATATATATGCGCATCATTATCTCGATATACAGATGTCTACTGTATTTACAGAAAACACTAAGGCTCTCTCTCTCTATATATATATATACTCATATTCGTTATATATATATATACATTTGTCTGTACAGATGAGTATGTGTGGGCAGACGCATGCATGCATACCTGATATATGAACAGACGTGGTTGTATGAAAGACGTAGATCTTCTCCTTCTTATCTTTGCCTTCCTGCCTTTGCCTTCCCCTCTCCATGTCTTCTTCTCTCTTCCTCTCTTTATATATATATATATGGACAGCATATATAGGTACACACAAAACTGCATGCATGTGGACTAGTAGACGAAAGTAGTGTGGCCGAGTCATCAGTTGTGCCTGAAGTGTGTAGGCGACACCTTTGAAAGAAATTTGTCCTTCTACTTCCTGTGGAAATGTTGTGAAGCCGCAGGACCTTCGGCTTCTGAAGTTTCTCGTGAATTGCAGCAGGGAAGCAGCAGAAGCCAAAGAGGGAGGAGAAGGACGAGAAGCAGCAGCAGCAGCAGCTTTTCCTTTGCTGCGGCGTGGTCCACTTCCTCTCCTGCTGCCACTTGCGCTTCCTGCCCTCGGCGCCAGCAGCAGCAGCAGCAGTACGCCTGGGGACGTTCTTCTTTAGCCCCCTCTGCTGCTGCTGCTGCCTGTTCTTCTCCTGCTTCCACCTCTTCCCTTCCTGTCTCGGCTGCTGCTGCTGTTGCTGCTCCGGCCTCCCCGAGTGAGGCACTCTCCTGCCTCCAGAAGCAGTCGCACAGCAGCACCTTTTCCTCCCGCTGCGGCAGCTGCTCGACTTTGCCGTCGCCTCGAAGGCAGCAGCAGCAGCAGCAAAGGGAAACCGCCGCAGGAAAAAATTTGCACTGCGCTTCCCTGCTGCTTGCGGCGCAACTGCGGTGTGTGCTGCAGCGACGTCTGCAGCAGTTCTTCCGCCTGCTGCAAGGCTGCCCACAGTGGAAAAAACGACAGGAAAACGAGAATGCAACCCCTTACCCTGTCCGCCTGCGGCTTAAGACTCAGCAGCTGAAGCAGTGGTCATTCTCTGCTACGAGAGGTGTTGCAGCAGAAAAAGGGATAGGAATGATGCAGCAGCAACAACAGCAACAACAGCAACAGCAACAACAGCAACAGCAACAACAGCAGCAACAGCAACAGCAGCAACAGCAGCAGCAACAGCAGCAGCAGCAACAGCAGCAGCAGCAGCAACAGCAGCAGCAACAGCA
>KL647288.1:364354-388150 GCA_000727475.1 Sarcocystis neurona | reverse complement strand
CAGCAGCAACAGCAGCAGCAGCAACCACAGCAACAGCAGCAACAGCAACAGCAGCAGCAGCAACCACAGCAACAGCAGCAACAGAAGCAGCAGCAACACCAACAGCAGCAACCACAGCAACAGCAGCAACAGCAGCAGCGGCAGCAACAGCAACAGCAGCAACAGCAGCAACAGCAGCAGGAACAGGCCGGACAGCTACAGCAGACGGTGACGTATATGTGTGTGGATCAGGAGGAGCAGTCGATTCTTTGTGTGCAACAGCCGCAGCAGCAGCCTAAGCTTCTGCAGGAGGCGTACTTGGGACCGCAGTCGTACTACAAAGATCAGTCACCGTGGGCTCGAAGAATATCAGAGACAGACGAAGCAGCAGCTGCTGCTGCTTCTTTTGCTAACCTACAGCAAAGCAGCAGGAGAAATTCGGTTCCCCCCGGTCTGTCAGCTGCTGCTGCTTCTTTGTTCTTGCACACCAGGGCGCCAGACCCTTCCTCCCTTCTCCCATCCCTGCAAGACGCAGGTGCTTCAGCTGCTGCGCGCAGCTCTGCACGACCTTCTGCTGGTTCGCTGCATCTTGCTGCTGCTGGCTCTGTCTCTGCTTCCTGCGTCTGCTTCACGAATGCTGCTGTTGCAGCCCCAGAGGCGGCTGCAGAGTCCGCTGCGGCGGCCACATCTGCGGCTGCTGCTGTTGCATCGGTGACGCATGCGCTGCTGCGCGGGCAACAGGCAGCAACTCCTTCACACAAGGCTGCAGCTGCAAGACGTTGCTGTTGCTGCTGCAGCAGAGAGCAGGCTTGCCTGACCCGGCGCTCGAGTTGCTGCTCGCTAAGGTCTAGTAGGGATTTTTCCGCTGCAACAAGAGCTGCAGTTAACAACGTCGCGCCTCGTGGGGGGGAAGCCGAGGAGGCGGCACAAGAAACAGCAGCAGCAAGCGGCCGACGAACAACAGCAGTAGCAGCGAGAGTTGTCCACGCGGCGTCAGGGGCAGCAGAAACAGAGGGCGGGCGTGCAGCAGCACCGGCAACCGCAGCAGCAGGACGGCGGAACGCAGCAGCCGGTGGGCATTCAGCAGCAGCAGCAGGACCAACTGTAGAAAACCCCCTGCGTGAAGAAGCAGCAGCAGCGGCAGCTGACTCGAAGACCCTGCGTCATGGAGGTGAGATGTCGCAGCAGCAGCAGCGGCGGAAGAGGGAGCCTCCACGGGACGTTCTGCCGAGGACACCTACAGCAGCAGTCTCCACCGCAGCGGCAGCAGCTCGAACAGCAAGAGGAAGACGAGCAGCAACGGGTAGGAAAGGCAGCACAGGGGAGATGCGGTCTGCAGCAGGAGCAACGGAACTGGCAGGCGAAGGACGAGAGATACAACAGCAGCAGCAGCTATCTGTTTTTTCTGCTCACTTGCAGCCGTCCTGTTGCAGCAGAGAAAAAGCATGTGAACAACAAGTAGTGCGCTTGAAAACTCCGCAGCTGGAAAATCAAAGAGGAACCGGAGCAGCATTCCTGGCGTCCCGTACGACTGCTGCACAAAAGGCAGAGGCAGCAGCAAAGGCGGAAAAAGAACAGGACGAGAAAGAATCTGGAGAGTCGCTGCGGACACTTCTGGCAGGGAAATTGTTGCTGTTGGTAGCAGCAAAGTACACCACGGGGCGTGCTGCAGCTGACGCATTTCTCGCTTTGAAACTCTGCCTTTACCGCCGCAGAGGAGAAAAAAAAGCCGCGCGCTCTGTCTCGCAGCACCTTCAGCAGGGACAGCAACAGAGAGAGGAGCAGCAGCAACGGCAACAGCGACAGCAGCAGCAGCAACGACAGCAACAACAGCAGCAGCAGCAACGGGAGCAACAACAGCAACAGCAGCAGCAGCGAGAGCAACAACGGCAGCAACAGAAAGTGATGCAGCAGCTGTTGGCCGAGGAGAGGACGGTCCGCAGCCTAGGAGTGTTTCGTGTAGACGAAAGAGGCACGAGATCGAAAGAACGAAATGCTGCTGCCGCTGCTGCAGTCCTCGTGGAAGCCCTTAAGAAGCCCTCACACGTACGGCTCCAACACGCGGTCGAAGCGTGGCAGCTACACGTCAGGTGAGAAAAACAGCTACGCCACACGTCAAAGTAGACATGCAGAACGGAATCCTTCCTTGGCGCCTAGGTACACACACCCATACATATATGTGTAAAAGTTTATAGAGAGAAGCAGGTCACACTCCCAAACGTGCACACTTTATATACCTGTCTATTGAAAAGGTGTACTGCTGTGTCTGTTGCTCGCCGAATGCTACATCTCTCCACCCTCACTTACACGCCAACGTATACATATATATATACATATATATATATATATATATGTGTTTAACATATCAGTTCACACACATATTGGTGTGGGTGTTCATACATACCTGTACATATATATATATGCGCATATATGCATATAGCAGTGTATATTCACCGAGTTTTACACATATTTCTGAATGCGTACATACCTTCGTTCAGCTACACAGCTACACATATATGTATACACACATATATACATATTTTCTCAACAGACCCTCTCACACACATTCATGCAGATATACATATACACGTATGTATATATATAGATATATATAGAGAGAGAGAGTCTGTGCGTTTATCCGGTCAGGTAGGAACAAAGTTTACATTTTCAAGAGGTTTATATATGTGTATCTGTATACACGTGTGTGTATAGACGCATGTATCTACACGTAGATTTGTATGTGTAAACAGGTATATATACATATACATACCTATGTACGTATGGATATGTATGTATATGTCTATAGGTGTACGTACGTATGTACGTGTATGCAAGAATCTGTATCTATGCACGTGTATATTCGTAACTGTATCTATTTCTACCTTTCTATACATGAATGTGTTAAGGCCCACAGACGTACACATATACGCCACCAGGTGCAAACGCATTGGCTTCTGCACACACACGCGTGTCTACATACATATGTGTCTACAGCCAGAAGGGGAGGGACAAGACAGGGAGGACGAAGAGGAGGAAAAAAGGGCCCCAAGAGAGGGCAGGACAGATAAGGAGGGG
The DNA here is from genome assembly GCA_000727475.1 of Sarcocystis neurona. Taxonomy (NCBI): domain Eukaryota; phylum Apicomplexa; class Conoidasida; order Eucoccidiorida; family Sarcocystidae; genus Sarcocystis; species Sarcocystis neurona. The sequence goes on along the minus strand of KL647288.1, from coordinate 385,096 downwards.
GAGATTCGCAGGTGTGTGTGGCGGCGTGTCACGCGTCCATCCGCTCGCAAGCCATTCACCCCCTATTCACACCTGTGTTGCTGCTGACTTGGGAACTCACGCTTCTATATGCGTACTTCTCTAGCAAAGTGCTTCTCGAAAGTATGCGTAGAAATGCGTCTTCGCATATATGTGTGGGCCTGGGCGTCTCCCGTCCCGGTGTCTCCCCGCGTCTCGTCTCCCCCTCTATGTGTCTTGGTGTCTCTCCCTCGCCGCCTTCCCCCTGCGTCCCCTGCTCTCTTTTATTTCATGGGGGTTTACGAGGAAATGCCGTAGACGCGCGCGTGTGAAGTGTCTGTCTGTAGACAGCCGTACACTACACGAATCCCGTGGGTCGACACCGCAGTGCTTCGCCTGCTCCCCGACACTTCTTTTTCTTCTGCCTTACGCACTTACGTGGACATTTCTTACACATGCGTATCTGTCTTTCGCTCTTTCTGTGTGTGTCTTCCCATGTCGCACGTGCAACACGTGCATCTATATATTTGTGCATATACACGTATGTCTTTTTCTGTGTATATCATGCTGGGTTGCTCCTGTGTGGGGGGATACTGCTGCCCGGCACAAAGACGTGTCGCAGCTAACACTGACGACTTTCTCAGCAACGCAGACGCATGCGACGTCTGTGGCAACGCGGAGTTCCCCCTTGCGTCGGCAAATGGAGGTGCAAAGCGGGGGTGCTGCACAGACAGGGATGTTTGATAGCTGGTGCATGGAAAGTGCACTTCATAGCGACGATTGAGGGTCTCTGTCTACGCACACAGGAGAGTCTCTCGGATGGGAAGAAAAGCATCGCTGCTGGGTCCGGGGAGAAACACAAGAATTTTTGTGTCAGCGTCTGTATGTGCGTGCGTATGTTGTTTACGAAGATGTGCATGTTTTTTGCATGCCAGGGACGCAGGGCTTGGGCTACTGCAGATGTCTACGCCGCGCAGCGGTGACGGGGAGAGGCCCCTACGTGGAAGACGCAGGGGGCAGCTGCACTACATGCTTGCAGACATCGCGTTTCCTCTTTCATGAGTTGAGACCGTGTGTGTGTGTGTGGATAAGTTTTCACCTGAACCAGATGCTGCCGCACACTGCCATATTCGATTGGAACCGACGTGAAAATACTTTTTCATGCATGCAGAGGAAGCAGCAATGTAACGTGGGGTCACGCTTGCACGGGGTCTGCTGTGGGGCGTGGCTTGCATGCGACTGTGTGCTGGCGCAGGCAGAAGAAATTCCTAGCATTCGAAGAGCGACTGCTGCAGAGGAGTGCCTCCTTACTTCATCTGCTGCCACAGGGCGAGAAGCCTCGCGATGCTGCTGCCGCTGCTGCGAGACCGGAATGCCTGGCTCGGGGGTTGCTGCAGCTGCAGCGGTGCATGCGGCATACGCAGCAGAGGCACGCGTGGCGGCAGCTGAGGCTCGCCTGCGCGGCAGCAGAAGCGGGACAGCCCGCAGAGGCAAATGAGAAGGAGAAGAAGAAGGAACAACACCAGCAGCCGGCATCAGCAGCGGCTGCTGCTGCGGAGCTGCAGGAGTGGCGCGGAGCAGCCGCAGCAGCACAACAGCGACTTAATGAAGAAGAAGCAGCAGCAGCAGCCAAGGGGATGTCGGCAGGTTTGCGCGAGACGTTGCAGCTGCTGCATCTCCTTGTGAAGAAACTGATCACACGTCGCTATAGGTTGTTCTTCCTGCTCGTGCAGGACCCCATGCAGCAGGCCCTGCAGCAGCACGGGCAGCTGGCTGCAGCGCGACGCATGCACTGCTTTGAGAAGGCGACGACGCATCTGCTGCCGCACGAGAAGCTGCGGTTCCGATGCATATCTCCTGATCAGCAAGTAATTCTTTACGGAGGCTTACCTGCAGTTTCTCTACACCCTAGCCACACACTCGTAGACCTAAAGATGTATATATCCAACGCTTGTAATTCGACAATACAGCTTTATACATATATACGTGTCTCTGTGTCTATGTTTGTGTTTACGCCTGTGCGCGTAAAGGCACGTTGGTGTACACCTGCTTACAGTATCTGCTCATTCATCTGCTCATACATGTACGTATATATATGTGGTGTCTGCAAAGACACATATATATGTATATTTACATGCGTGTACATATATATATATATATATCCACACACATACATACGTGCATACATACATACATGAGGTATCTAGCATCCCTGCGTATACAATTACGCATGTGCATATCTTTACGTTTACATATTTATATACATATGTATACATAAAGTTAAACTTATATCTACATGGACATATGTGCGTGAGATATCAACTAGCTCGACGTATGAATACACGCATATTTGTATTTATGTGCGTGTATATATATATATACATATGTATATGTATATGTATATGTATATATATATATATGTATGTGTATACACACATATATGTAGATGTATATATATGTATGTGTATACACATATATATATATATATGTATTTGCGTGAGGCAGGCAGAGGGTTCTGCATGTCCAAGGCTCTATTCGTGGATGTGTTGTCATTTGTTTGCCCCCTAACTTGAAGGGAATTCATTCAGACTGGCAGCTTCAGAGCATCTTCGGGGCAAGGCAGGAAGCAGAGGCGTCTCAATTTCTGAGTGATCCATCTCCCTTCTTATGTGGAAATATTCATATGCATATGTATATGCAGATGTAGGTGTGTATACATATATATACACATATATCTCTGTGCGTGTGTACAGTATAAAGATGGGGAGGAACCTGATCGAGAACAAAAGAAACCGGGAGACAGAAATAGATAGAGAGAGAAAAGACAGATGCGTAGACGAGATGCAGGCATGTATATATACAGTCACGTTTATATGTAAAACTCTGTGCATGCCTGGTGTACACACATATACATGTATATGTACATTTGCAGAGACACAAAGACAGAGAAAGGGCAAAATAGCGAGGGAGCTGTTCAAGTACATGTCTATGTATGGCGCAGGAAAATATCAGAACTGTGACTCTACGACATGTTTTAGACAGATAAAGATATGCAGAGGTATGCACGCGTGCAGAGGGTGCAGGGGCTGGCAGACTCTGAGTAGGTGTATCAGTTCAATTCCTGGGTCACACGCGTCTCCTCGCTTTTACACACGTATGTGGAAATGAAGATGATTGTGTCTGCTTGCCTAGATTCTGAAACGTCCTACTCTTCACAGACACACATATTTTTGTAAAAGTAAGCTCCACACGCATGCGTATATGTACACGTATATGCACAGATGTGTATGTGGGGGAGAGTTGCGAGCTGCGTGTATTCCTCCTCGAATCTGTACGTGTCAGTTGCCGCACGTCCTGCAGGAGGAGCAGCAGGAGTCAGAAAGACAACGGCGAGAGGACAGTTCCCAGCTGCGATCAAATTCTAAAAGGGGGGCGAGAATTTCCTTCCCCAGGGAAATGCGGCGCAGCTCAAGTTCTCTGTTGCTCCACCGCCAGCTGCGCCAACAGCAGCAGCAGCAGTACACTCACCGCCACACGCAAGAACAAGAGCGGCCGCAGCAGCAAGGGCAGCAGCAGCAGCATCAACTGGGGCGCCAGCGGCAGCAGCAGGAACACGAACAGCAGCAGGGCCAAGAGGAACAGCAGCAGCAACAGGAACAGCAGCAGCAGCAGCAGCAACAGGAGCAGCAGCAGGGAGAGCCGCACCAGCAGCAGCAAGAAGAGCAGCTGCAGCAGCAACAGGGACACCAACAACAGCAGCAACAGACGCAGCAGCAGGACCATCACCAGCAACAAGAACGGCAACCCCAGCAGCGGGAACAGCAAGCCCAGCAGCAGAAACCGGATAAGCAGCAACAACAGGACCAGCGGCAGCTGCAGCAGGAAGAAGGGCAGATACATCTGCAGAACAAAGAGAACACTGCAATGCAGTCCAGCGTAGAGGAGCTTCAGAAGGATAGAAACTTCATTCTAGCGGTTCGTCTGTGTGTATCTCATCCTCACAGCGAAAGAAGTCATATTTTTGTCCGCACTGCCGATGTGAACGACGGGTACACGACTGCGCACACGGAGAGAATTCGATACCATGCAGCTGTCTGCATTCTCTGTACGACTGAGCAGGCACGCTCACTCACTTCTTTTCTGTCTCATCTTCTCAGGGTGTACGCGTGTAACCGTCTCACTGACATGCGAGAACCTCCACCGCATATTTTCTTATGCAGTTGACTGTAGAAAAAGAGTACAATATACACATCTACATGTATATATGTATATATGCACTTACGTATAGAGATTCAGGAAGATCTACATGTATATATAAATATGTGGATATTTATACACGTTCGAGCCGATGCGCAGGTACCGATACACAGGAACTACTTGCCCGTGTCGAGTGGAGTTTTCCGCGACCTCCATGGAACAAGATTTTTCTCCATGTATATTCACACATCGCCTCGAGGTGTTCAGCCATTTCTGCGGCACACGCTTGGGCGTCTCCGTTAGATGCCAAACTTCCCACCAGCACACACTGGCTAGCAACCATCTATATTACGGAAGGGAAATCGGTTACAGTTGTTCCTCTCCACAAAAGCAAGTGGCTTGGTCCGCAACTTTGTCTTCCAGAGCAAACGTAGGTGTGTACTTGTTCATATAGGAGCGCGCCCAACATACTGCTGCAGTGAGGTGGTGGTCCTAAGCAGTAAATACGCATTTGTATGTACATGTACGTATGTACCACTGCACGTTGTATCGATTAATGCTGCTGCACACACGCGCAAACAGCAAAAACACCTTTTGCCCTTGGCGGGCGTGCCTCTGTGTGAATTCTTATAGAATTTCCGCCCTGCAGTAGCGCGTGACCCCAGCGACTGCGTTCCTCCGCGGACGCGTCACTCTGCCGAGAAGAAGTGGCACGGGTTCGGGACGCACGGGGGAACGGGGCAGTTGCATGACGTGGCCTGCCCTTCTTCATGCGCAGGTCAGCGACATTCTCCCATTTGTGCGAATTTCTCCATTCACTTTACTCGACTACGTTTTTGTAAGTACGTACTGACCGCGGATATTTGTAGATACCGGCAGACCGTGAACTATGTGTGTGTGTGCGTGTGGGTGCCGATATCTTCTTTTTCATATGTTTACGTCTTATTCTGCTATGGCTGTGTACTTATTTTAAAAGTTTCTAGATACGGGCAGATGGCGAACTGGGCTAGTGACATGTATACTGAACACCCGGCGCACTCGCAGAGTGGACGAAGCGTGTGGAACTCTCGCCTCTCTGTGCACAGAGTTGTATTTGTGTGTAGATACGGATGCTTGCGTGGACTATTTTTTTTTGTTGGGCCAGTTGGAGATGATATGTGGACAAAGATGCTTGTAGGGCGAATTTTGTAGAATGTTGGAGATTTTCCACATAGTAGACATCAAAACAAATCAAATCACGGCAGGCAGGCCAAACGGAAGAGAGTCACACGATCAAAGAGAGGGGTTTCCCACTGTGGAAAATTGGTTTACTTTTAGATCCTACCCACTGCGAACGACGTACACACCTCTTTTTTCGTTAAAAGGTCTCTTCGTCCGCGTACGGCTGGTGCCTAAACGTACGCTCACGCGATAGTGTTTCTTCAGTTAACTCTGCATCGCCAAGACGACTTCTCCCAGAAAATATATTTTTTTCTCTATGAGCGGACAAGGGCGTGTCTCCCTACACACATATGTACCTGCGTGGCGCTGAATGTAGAAACAGCCATATACACACGAACTTGTGTTGCTGTTTGTAGGTCCTGACCTGCGTTTCTTGCCGGTGAATACACTTGCAGACGTGAAATGGATCTGTAGATAACTGCAGTCCAGACATGCACGTACTCACATAGATACACATATACATATTCTTGTCGACATGGGTGCAGAACTACGTATAAAGGTGCTGAGCCCACACGCGATACGGATATATATCCCACGTGTGGTTGCCGATACCCGACCTAATGTAGAATATCGCTGCGTGACGGACAGTGGGCCGCTCTTTCCTCATGAGTCGAGCGGAGTGGACCGATCATAAACAGTTCCCGATATGCTGCTGTATGCACATACGTATATATACGTGTCCTCTCCATACAGATGTACGTACGTACCCCTCTTTCTATCCGTTCGTATGTGGTTGCAAAGGTGTATATGGAGAACAGGAGCATAAGCGTGTCTGCGATGTGTTTTCACTTGCACTGGCGTAGAAGCTGAGAAAATCGTCCGGCGTTGTGTTAGGCTGCAACGTCGTGTCTTCTCTATATCAAACATTTGTGTCTCCACACATGTCTCAGGCGTCATTATCTTTCAATCTGCTGTGTGCGTTGCTCCTCCTCCTCCTTCCGACTTGCAGCCGGTCGCAGCGACACAGCTTCTGCTCCCAGATTCCCTTCGTTTCGGCAGTGCGGCTCCTTCCACAGTCCTACGGAAGACAGTTTCAGCTGTGTTGCGACTTCTGTTGGATCAGCGCAACACTCTGATAGTCTTCCAATTTATAGCAAAGAAAAGAGCGTTGTATGCACTCCTCAGCGAAGAAAGCAGAGCATCCCCCCGTGCTTCCACGCTACCAGGGAAACTGAAGCAGACACATTTGTTCGTCCACCTAGCCAGGGAGTAGTTTTTGCAAACTTCCACACTCCTCAAGCAGGAAGACGGGCACCTCTCCTCATGTCTGGAGGACACTTTTCGGCAACTTCTTGCACAACCCAAAAAGACCAAGCCACGTCGGTCCCCCCACCCCCCAAAAATGTCTTCGCAGCTTTTCGTAGCCCGCAGCCGGCAGAACATTCATCCGTTCTTGTACCTGGGGGGGGGCCCTCTACCTTCTCTCCGCCACCTTGCGCACAAGCATCTACGTGGATGCGACCTGCTAGAGCCGCACTGGTTCATCATCAGGAAATTCACGTTTCTGGAGGGAGAAAAGGGACCCCTCGTTTGTTTGAGGCGAAGACGGATTCTTGTAACACGTTGCAACGCAGCAGCAGCGCGAGGAGCAGCAGGGCAGCCCCAGATATACAGCAAAGCGCGAATTCGCAGCAACGACACCAGCAGGAACCGCACCACTGCCTGGCCCTGTGCGGAAGTAGGGGAGCTAATTTCACTTGCACGCACTCAGCAGGACACGGAGAAGTAACGCTGTTGAGGAGAGGAGTTTGCTGCGTTCATCACCGCGGTCCTGCTGCTCCTTCACAACTTCCTCAGTTGCAAGAGGAGAGAATAGGAAAACAGAAAAGTAATACTTGTTGCGCGTATCGTACAGTGCACCATCCACTCACTATTTCGAAACAGCCGCCCACGTACGGCGGAACCGGAAAAGAAAAGATGTGCTGTCACCACGCTTCTGCCTTTTTCTTCCCTCTCCTAGGCAGACACAGAGAGGGCCCCCAGGGACAGTACTGTAGGAGTACGAGAGAGACAAAGATGCATCTTGCTAGCGAGACACAAAGCGTAGAGGCTTTTCTGAATGGCAGCTTGAAAGCACGGAGAAGTAGGGTTTCTTGTCATTCACCATTACGCGGTAAACAGTACTTATGTCGAAGCGCAGGAAACACCGACCGTGTTCCTTCTCTTTTACACAAGCGAGAAGGACATGATCTGCATGGCACCTCCAGCACAAACACTATGTTTTCTTCGCCAGAAACTGGACCTGGTACAGGAATTGTCGAGAGGATTCCACACGTACAAAGCACTGCTTCTGTTGCGGCCTTCCATTTTGAATATCCCGCAGCGCGATCGAGAAGGAGCGTTTATCATTCCGACCCTCCAGGACATTTCTCGCGTAAACACAGAGTAGACGCTCTATAAAGAATGGCAGACATGCAAAAATAACGCGCTTTAATGTGGAAGGAAAACAATTTTTTCGAAAGCCATCACAGCGAGTAAAGCGTCACCACACGCCGTTGGAGCCTGCTACTCGTCATTTCAGCGGGTTTTACACGTTTACAACCCTATACCAAAGGACACTTCCAAAATACAAAGAGAAAAACCCTTTTGCAAGGTAGAGGCAACGTACGTCCTCCACGTAGCACTTCCCATACGCGAGAAGTTCCTTCCCCGACACTCTACCTACCTACCTACCTACCTACCTACCTACACACACACACACAGAGAAAGTGCGCCGGGTGAAGCTTCGCAGCTGTTCTGATAACACAGAAAGGTGTCTGCGTCGTAAGAAAACGCAGAGCACCGAGTCAGAACAATGCGACAAGTTAAAGTGTGGTTACGGGACAGCACCAGTGAAACAAGGTATACTTGTAGGCAACAGATTCACGTAGCGATGTAGCACGAGCGAAAGGTGCGGCACCCCGACGATGGTCGATTCTGGGAATTACAAATGATCACAATTTTAATAGAGAGAAACTCATTGCATGGTGGAAAAGACGAGGAAGGCTTCGGTGAATCACACAGGCTCTATAGAAGCAATACGAGAGAGAATGATGCTGTTCGCACAATTGAGAGGCGCACAACCTGTATCTCAGAGTGCCGTATAGTGACGATTCGCAAACAGATGTCGCCAGCTGAAGTTCACGAGTATCAGCGCAGCAGAAGCGGTGCGCACGGGTGGTGCGCCTTTTTTTCCACGTTTGTGCCCACTGATGCAGACCTCCACACAAATCCACAAAAAAACTTTTTCGACCCACGTGCACACATGTGTAAGCAGGCTATCTACATCTGCGGTAACGACGTACTGCGAAGTGACTAGTGTTTGAGGACTAGAAGGTTACACGCAAAGAGTAGAACAGAAAGGGACAACCAAAGGAAATTATATACGAAAATACATATAGATCTGTGGGCCGTCAACGACCGATCAGCCTACATGGTGAGACAGAAGCACGTTAGAGAAATCGAGCAGAAATAAAAGCTCCATACACACGTACATGTCTGGTGCATGAAAGGGCGTGTGCTCCCAGACATTTACGTGCGTATGACTTTGGAGGTGAATTTTTGTAGAGAAACACACATAGAAGTGTGTACCACTCAGCAGCCGCATGTATATTTGGGGCCAGCTGATGGACAGGTGAAGTGCCAGGCTCAGTTCGGCGTCTCAAGACTCCAACGAATTCGAAGAAAAAAATAGCACGAGTTCAGTCTAACAGCAAGGACGCGAAGCGTGGCCATCCCGGAGCGTCCGTGACTACTCCTCCTCCTCTTTACAATACGGTAAAAATATGGGAGTTGCAGCAGCAGGAAATAGCACGGAAATTTTGCTCGCTTGACCTTCTGCAGGCGTGCAATTTGCTGAATGAAGATCTACGTACGTACAGTAACATATATGTATATATGCATACATATATAGGGAAAGGGTCGTCTCTGCACAGGCACAACTGGTATACAGAGAAAGTATCAGTACGCATGCTCAGGGGGCTGTGCGTAATTCAAAGTAGCAGTCGAATTCTTGCCGAGAAAAAGAATTGTGCGGAAGACTGGTGCACCACCTTGTCGCGTGCGTCGGGCTTTGTGGAAACAGCCAAGTGTATACACATGCATGTGTATTTGCATGTGTATAGTAAACCGGCACAGATGCGCCTGATGTGATGAGGCGCGGACACGGATACAGAGAAGTGCAGGTGTAGCTGCGCGCCCTCTTGGACGCCTGCAGAGTCATACATATACCAGAGTACACCGTGATTCTCCGCTTCTGACAGCGGAGAAACACGTACACATCTACACATAGATGCACTCCTATGTGTTCACTTATTTTTACTAATTGCCTAGGTGTAGACTGTGTATGTGTGTGACTATGTGTGTGTAAGGAGTTACGTTAGAAGCGATGAGTAGGCGTGTATAAGGAAGTTTAACTGTAGGAAGCAGAGGCTTCCTGTACGAATACGGAGAGGAGTGCAGTGCCGTTGGGAAAAGTGGTCTTTCAAGTGCAAAGAATACTTGTTTCTTGCCGTTCTTCTGGTATCTTTGGGTGAAACTTTGAATATCGAGCTGACTAGTTGATGTATAGGAAAAGATGTCGCTTGCGCATATCAGCGTACGCTCCCCAAGAGACTCACTGATACAAGCTCACACAGGCATGGGGATCGCTCTGTGTCCTTCTCTATTTACATGCGTGTGTATACGCAGGTGAAGTGTACGCATAACACAGATATCCCACATTATAACTGAGTTACAGTGTATATACGTGGATATCTACAACTATATGTGCGTATGAAAGTATGTGTACGTAGATGGGCAGAGGTGCCTGTGCAAGCAGCAGTTCCACGAAAAGGTTGCACGCCTTTGATAACGCACGCGTCCTTTGCTTGTGGGTTTTTCGAGAAGGATGTCACTCGCATCGCTCCACCGCCGATTTCGTAGAAAACCACAGAGACAAAGTTGATTCTCCTCGACGGTTGCAATCATTCGTGCAGGTGAAGTTTCGCAGTCAGAAAGTTTGGTTCGCCACGTTCGGCGGAGGCATATTGAGACAGACATTTGTGGCGAAGGCAAAACGACTCACCGGCTCAGAAGCCGCGGCAAAATACCAAAGAGGAAGCGCTGTCAGTTGAGAAAGATGCGGTGAAAAGTGACGTATTTCCCAACCTGAGTGCTGTGCAACGAATAAATTACGAATCAAAGGAGCTCGTCACCCATGACGTGGTTGCGTGGGATCCTGGAGCAGTCCTCATTCATACCGAATTCCTCACTTTCTCAGACTTAGGAACTTGTCAAATGTCAAGGTAACCTTTCCTCGTCCCCCACGGAGGAGAAAGGAGATAACATCATGTTTCATGAAGAGTCACTTGATAGCAGCAGCTGCTGAGTGAAATGAGCATACCACTACTTTTTTGCTGAAGCTAAATCAGCAGCATCAAAACTGCACTTTTGGAATGAGTGGAAGCGAGAGTGAGGGAATCTGCGTAACCAGGCGGTATGGGCTGTGTCGCAATAAGCCTGGAGAAGAATTGCTCATAACCTCTGCAGTTCCACTACAGCAGCGAGAAGGGTTACAATAAATCTGAATAGTTCGAGTGAAAGATTGCCAGAAGCAGGTAACGCCTCAATTGCAAGCTCCACGAGAACGCGAGTAAAAGTGTGTTCATGCAAAATGCCAAGAGCGGCTGCCTTAAAACAAGTCGGAAAAAAAAAAAGACAACCCCTGTCGTGATACTAGAAGTTCATGCGAAATACCAAGAGCGGCTGCCTCAAGACAAGTCGGGGAAAGAAAAGGCAACCTTTTCTGTCTTGATACCAGTCGCAGAACGGCCGTGAAGAGGGAGTGGGAAAGAAGTCCTACGCTTTTTTTCCACAAAACTGTACTTTTTAACGAAAGCAACTCCACCGCATTATTGCAGCACCCTCAGATGTGCAAACCCGACGGTGGCTGCGTCTATTGCCTACATACACATACACACTACTACGGACACCCTAAAAATGCGATTGTACACAGGTTTTTACTACGGAGAAACCGGCAGAGGTCGCATTCTCCCTGTTCGTCTCTCTGATGTGCATCATCCGTCGGCACCGAGTGGCACAAGTACTGTCACGTCTTCAACGCCGTACCGACAAGATTATGAGGAAAGAGAGACGCTGATAAAACTGTCAAGCCCTTCCCGTACCTGTCCACGTATTTGTTTCCGGGAACGTATATACACAACAGTCCACGCGCACGCGTAGACACGCGCTTCCTGCCCCGTCTATTGTGAAACGAGCTGAAAACATAAAGGAAGCGGTTCGGCAGTGGTTGTGCGGTCGGCAAAAATATTGAGAAACTGTCTTCACCGCAGCTTCACATCATGCGCACTAGACGTCCAGTCGAACACTTGCACATCGGTGTCTTGGTAGAACGAGTGGGCACGGTTTTTCTCAATAAATGTGTGCCTACACCTGGTCAGGTGATGGTTTGCGTAGTCACCAGCAATTGTGTCCCGAATGGCTTCTCGAAAACGTTGTCGTTTGTGTGATAGTCTTTACACTGGACGGATATAACCGTACAGGTGATGGCTTGCCTAACCACCGGCAAGTGCGTCCCGAATGGCTTCTTGAAAACGTTGTCGTTTGTGTGATAAGCTTCATACTACATGCGTATAACCGTGCTAACTCTTTGACTGATAATACATCATGCGTACGTACCTCTTTCCTCGTGGACGGGCAAAATTCGCCACTTACAGAACCAATCCATCTTCGGGTGGTTCCCAGGTAATTCATAGTATGCGGATCGACCGCACTACGGCCTTCGAGTCGGCGATGGATTACTTAAATTTTTAACCTACCAGCTACGGCAGTGTCTACGAGAGCACTATTAAATGAAATAAAAAGCGATGCCCACACGGGAAACGGGTCGACAACTGTGTGCTTTGCCAGTTTGGAGTCAAGTGATAGACGCGCAACTGGCGAAGCAGTGAGACGCGGAATGTTCTTTGAATTTCTCGTTCCCATCCGGGAAAACACCGCCACCGGAGACACACACGCCATGTTCCTTAAAGGAAAAGAGAAGTGTCTGGTTTTCAAGGGACGGTGGACACAGTCTCAAGTCTAGTTTTCCGGAGAAAACGCGAGAGATCGCTGATCTCTTATTAAACGGTGGCGCAGAAGCACGCGTCGTTTTTCTACGAAAAAAAGAGGGATCTTAGATTTTTCAGGAGGACAGATCTCAGGCAACTAGACAAATTCTCTTTCCCGCGACCAATTCTCGCTCGACCACCCGTTGTGTCCTTCATCGAGTTTTTTGCGGTATGTTAAAAGTCTTTGTTTTTTCTGTAAGATGCACGGATAAATGTGGAGAAATGCCCGCTCTTTCTCAAATATACTCTAGTAGATCCGTAGACATGTCTGTAGATATATCTTCACACACAATTATAGACAGATACACTTACACACACAACACTCCACATATCTACATCGGCGGCACTCGTACAGAGGATATGTATACATAATGAAGTATACACACATTTATACAGATGCGTAATACACGTGCATTTATATATAGAGAGAGAGACACACACACGTGTACTCTACAGAAGGCAGACCAGCCTGCTGCTACACTGACAGACAACTACGTATGTGTATATACAGACACACAAGCACACCTATGCGTACGTTCCTGTCTTCCTTGTTCACAGGAGGAGGAAACCTTCATAATATTAACATTTGATACGCGTGTGCGTGGATTTTTAATTGCTGGAGGCAAAGCGCATTTTCTTCCGCATGACGGTTTCCACTTTTCCTTGTTTGATGTATCTCTTTCTCCGGATTTCGAGCTGTTTTTTGCTTTTCGCTGCTGCTTCTTTTGCAGCAGCTGCTGCTTTCTTGTCGAGTTTCTGCCGCTGTTTTTCCTTCTTCTTTTCCAGCCTCACGTTGCGAATCGTCTGCAGCCGCTGCAGCAGCGCCGCAACGTGGCGGTCGTACGCGCTCACCAGCGGCTTGCGCATTTCTTCTTCTTCTTCCTTTTCTCTCCCTTTCAGCTTCTTCAGCCGAGATGTTCGCAGTTGCAGCTGAACAGGCACATCAAACACATGCTCCACAACAACATCGCTTCCACCTCTTCTCTTTCTCGTCCCCCCTTCACCGACCAAGTGTTGAACGCAGAGTTGTCAGTCTCACTTTCTGTATACGACTACACATGGACTAACTTGCCATTCTCACCATCTCTATACATAAATACATGTATACACATCTATATCCATATGCACAGAGTTGCCAGTCCGACTTTCTCTGTACAAATATACGTACGTGTGTATAGGACTTTGCGTATACATCTGTCTCCCTCTCTACGGACGCGGCTACATTATTCGCTGAGAGTATGGAGAAGTGCAATACGCAGCACAGGTGGTTTTCCACACAGGTACTCAGACGAAGTAAAAATCTCCGTCACGCAGAGGTACTCAAGTGTGCATGTCTACCTGCGTATATACATTCATCCACACATATGATATATTCAGGGGAAATACATGTATATGTCTATACTCAATAGACACCTACATCTCTGTTGGGGGCATGTATATACATATGTATGTCTATGTTTATATATACGTATATGTAAAAGAAAGAGATATAAGAGCAACTTCTTGGTGCCGACACCGAAGCGAAGCTCCAGCATGACTTGCTTGTTGATGCATACACACACATATCCATATATATATATATATATGTATGTCTGTGTCCGTATTCATATATATATGTATACCTCTTTCTATCTGTATATATAAGTATGTCTGTGTCTATATATATATATATATGTGAAGGACGAAAATAGAAGAAAGTACCTTGGTACGCGCGTGAAAAGGAAGCTTGAGCATGAGTTGCTTGGGAATTTTGATGGGAGCAAAGACGGTCGCGCGTCGCTCGTTTTGCAGGGCGCCTACGCCTCCGGTGTTGCCCTCCCACTTTCCACTTCCGTCTTCCTCTTCTTTCCCCGCAGCCGACGAGGAAGCTGGTCCTGCTGCTGTTGCTGCTTGTGTGAGGTGAGACCCCGGCGTCGGCAGCTGCAGCGCGTGGCGAATTTCCACCTGCGTCCGAAGTCGCCGCCATCCCGGCATGTCTAGAACGGCGTTGTAGAACTGACGTGGCTGCAGCTGAAGAAACAGCAGCAGAGGAAGGACAGACAGAAAAGCAGAAGAGGACAAAGCGGCGAGAACGATGAACACGACGGAGAGGGGCAGACAGAAAAAGGGAGAAAAGTTCCCGAACAGGAACAAATTCCTCTTCAGAAAATTTGCTCCCATCCTCACCAAGCGGCTGCGTGCACGTCTCGGTGGACCCTTTCACCCGGGCAGTGCCGGGCACCGCATCACCTCTCATTACACATATATACATACATATCCATACATACACATATAGAGAGAAAGCAGCTGAAAGCTAGGAGACAAAGAAGGAGAAAAACAGACGCGACGACAGAAAAAAAGAGACAAACCAAAGAAAACTCGGTAAGCCCGGCGACTGACAGCGCGCTTTCAGCAACCCGACATACCGTCCAGCAGCACGCCTTTTACTTCATACCACATATACACCTATCCGTATAGATGCCCGCACATGCCACACTTACACACATACACGTGTATATACACATATATATTTGTGTATACGTATTTGCATGCAAAGGCCCGCGACGTCATTGGGAGAGGGGGGGGGGCGAAGAGAAGGAGAAACGTGCACGCAGGAGAGACGGAGAGACAGAGAGACAGATAGAGAAGACGAAGAGAAGAAAACGAAGAAACTAACCGAGAGCCACGTCTTGCAGAGGACGAGATCGGAGAGAAGAATTTTGTCTTCGAAAGTCGCGCGGAAAACGCCGTTACTGCCGTGTGGCTGTTTGATCTGCCCGCGGATGCCCGAGACGGTCTGAATCTTCGCGCCTGCAGACCCCACAGCAGCAGCAACAGCAGCAACACACTGTAGAGAAACGCACAGCGCCGCCCCACGCGCATATGCGCCTGCAAAGCGGCAGGAAAAAGGCAGAAGCAGAGCACACCACCGCGGCTCGAGAGCAACCCCCCGGCGCGGCAACCCCACCACGGCCCTCGAGAGACAAAGTGAGAAGCACACAGTGAGGCAGACGGAGACCGCGGCAGCAAGAAAACAGATGGAGGAAGAGACAACAGAAAGGAAAGCGAGGAAAGGGCTCCCTCCCGAGAACCAAGTCAGTACAGCAGCGGTGGTCGCCGGGAGAGGACACTGCGCAAATGAACAACAGAAGCGCGAGATACACGCCGTAGGGAAGCGAACGACCAAGACAAGCGCAGCCAAGAAATAGTGGAAGAGAACGAAACGGGCAGACACAGACAGCGAGAGCGAATCGAAGCGAGAGACGGACAGATGGAGGGGAGGCACAGACAGAAGGCAGAGAGACGGAGGGGAGAGACGCGCAGACACAGACGAAGAAAGACACAGACAGGTGCAGCAAGAAACGGAGGGACGCGGACAGCATCCCCACCAGGATGCTGACAGACGGAGACTGCGGCACATATACGGCACAGAGCGCGAATGCGCGAGAGACGGGCAGCAGAGACACAGAGAGAGAGACGGAGACAGCAGCAGATGGAGACACGAACAGATCGAGAGACGGCAACGGACAGCCGGAGAGACGACGATCGAAAGAGGAACAGAAACGGACAGATGCGGGGAGGGACGAAGACAATACAGAAAGAGGAGGAACAGACGTCGGTATAGAGGGACCCGAACCGAGAGAAAAACGGAAGAATCGAGAGACGGAGATACAGCAGCAGAAACACACACACAGAGAGACGGAGAGACACGGAGACATGCAGGCACACACACTCGCGTACATACATGCGCGCATACACTATGTGGCGCTCTGCTGCTCTCACACACACAAAGTGCCTGCAGAAGGGCAGCAACACTGGCGACCGGTGGGAGACCGCAGCTGAGACGTCAGAAAGAACTGCTGCTGTCGAAATTCGGGGGGAGGCGCGCACGCGACAGCTGCGCGGAGACACAAGACCGGCGGGGACGCAGCGGAGACGCGATACGGACGCTCGGGCCCGCCCCGTGGCAGAGCCGCAGCAACCGCAGCAGCGCGCGAGTCGCGACCCCGCCAAGAAGAAGAGGGAAACGAAGAAGACGAAGAAAAGGAGAAGAGGACGAATACACAAAAACGTGTGCAGATACACCGGACACCCTCACTCTGTCTGTGTCCCGCACACACACACACACACACACGGCAACGCCGACGCACACTCATGGAAGTGCTGCTGCGCTCCTCCCCACACACACCCCACCCTGCAGCAGCACCGACACCAGCAGCAGCAAGACCACCGTCAAAGGAGGCAGCAGCAGCAACAGGACCAACAGCAACAGAACCAGCAGCAACAGAAGCAGCAGCAGGAATCGCACCAACAGCAGCAGCAGCAGAAGCAGCTGCAGGCGCGGGTGGACTTGGTAGGTTCGGAGAAGGGAACGAAATCATCCCGACAGCAGCAGCGGATGGCAGGCGGCGCAGCATCCGTCCACGCGTCTGCCCAGCCCCGGCCTCCTCTTCAGCTAATCGACGGGCGCGTCACGTGCGCACATCCATCTTCGCCAAGAGGAAGAGGCACGCGCAGGACGGCCTTACGCACCCACACGCACATACACACACTACACACACATACGTACACGTGTTTACATACAGATATGTATGTAGATATCCACACGGACATAAACCATACATATGCATACGTCCACGTATAGCCACAAGCATGCGCGCACATCCATACACATATGTACATACATGTGTGTACATACGTGTATGTGTTTACGCAGGTGTATAAACACATATATACATATGAGACGAAGGAGGCGCAAGCAGACAAAAGTCCCCGTTGTAGAATCCATCCCTATTTCCCCAGCCATTCCTACTCCTTTTTGACAACCCCACACGTCTACGCGTCCCCGAAGCACTAGCAAGATATATATATGAATGCATGTGTATACGTGTGCGTATATATAAGCCAAACAGGTGTGGGGAGACCACTTTTTCGTCTCTCCGTGTGTGTCTCTCTGTTTCGCTCTCGCCGCGTCTCCGTCTCTCCGTGGATCTGTTCGTCTCCCCTGCTGCCGAGGAGGGCGTTCCGTTCGCTGGGCGACTTTTCTGCACGCTGGTGTTCCTCATTTTTGGGCCCTCACGCGTCTCGCTCTGGCCACGAAGCGAGCGCAGGGGGGGAGAGATAGTGAAGGGGTAATTTTGCTGTTAGGACTCACCTAGACACATGTTGACCTCAACATCGGAATTGAACATCTGCGCCACGAAGGCCGTGTTCTTGTAGATTTTCTGCGGTTCCCCGAGCAGTTTCAACTTCTTCTTCAGCACGAGGGACGCCGTCGTCTCGAGCAGCAGGCCGGTCAAACAAATCCGGAAGTGCGGGGTTGCGTGCGTGAAGCGCAGCGCCAGAAACGGCGTCGCAGCAGGCAGCACCGGGCCCCACGTGCAGCACATGCAGTGGAGGTGCGCAGGTGTGTACTTCAGATATCTCAGTCTGTTGTGGGACGCGCAGAAAAGGAGGGGGAAGACAACGAAGAGTTACTTCAACGCAGGGGTCGAGAGTGGAAGAGAAAGAAAAACGCCCCACAGCAGGAGCCGCAACAGCAGCAGCAGCGACAACCGCAGGGAAGACAGCAGCAACAAGTTGCATGCCCCACGACCACCACACGCCCGCAGAAGACGTTGCAGAAGCAGCAGCAGCAGACGCGGCAGCAGCACCAGGAAGGACGAGCAGGAGCAGGAGCAGCAGCAGACGTCGCAGCAGAGCAGCGGCAGCAGTAGCAGTGCAGCAGCAAGAACAGCAGCAGGAGGAGGCCCGCACCAACGACACGCCCGCCGTAGCGCAGGGGCAGAGGGGAAAAGCCAACGTAAACGGATGGGTTCTCATGCACGCCGAGTGTCTGTACACCCCGTCACGGCCCTGTGGATGGAGAGGCCTTCACATGCACGCCGAGTGTCTGTACACCCCGTCACGGCCCTGTGGATGGAGAGGCCTTCACATGCACGCCAAGTGTCTGTACACCCCGTCACCGCCCTGGCAGCGCCTCTCGAACTTTTTGTTTCTACGCAAGTCCTTCGTCAATACAAACACTTCACAGACAAGTAGTCAAGAAAGACACATACATACATGTGTACCAAAAACACTCGGCAACACCTACTACTCTTTTCTCCTGTACGCAGTACCTGTCTATCTCTGTGTGTGTATGTATCAACACGTCAACACAACATATATATGTGCACCGATACGTAGCCAATACAGGGCTGTCCACAGAGAAGGACCTCCTCCTCTTTTGAAGGTACGCAGCTTCTCCGTGTATGTTCGCATGCAGCGAGAGACACGAAGAAGTGCATGCGCGGCACGAGGAGAGACCGACGCGTCTGTCAAGTCAACGGAGAGACGGAGACACACGAAACTGAAGAAGAGACCATACAGAAAGGCAGAAAACCCTGTAGAGCGGAGCCGAAGCAAGTAGAGAAGAACCTCGAAATGGCCAGCAGCAGCTCGAGTTCTCCCGTCTCCACTTCTTCACCCGCCGTCTCCACATGTCTCCGTCTCGCTCTACAGATGTATACGCATACATATGTGTAGCACGCATGCGTATCTGCGTGCAGGGCTACAGACACATACTCGCACTTCACATATATATTTTTGGCGAGTTCCTTCTGTACAGATGCATATATGTATAGGGAGAGACAGAGACATTTACGTGAGTCTAGAATGAGAGAGGAATAGCGATGAGCACACATGCGTGTACATCTGTATATAGAGAGCAGCACACACACGCATACACAATAGACGCATAGTCCTCTGTCCAAGATGCACGCGTGTACACACATCTATATACATCTATACATAGGTATACACAGAGCAGAAACAAGTCCGGAGTGAGGTGGATCGATCCCCGTACGGCTGTCGAGACACGGCAGGATGGGGGACGGCCACGCGAGGAGAGGGACGGCAGCAGAGGAGACGTGGACGACGCCCCTTCGCAGTTGCTGCAGCGCGGTGACCACACCATCGGCCAGAGCCGCTGCAGCACGAGAAAGCGACGATTTGACGAGGAAATACTTCCTGCATGCCGCACACCCGCGAAGACGCACGCGTGCAACAGAAGTGCTGCGCACGCAGTGGAAGAAGACGCTGTGCATGCAGAAGCAGGGGGCGCCGTTACCTCGCACTGCTGCGGTCCTCCATCGCGAAGAGAGGAAGTGACTGAAACCGGCGCCAGCCGGCGCTGAACAGCAGCACGTCGTCGCTCTTCAACACGCGGGGATACCAGCGGTGCTTCTTCGCCCTCATCTGCGGAAGTTGCGCAGCAGAAACTACCCACACACATGCGCATGCATATACCGGCACACACATATACATATATACATACCACCAAACAGAAGTATGTGTGGGCTTCCACACATCCATACATATGTAAGTGTGGTCGATATACACACACCCCCTATACACACGTATACACATACGTATACTACCTATACAGGCATATGTATGTATACATACTCACGTCTCTACACCGGTACGTGTATATAGAGGCAGATAGATAGCTAGAGAGATAGACCTACCTATACATGCACATTATATATGCAGGTATTATCTGCCACGCTGCCACGCAGTCAGGAGACGGCTCCATACATACAGGGATTCGTCGCCTCCTACACTCACCAATACATGCATGTGTCCACACATATAATAACTACGTCTACGCACATGTATATATACGCATGTATGCCTGAAGAATGGGCGTCTAGTCATACGGGTGACTGAATATGCATGCACCATAGACAAAAAGAAAACGAGCGACGCGTATACCTCCCCATACACACACGGACGACGCACTTCCACAACTGTACGTAAAAAGTAGACACATCCACCCTCTTCTCGTTCTCTATATATTGGAGTCCATGCACATATACATACTCACACACACACATATATATAGAAATATAGACACAAAGACGTATCTATACATGGGTGAATACAATATAATAGAATACAAGTGAACGTGTAGGTGAAGAGTTTCCAAACATCAGCAAGTGGCCTGGAAGAAATCCCCTCCTTCCCGTCTCTCCCCGTCTCTTCCCGTCTCTTCCCCGGTCTCTCCCCCTTGTCTGCCCGTGTCTCCCCCTCCCTCGCTCTCCCCCCGTCTCCCCCCCCCTCTCTTCCCCGTCTCTCCCCGTCTCCCCCCTGTCTGCCCGTGTCTCCCGCTCCCTCTGTTCCGATGTCTTCTCCCCCTCCCTCTCTCTTCCCCCGTCTCCTCCCCGTCTCCCCCCGGTCTGCCCGTGTCTCCCCCTCCCTTTCCTCCGGTGACCCCCCC
>KL647288.1:161509-363880 GCA_000727475.1 Sarcocystis neurona | reverse complement strand
TCCCGTGTATATATATATGTGGATATATATGTGTATGTTATAGAGACAGAGAGAGACAGAGAAATGGAGAAGAAGGTGGGAAAACAAATATATATGTGTTCCCGTCTCCCCCTGCCGTCTCCCCCTCCCTCTCTCTTCCCCCCCGTGTCTCCCCCCTTCCCCGTCTCCCTCTGCGTTTCTGCTGCTTCGTTTTTCTCTGCGTCTGTGCCCCCCGCGTCCCGTCCTTCGACACTCTTCTGTTGTCTCGACCCGAAGCATGTGGTGTACATGTCTCATTCACGCACACCCTTCCGCACACATCTTCCACCGCATATGCATGCAAAGATTCTCCAATACACACACATATATATTCGTTTTCTCCCTTCTTCTCTCTATCTCTCTCTCTGTCTCTATACATACACATATATATATATATATATTTGTTCCTTTCGTAAATCACACACGTGTGACTATCTATGAGTCTTTCTCTCTTCCCCTGTATAGACATACGTATATGCTCTTCCATATTTTTTGCTTGTATATCTCTCTGTACATAATATATATACACATCTCTCCCTATACATATACATGTGTGTGTACACGTTTCTCTCGCTCTTGATCTCTCCATATATACGTGTAAGTGAACCATTTGAATAAGAAAAGAGAACATGTCCTTCCTCATGACCGGGAAAGTATTCCACACACATATATACACATACGCATACATACACACGTATATATATACCTATATGTATCTGTCTCTTTCACTATCTATCAATATGTACGTATATACACATATATATGTGACTTTTTAAATATAATCCGTATGTACCGCCTCAAACTCCTCTCTCTCTCTATACATGTCTATGAATCTATATATATATACAGGTGTATGGATATATATGTATGTCTTGTGTATATACATATATACACACATATATATATGTATGGTTTTTCTGTGCGCATCTGCCTCTCTTCCTTTTTGTCTGCGTCAACATATCAGATATCTATTAAATATATTTATTTTTATGTACATGTTGATTCACGGGGATGTCTCTTTGCTGCCTGCTGTTTGTACGGTCTGCGGGCGCACTCACTGATGACTCGCTGTTGCCATACGCATGCGATGAATGTACGCAGACAACCCAGCAGGTGTATCCAGCGAACCATCACATATATACATACAATGAGAATACATATATACATATACATATACCTGTATATAAGCACATATACACAAGCACATATATACATATATGTACGTTCTCTTATACCTACACATGCGTACATACGCATATACATACACCAATATACATATATATATATATGTATAAAAAGATAGATAGATAGATAGATATAAATACACATGTATATATATATAGAGAGAGAGGTGTATACATATATACACACATATATACATATATATATATGTATACACCTGTATATATATATATGTGTATACACGTGTATGTCTGTCTATGTTAAGAGAGCGATAGATAGAAAGGAGGATGGTGACAGCGAGGTGAAAAGAGTGGCGTTTTGTATGTAGGAGACACAGATGTACCCCGTTCAGGAGAAAGTACCTTGAGATAAGAGTGCCCGCGCTCGCCGGCAGAAAGTCCGCCAAGAAGAACGGGACGGTCGGCGGAGAGCCGCTGCAGCCACCGCACCGGCAGCTGCTCGACGCAGACTCTAACAAATGTTCCTATGCATGCGCATGCGCTGGACTGCTGCAGGTGGCTACTGCTGCCGCTTCCGTAGCCGCGTGCTGCTGCGTCTCCTTCTCCACCGCCCTGCAGCTGCTGCTCCTGCTGCTGCAGTTCACGCGCTTCGAGCATCAGGCGTTTCGTCTCTGCTGCTGCGCAGTTCAAAAACAAAATACGCGCACATTTCGAGCGGGGGCACGCATGTGGGCCACACCAAAAGCATCAACAGCAGCGACAAAAGAGAGACCAGCAGCAGCAACGGGGGAGAACCCCAGCAGCAGCAAGAGCAGCAGCAGCAGCAGCAGCAAGAACAGCAGCAGCAGCAGCAAGAACAGCAGCAGCAGCAGCAAGAGCAGCTGCAGCAAGAGCAGCAGCACAGTAGAGAAGCCGCAGGGTCGCTCAGAAGAAGTCAGGAGAACCACGAGAAACGCTGCGACATCGATGCAACGGTTCGAACAGCAGCAACAGCAGCACCCTCTGCAAAGAGAGATATAAACACAAAAGTCCCTCCCCATCCATGTACACACATATACGTATTGAGCTTCTAGGAGTGCCGCCGCGCGTGAGTCATGTCTTTCTTTTCCTCTGCTTCCTCATCTAATCTCGTGAATGTTCCGGTGGAAGAAAGGGGTGTGGGCACTTCTATCAATAGACGAAGATGTCGTACTTTACTGTAGGCCACACACAGTTTGCGTGGAAGAAGAGACACACACCCACACGTTTCCCCACGTCTTCGTCGCAGAGAGACAACCCGCATGAATTGGCAAAGAAATGTACGACTCTCCATGAAGTTGCTGCTGCTGCACCGCCTGTCTGCTACATGGGGCCGTCTCCCGCGGTACGCATGCGGCACCGGCATATGCGTCGGTCGCACGCATGCGAGACGCGTAAGATGCATACACACAAACGCACCGAGAAAAGGAGAGCGGAAAGTTCTATAGAAGTGCATGTGCAGCTGCAAAAGTTTAGTTCCACGTACGTGTTTCCAAACATTTCTGTCTCCCTACGTGTACACAAAATGGAGACCGGGCTGTCCATACACCAAGATTCGCGAGCTGCTGCTGCTGCTGCTGCTCCTGCTGCTGCTGCTGCTCCTGCTGCTGGTGCTGCGCCTGCTGCTGGTGCTGCTACTGCCGCTCCTGCTGCTGCTGCTGCCCCTGCTGCTGGTGCTGCTACTGCCGGTCCTGCTGCTGCTGCTGCCCCTGCTGCAGCTTTTTCTTCTCCTCCTCGCCTTCACCCAGAGAAACACAGAGAAGAAAACCGTTGGTGTTGAACATTACCTTGCTGCTGTTGCTGCTGCCTGTGCAGCGCGTCCTCTGCCTCGGGCTGCTGCTGCAGCACTCCGCTGGCTGTCCCCGCATCGCCGCGTGCTGCTTTGCTGCTGCTGTTGCTCTTCTCCTTGTCCGACTCCTCTGCGCTGCTCCATCCGCCCGTAATAAAATAACACGCCTGCGCCAAGAGCCACCAAATTCAAATAGAGAGCTTCCCACATTTCTTTCCATACTTACGCCTGTACACATACGTACACATATATACACGCACGCATATGTATACATACATACAAATATATACGTATACGCAGTGCATACATATATATATATATGCGTTTGTAGAGGTGCAGACGGAGAATGATACAGAGATGTGCATGTATTTGTGTACACGAGGGCGGAGTTTGAAGAGGTCTGGGGGAAGGAAATCGCGTGTTGACAAACGAAGGGGATGATGGACGTACTTTCAGCCGTTCGATCGTCGCTGACGTCCAGTAGCTGCGTTTCTGCTGCTCGGTCGGCCCGACGCCTGCTGCTGCATACAACGCGTCATCATTGACGGTCGCTGAGTCTGCTGCTTCGTCTTCTTCTTCCTCGACGACGCAGAAGGCAGCAGGGGCTCTTCCTTCGCGTCCCGCAGCAGCCGCAGCAGCACTCGCAGCTTCTCCCTCTTCTTGTTGTGGAACGTGGCCCTTTCTCATGTCGGTGGGGCTGCTGCTGCTGCTATGCGAGACGCCGCCGCGGTCGTCGCGTGGCAGCAGCGACAGCCGCACCGCCGGCAGAGAGCCGTACAACAAACGCGGCAGCTGCTGTCTGCGACTGCTGCTGCTGCTGCCCTGTGCGGCGGCGGAAGTCCCCTCACTTCTTTCGGCAGTCGTTGACGGCTCGTCCTCTTCTTCTTCTTCCTCGAAAAGCGGCAGCGTCCTCGTCCCCAGGAGCGCTGCGACGCTGCCGTGGAGACGGCTGCTGCCCTGCGGCTCCTGTCCCGCTGCTGCGCGGCCTCCGCTTTTCCCCTCCCTTCGCCCTCTGTCCTGCTGCTGCTGCCGCACTTGCCAAGCAGCCCCGGACGAGTACAGCACTTCCTGCAGACACGGCGCCCGCTGAAAACGCCGACGAGCAGCTGCATGCACCGCCTCGATGGCCATTTCTTCGTCTTCTTCGTCTTCTGCTGCTTCTCCTTCGTCTTCCTCCTCGGTGGTGGCCTCACACGTTGCGGTCGCGTCGCTGCTGGCGACGTCGCTGTCTGTTGCTGCTTCTGCTGCTGCAGCAGGTGGCGCTGCTCTTCTGCACCTCCTCTCAGCTGCCTCTTCCTCGTCTTCTTCTGCCTCGTCCTCTTCCTCGTCTACTTCTTCGTGTGCCATATTTTCCCACTCTTCTTCTTCGGCCTCACAGACCGCCGACAGCTGCCGCACACCGGAGGAGGCAGCAGCAGGCGCGTCGAGGGCGCACGCAGATGTGGGGAGAAGGCGCAGCTGCTGCTTCTGCTGCAGCACATGCAGCACCTGCTGCGCCTCCTGCAGTTCCCTCACCATTTTCACTGCGTCTCCCACTTCGGCCGCCTTGGGGGCTCCTTCCCGGCCAACAGCTGCTCGACTACCTGCGCCGAGACTCGCGATGCCCCCTGCGTCTTCTTCGTCATCTTCTGACGATTCTTCTGTCTCTTCACCGCTCGTGTGACTCTCGTTGCTGCTGCTGCTGCAAGTGCTGCCGCTGGTATCCTTGCTGCTGCCGCTGCTGCTCTTCTTCTTGCCGCTGCTGCTGCTCGCTGTCTCCTCCTTCTGCAGCTCCGCGACCTGCTGCAGCTTCTTCTTCTCTTCGCCTTCTCTTATTAGCAACTCCGGACGCGTGAAGGATACCTGCGCCAGCAGCAGCAGCAGACGAACCACCAGGTGTCGCGTGAGTTTATGTGTGCACAGAGGCGTCTCCGCGCCCTGCTTTCTTGGCAGCGCGCAACCACATGAGACGCGCGAGATTCCGGTGTACGTACACCGCAGCGAATGCTAAGTCCGGTGCACGTCCTCCACCTCGGTGAAGTGCGACATCCGGAGGGGTCGCCGCACCAGATTGTTTTCAACGTCTTCGGGTGTATGTACAGCCGAATGCACACGCACCAGATTGCTTTCAACGCCTTCGGGTGTACGTACAGCCGAATACACGCGCGTGTACGTACACGTGAACCGAGACGGTCTTGTCTCCCTGTTTACGCGAACGTACACATGCCGTGAGAAGACGTTTTCTAGCTCTACCCGGTGTACGTACACCCGGTAACAGCAGACGTCTCTGGACGACTTCACGTTTTTCCTCAACAACTTTTAGCAAATCGACACCTCTCCCGTTCGGGTGTCTCGACAGACCAGCCTACAAAATGTCACTATTTTAACTCCGGTGGACCTCCACCCGGTTGTCTCCGCCGTATATTCATCGCGTTTCGTCTCTCCACGCGCCCCTGCACGGGACTGCTTTTCTCTCCACTCCGGTGTACGTACACTTCACGGATCTTTCCACCCGAATATTCGACTCAAATTTGTTTCTAAGTTTCCCGAACTTCGACGCTTCTACTTTCACCTAAACATAGTGCCCGACTCTCTTAACACTCCAGTGTACGTACAGGCCGCAATGCTACCACCTCTCACTATCTACGACGACGTCTTGTGGTGTACGTACACCTGGAAAACGGGTCCCTTCTCCTTGAATTGACGTGTACGTACACCGCAGTGCACTGCTCCTCAAGCCCTTATGACACATAATCTTCATAGAACCCTCGAACATATATATATATATATATATATATAGATTCGCATGTACGTACGTGTATGACGGTCCATTTTCTCTTCCTCTATCCCTCTCCACACATTTGCATGCATGCACGTGTATGCATTTCTCTGCATGCAACTGCACGAAACAACGAGCCGCTCTGACAACGCAGTGGTGATTCTCAAACGCGTATACGTACACACTGATGCATTTACGTATACAGCGAGACAGATAACATATCTTCATCTACATGTACCTACCTGCATATGTATATATATATATGTACAAGAAGATAGAGAGTGAATCTTCATACACTCATACACACGTACATATATATACATATAAATTTCTACATTTGTAGATAAATAATGGATCGCCCTCCATACATATAGATGGATATTGAAAGGGTCGCCGTTTTCTGTGTGTTGAAGAAGAAGGAGAAAGGAAAAGAGGACAGGCGAGCAGCCATTACACTTACTGCGGAGTCGGGCAGGTGTATATACATCGCGTCCGTATCGACGTGGACGTTGCCAACATCAGCAGCAGGTGCGTAGATCGCTCTCTGCCGATCCTTTAGTGACCGCATGCGCCTGTTGCGACGTGCTGCTGCTGCTGTTGCAGTGCCTTCCCCTTCTCCTTGGCCGCCTGCAGCAGCAGCAGCCGCTGCCCTGCGCGCCAACCAGCAGAACCCCACACGACAGCCCAGCCGCGCAGCCCCTCAGCCCCCCGCAGAAATACACGCCAGGGCGATAGCAGCAGCCACAGCGGCAGCAGCAGAGCAGCGGGAGCAGCAGTGGCGAAAGCAGCAGTCGCAGTAGCGGCAGCAGCAGGTTAGCGGCAGCAGCAACATTAGCGGTAGCACCAAGAATAGCGAAACAGCCGCGCAGAGAAAGGGGCAGCAGCAGTTCATCACGCGGCTCAGCAGCAGCCGCAGCGCTCCCGACGAAAGTGCGGCAAATCACAGCAACAGCAGGTGCCGCGGTCACACGCGCTCGCCGCAGCAACAGCAGGTCCACGTCGGATCGCACAGCAGCACCTCAGCAGCAGGCACCCGCAGCAGCAGCAACAAAAAACATCGTTGGAGCGACACAGCAACTGCAGCACAAACGCTGCAAAGAACTCAAAAAAAGAAGGGGCAGCAGCCGTAGACTCGAAGGTTAACCCGGCAGCAGCGCCTGCAGCAAAAGCAGCAGCAAGCCGCCCAGTCCTCCAGGCAGAATCACAGCAGAATATGCAGCAGGAAACGCAGCAGCAACTTCGAGGAAGCAGCGACGGCCACCGAGGGGAAAGGCAGGTGCGCAGCAAACACGGCAAACATGGCAAAGAGTCGAAGTGAAAGCAGCAGCAGCAGCTCCCCGCAGCAGCTCCCCCCAGCAGCTCCCCCCAGCAGCTCAGCAAAACAGCAGCACATTACCTTCCCGCGCCTCCAGCGGGCGGCGGCAGAGGACTGGAGCAGTGCCCACGGAGCCCGCAGCAGCAGACCGGCAGCGCACGAGGATGCAAGCGTGGCGAGAAAGACGCGCAACTGCACCAGTGGAGCGGCACCAGCTGCTGCTGCTGCAGTCTACCGAAAAGGTCCACCAGGCGCGACGGCTGCTACAGCAGCACGTTCTCACGCAGAAGCACCAGCGAAAAGTCGTACAGCAGCAGCAGGAGCAGCAGCAAAAAATCGGACAGCAGCAGCCGGAGCAAAACGTCGAACAGCGGGTGCAGCAGCAAAGAATCGAACAGCAGCAGCACAACCGCCGCCCGTGCAGCATCAAAAACAGGAAATCCCTTGGCAGCAACCCCACACATGCCGCAGCACCAGGAGCGAAACGGCCGCTCGACCCTCCGCTTCACGCGTGCAACAGCAGCAGAAAATTGCAGCTGCCCGTCGCGGACCCCCGGTACACATCGACGCAGCAGCTATGGACAGTCCGCAGCAGGTAGTCAGCGCACCCAGGTGAACAACAGGAAAAAGAATAGCAGCTTCTCCTTCAAGCAGCAGCAGCGGGACGTGCAAAACAACCGTCCGATCCCGACGCAGCGACCCGAGAGAGAGTAGCAGTTGCCGTCGCAGCAAAACACGAGCAGCAGATGCAACAAACAGAAGCAGCACGAGCAGCAGCAGTAGCGACAGCAGAGTCAACAGGAGCGGCAGCAGAAGCAGCACGAGCCGCAGCAGAAGCGACAGCAGAGACAGCAGGAGAGGCAGCAGCAGAAGCTACACGAGCAGCAGCAGACGCAGCAGGAGGAGCAGCAGCAGGAGCGACGGCAGAGTCAACAGGAGCGGCAGCAGAAGCAGCAGGAGAGGCAGCGGCCTCAGCAATGTCGCACAGCAGCAGGTGAAGCCAGGCAGACTGTCTTACGTGACATCGTCGCGCATCTTCGCAAGAGCAGGCGGCGGGCAGGGATCTTCGCAGCAGGAGAGGGACTTGATTTGAAAGTCCCCTGCCCCGGGAATATGGATCCATTGCCCCAGGCGCAGCACTGCTCCTCGGACGTATCCGTAGAACGCGCACGCAGCATGGCCCGCTGCTGCTGCTGCTGCTTCTTCACTTGCTGCTGCTGCTGCTGTTGAGGAGAAGGAGTGTGTGTCGTCGCGTCGCAGCAACGACCACGCACTCCTCCCCTTCTCCTCTTCTGCGTCGCCGGCGGCATTTCCCTTGGCGCCGCTGTCGCTTCTGTTGCTGCGAGGCGCGGCGGTGTGCCCCCGGTCCTTCAGGATGCGGCTGCTGCTGCTCTCCGCCCCGGCGTGTGGGGTGCCCGGCAGCAGCAGCGGCGCGAGCGGCTCGCAGCGAAGGGCCAGCAAGTACGGATGCGCAGAACGCCAGGAGAGCGTTGCAAAGCGCTGCACGGCAATGTATCTCGAAAGGTTGAGAACTTCCCTCTTTTTGTAGTACTTGCCTTCGTACTGCAGCCCTGTTAGATAAAACAGCTTCGCCCCGTCATAAATCTCCGCCCAGAAACGCTTCTTCAGCTCTTTCTTCCGTCGCCGCACCTGCTGCGTTGCTGCTGCCCTGCTCTCCGCTGCCCTCTCCTCGTCTTCTCTGTCCCCGCCCTTCTTCCCTGTGCTGCCGCTGTTGCTGCTTGTGCTGCTCTCCTCTCTCCTGCTGCTATTGCTGCTGCTCTGGGGAGGCGAGACCCCTGTGCTGCTGCTGGCGTCGATCTTCTTCTTGTCCATCGCGTCACCGGAGGGGCTGTTGCTGCTGCTGCTGCTCCTCGGGGGCCGCGGAAGCGACGGCCGCTGCGCCCGTCGGGCTCCAACGCGGTCGAGGCGAGTGAGGACGCCGATGATGCGAGGGAAGCCGTGCGTTTGCAGGATGTTAATAAATTCGAACGTCTCCATCTCGAACCTGCAGCAGCAGCGCCGCAGCGACGCGCAGAAAGCCTCCGGCAGCATGCAGAAAAGAAGTCGCAGCAGCCGCAGGCTACGGCAGCACAGCACATGCAGCAGATACGCAGAGACAGCAGCAGCAGGCCGCAGCAGCAGCAACCGAAAGTCGCAGCGAGTAGAACCTGCCGCAGCAGCAAGAACAAACAGCGGCAGCGCGAACGAGCAGCAACCTCGGCAACAGGAGCAACATCAGCAGCAACCTCAGCAACAGCAGCAGCTGTCTCAGCAAGAGCAGCAGCAACCTCAGCAACAGCACCACCTTCACCAACAGCAGCAGCAGCCTCAGCAACAGCAGCAGCAGCCTCAGCATCAGCAGCGGGGAGGGATTTCTCCGCGGCAGGGTTTACCCGAAGCTGGCATCAATAAGGAGGAGCACAAGGTCAGCAATTTTGGCTGCGTCGAGCATCTGCTGAACATCTGTGCCGCTACACTCGACGAAGGTGAGCCTGCGCTGCTGCGACGCGACGACGGTGATGGGACCGCGGACGACCTGCAGCGCATGTCTTGTGTAATGCCGCACGAGCGAGCGTATAAGGGTCGTCTTGCCCACCTGCAACAGCAGCAGCAGCAACAGCAGCAGCAATGGTAAGAGACAGGCGAAGAAGACAAACACCTGCAGCAGCAGCAGCAGGCTGGTCCACGCTCGGCGAGACGCGCGAAGGGACGCAGAGCTGCTCGCGCATACAAACGGACGTCTGTATCGGGACGCCTCTCCACAAGCGCAGCGCCGGGGATGGCGGAGAAGATGAAGAAGAAAGGACGAAAAGGAGGAGCAGGCCCAAGAACAGCAACGGGAAGGAGAAGCAGTTGCCCTACCGGCGACACAGGGGCAGCTGCAGCAGAAGCAAGCGAGACGGCAGGAACAGCAGCAGCAAAAGAGAGACCAGGAGACCAGCATCAGCAGCAAAAGACGTAGCAGCAGCAGAGCGCCACGGAGGAAAGGAAGCAGCAGCAGCAGCAGCAGCAAATGAAGACGCGAGAGCAGCAGCAGCAGAAGCGAAGGCACTGGAAGAAGCAGCAGCAGCAAACGAGGACGCGGCGGGGCAGCAGCAGCAGAAGAGAACCCACCTACAGCAGCAGAAGGTGGCACACGAATAGCAACAGCAACAGAAGAGGACGCAAGACCAGCAGCAGCAGCGGCAGAAGAGGTCTCGGGGACAGCAGCAGCAGCAAGAGGGGACGCAGGGGCAGCAGCAGAGGAGGAGAAGGAGGAGGAACTCGGTGTCGCCTTTCAGAGGGAGAGTGAACAGCAGCAGCGGGCGCGCAGCTGCCCGAGTCCCGTAGCTGCAGCAGCAGCAGCAGGTGGGGGAGCAAGGGAGAGCAGCAAAGCAGACGTGCCGAGCAGAGGAGAAGGAAAGGCAGAGCAGCGTCAGCAGCTGCGGGAGAGTATTTACATTAGGTGGCCCGTGGACAACAACGATGTAGGGCGGAGGAATATCCGGTGTTTTATCGATCTTCTCTTCCTTTGCTTTGAGGGAAAGTTTGTCGAGCGATCGCTGAACTCTGCGCTGTACAGACACCACCCCACCGCTGAATGTGAACGCTTTCGGATTGTGGGGTGCTGCAGACGTCGCGCTGCTGCCTTCCTTCCGCTGCTGCTTCTTCTTCCGCTGCTGCACTGCATGTTTCAACTTTTTCGGCATGTGCCGCTTGTGCAGCTGCTGCTCCCCTTCCATCTTCACCCACCCGCCGCTCTTCTGCTGCCACCCACACAAACTGCTGCTACTGCTGCTGCTGCCGTTGATCCTGCCGTTCGTCTTGCTGCTGTTCTTCTTGCTGCGGCTGTTGCTGCTGCTGCCGTTGCTGTTGTTGCTGCCGCTGTTGTTGCTGCTGCTGTTGCTGCTGCCCTTCTCGCTGTCCTTCCTGCTGCTGCTGCAGTGCTGGTGGTGCTGCTGCGGGTTTTGTGCTGCGTCCGCTTTTCTTCTTGCTGGTGCTGCTGTTGCTCCCGCCGGCGACGCGTTGCTGATGGTGTTCCCGCTGCTGATGCCGGTGCTATTGGTGCTGCTGTTGCTGCTGCTACTGTCACGGCGCACACACAACGCAGCGGAAGAAGACACACAGGTGAGGCTGCTTGCCGCTGTGTCGTACGAAAACAGCAGCAGCAGCAACTGCTCCAGCCACACTACCACAGCAGCAGCAGCACTGACGTCAGCAGCCTGAACAGCAGCAGCAGCAGCCCTGCTAGGGGCGGCAACGAAGGAACGCCACTACGTAGCAGCAAGAGCAGTGCGACTGTGGAGCCGCCACAGCAGGACAGCCAGGAGCGGAAGCAGCAGCAGCACGTCCGCGGGGATCCCCGCAGCAGCAGCAGCAGCAGCAAATTTTACAAGAAGCAGTTTCCTGCGTCCACCCCACAGGCCCCTGACGAGCTGCTAGCTATCGCACTTCGTTGTTTCCACACGTTGCTGCTGCGGTGAGTAGATCTTCCGGCCGCCTCCGCTGCTTCGGGTGTTGTTGCTCTTTTCTCTTTACGACCCCCTCCGACGGCTGCTGCTGTTGCTGCCGTCAGCGCGGTTGCTGCTGTGGGGCGTCGGCACATCCCCGCTGCTGCTGCAAACAGTACACCGCTGGCACCGGCGTAAAAAAAGCTGCTGCAGCTGCTGCTGTTGTTGCAGCAGGGTGCTGCCACACGTCCTCTGTTCTGCCGATGGCGCTGCTGCTGCTGCTGTTCCTGCTGCGGCCCTGCCGGGGCTGCCTGGGCTGCGGCCGCTGGTTCGCCGCCCATCCGCCGTTGCTGTCCTCTCGTGCGGCTCTCAGTGAGAATTCTGTTGTGGTTCTCGTCCCTGCGACTTCTGCTGCTGCTGCGATTGCTGCTGCTGCTGCAACTGCGGCTGCTGCTGCGGCGACCGCTGCTGCTCTCGCGACCGCTGCTGCTGCCGCGGCTGCTGCTGCTGCTGCCGCGACTGCTGCTGCTGCTGCCGCGACTGCTGCTGCTGCTTCGGTGACGGTTGCTGCTGCCGTTGACCGGCGTGGGGCCTCGAAACTGCCGCAGCACATCCGGTGCGACCACCCCACAAACAAGAAGCAAAAACCCAACAGGAACAGGAGTTGTGGGTTTTTTGAGAGAACAGGAAAAAGCGATGGCATGTCGCTGCTGTCTGCATTTGCATGCAGAGAACGTTTGCGATCGGCCCTGCAACCTGCAGCTTTAACGGGGCTGCTGCTGCTGCTGCTGTAGTTGCGGCTGCTGCGCTGTTGCGCGCACTCGTTGCTACGCGGTGCTCTTGTTGAGGCTTCTGCTGCAGCCGGTGCTGCCCTGCATGCGGCAGCACCGGAGCCGTGGCGGGAGCGGTGGCGACAGCCGTGCAGCTGCCAAGCAGCTGCAGTTCATGCTGCTTGAGCAACAGCAGCAGCAGCAACAGCAGCGCAGCACCAGAGCAGCAGCTGTCTGCCCGCGCGCTGCAGCAGCACCAGCGACAGCAGAGTCACTCATGACGGAGCCCGGGGGACAGCACGGGAAGCAGCGAGGGAAGAAGAAGAAGAGCCGTACCGCTTAAGCAGCTGCAAGAGCTGCGCAGCAGCAGCAAAACGGCAGGAGGAAGTGTCAGCACACAGACACACAAGAGACAGTTGTCCTGAAGCAGAGGCAGGAGGAAGTGGCACACAGATACACCAGAGAGAGCTGCTGCCCGGTATCTTCCTGCTGCTGCCGCGGTTTTCTCTGTTGACTTTCTCACTCCCCCATCTTCTCTCGTCCCGCAAGAGGGATTTGTTTCTGAAACATCTTTTCTGCTCCCCTTTCGAAGACGGGACTGTCCGTGTCTGCCGAATTTCCCTTCAACAACAGCAGCAGCAGACACGTCAGCAGCGCGAGCCTGGCACCGGACTGCAACGAAATCTTGCGGAAATCCTCCTCCTCGTCCGCTGCTGCTGCTATTCCTGTCGCTGCTGCTGCTCTCGCTGCTGCTGCTGTTGCTCTCGCTGCTGCTGCTGTTGCTCTCGCTGCTGCTGCTGTTGCTCTCGCTGCTGCTGCTGTTGCTCCCGCTGCTGCTGTGCTGTTGCTCCCGCTGCTGCTGTGCTGTTGCTGCTGCTGCTGCTGTCTCGCCGCGGAGCAGCGCAGGGATCGGTAGGATGTCTCGTGTACCTTTCTCTGTCTCCTGTCTCGGGGACGTTACGTTTTACCCCCGTCGACTGTAGAAGAAACTGCTTGCCTCGCGCTTCGCGGTCGCTGCTTTTACGACTTTCGAGGAGCCGCCAGGAAAGGCTGTTGCCTTTGCTGCTGCTAGTCACACACCCGCGTTCTCACCACACGGCTGCTCTCTTGCGCTGCAGCAGACAATCTGCAGCTTCCACACGCTGCTGCTGCTGCAGGGGAACTGCAAAAGAGTCGCTCTCCTCGCGCGGCAGCCGCCTCCTCATCACCGATTTCTTCTTCCTTTCCTTTCTCTGGGACAACTGTCGCCTCGCGTCGGCTGCGAGTATCTCGCTGCGACTGCTGAGGCTGCTGCTGCGCTCTTCTCCTACTGCTGCGCTCTTCTCCTACTGCTGCGCTCTTCTCCCACTGCTGCGCTCTTTCTCCTGCTGCTGCTGCGTCTTCTCTCTGTTTCTGCTGCTGCTGCTGCGCCTTCTCTCTGTTTCTCCTGCTGCTGCTGCGCCTTCTCTCTGTTTCTCCTGCTGCTGCTGCGTCTCCTCTCTGTCCCTGCTGCTGTTGCTGCGACTGCTGTGCGTCTTCTTCGAACGTCGAGGCAGTGCTGCGCAGAACCCCGTCCCCCCATTTCTCTGCTGCTTCGACGTGTTCTCGCGTCTGTCCACCAAATCGAGGTGCGCCGAACAACTCGACGAGTCCCTCCCTATCTTTTTCGCCCTCTGTATATGTCCAGAGGAACACACATTCGCGCCTCTCTATGCAGGACTGTATACCTCCCCTCTGCCACATACATGTGCATGCATGTGTATATCTATTCCACGCTCTCAGTGGCCCCACACCATATGTCCGTCCCTCTCCATAAGCATGAGGCACATACACAGAAGGCAATTCATATATATTATCTGCGGACAGAAGGCATGTGTATACATACCTCCATACCTATGCATGCGTCGGTCATACCGAGGAAGCACAGCAGCCGTCATCGAAGAAAGCAGGGCTTTTCATCTCCACATAAATATATACACATATACTTATACGTACATCCATACCTGCACATACGCATGAATAGTTCACTAACACAAAGCTACACAAATAGAGGCACACACACACACACACACACACATACACATATACACACTTGGATGCATGCAACTCTATATGCTCATATATATATGTGTGGGCATAAAGCACGTGTATACCCCCATACATATATATACACATATGCGTGTCATATATATCGTCTACGTATGCAGTGATTTCCTACATATATAGACGTATAGTCTCCATATATATATTCCCAGCTGTATATATGTACTCAATTCATATACATACATATAACATGTGTCTCTGCTTATATATATATA
This sequence comes from Sarcocystis neurona, assembly GCA_000727475.1. Lineage (NCBI taxonomy): Eukaryota > Apicomplexa > Conoidasida > Eucoccidiorida > Sarcocystidae > Sarcocystis > Sarcocystis neurona. The sequence continues at coordinate 349,343 of KL647288.1, read as the reverse complement.
TCAAAAGGTATGTATATATGTATTGAATTCCTATACTTGTAGTCCTATATATGTTTCTTTGTACATATATATATAGGGATTACGTATATATTTATATATGTAGGAAATCACTGCATGCATAGACAATATATATGACACGCATGCATATATATTGTTATACAGAAGCATCCACATATATATATGAATTCCCTTCTGTTAGATGCATCTCTCTAGTGAAGCTGCATATATTAATATATATGTCTTTCTACATATATATGTATGTCAGCTGGCATGTATATATATGTGTTGAACTAGCGTACCCGTCTACGTCTATCTATGTATGGATGCCTTTATATATATATGTGTCGGTAGATTTATATATATATGTGTCAGAGATGGCATGTAGATACGTAGTGAATTTTTGTATAGAACTTATATATACATATATTAGGTATATAGAGGTCACCTGTGTGTATCTATATATAATATATATGAGTCTTCGTATATATATATGTCAGTTGTGTATATGTAGTGGATTCGTGTAGTCCTCTATTACATATGTCTATATGTATATATGTATGTGTGTGTGTGTGTGTCTTTGTATATATATATGTATGTGTATATGTATATGTGTCAGGTATATGTGTGTGTGTAAATATATGGTAAAGTGGGAGAGAATTGGGGTCTATTTGTCTGCGTGTGTCCATCTGTCTGAGTTGCTGTTCTCTGCTCGTGCGAGCTGCTGCAGCGGCGTAGACGGAGAAAAGAGAGGGAGGGAGCCGTGACGGGAAGGACGCCGGGAGGAGCAGCAGCAGCACAGGCCAGAAGCGCACCACGAGGTGCAGCGGCAGCAGCGAACGGCTGCAAGGGCTGGGAGCGGTCGCAGCAAACGCGGGACGAAAGTAGCGCGCAAGTGAGACAAGCAGCGCAGCAGTAGCAGCAACATCTGGGCAGGAGCAGCAACGGCAGCAGCAGCTGGATGGTAGCAGCAGTGGCAGCAGCAGCGACAGCAGCAGCAGCAGCTGGATGGTAGCAGCAGTGGCAGCAGCAGCGACAGCAGCAGCAGCAGCTGGATGGTAGCAGCAGTGGCAGCAGCAGCTGGGCAGTAGCACCAGCGACAGCAACGGCTTGCGGCAGCAGAAAGAGCTGCTACAGAACCGCCTTGCGACTGGGACGCGGCATCCGCTGCAGCAGCAGTCGCGCGGGGTGCTGCAGCGGCAGCAGGACCCCGCATGCTGACGCAGCAGGAACTGCAGCAACAAATGTCAGATCCACCAGCAGCAAGAACAGCAGCAGAACGTGTGAGACATCAGGCGCAGCCGCAGCAGAGGGGTGGAAGAACAGCAGCAGCAACATGTGTGGGTGTGAGAGGAAAGGTGACGCGGCAGCAGCAGCAGCAACAGCAGTGCTGTTCTAACTGCAAAAGGAGCATCTGCGTCAGCAGCAGCAGCAGGACTTATGGAAGAGGAAGAGTAGAAGAATAGCAGCAGCCGCTTGGGGGCGTCTGCCGCTGTGGTTGCAGCGCAAGAAGTCTTCGACGAGTAGCAGCTGCCGCAGCAGAGAACGCCGGAGGAAGTGCCCGCGTCGCGGCTGCAGCTGCTGCGTACCCGAAGGGGCATCGCCGGAAGAAAATCTTCTGCGGCCGAGCAGCAGCAGCAGCAGCACGCCAAGAGTCGCAGCCAACAAAAACACGGCAGCAACACACTCACAGATGCTGTAGCAGCAGCAGCAGCCCAGCAGTAGAAACCGCAGCAGCCGCAGCGCGTCCCCCGCCCTGCGCGGCCGCAACAGCAGCAACAGCGTTATTGCGATAGCAGCACCAACAGAGTCCCAGCAGCAGCAGCAGCAGCAAGAAAGTCGCAGCACAAACAACAGCAAGAGAGTCGCAGCAGCAGCAGCAGCAGCACACACGCACGCGCAGGAGCGACGGGAGGAGGTTGCTTGACGTGTCGAAACAGAGAGTCAATCGACGCGCCACCGCAGCAGCAGAGGACTTCTTGGGAAGAGAGGGAGGTAGAGCGGCCGCAGCGCAACTCTTCGCAGCAGCAGCAGCACTCTTTGGGAGAGACGGAGGGCAGCAGGAGAGGAACACGTTCCTGAGAAACATGCGCGTTTTTTTTAGCAGAAGCATCTGGTAGGGAAGAACTTCCCTGCTGCTGCTTTTGCTGCTGCCGTTGTTGCTGGCTTTCTGCTCGTAGTCTTCTTCCGCTATTAACCGGCTTTTGCTGCTGCTGCTGCTGCGGCCTCTGCTGGTCCTGGTGGTGCCTGCCCTCCTCAGCTTCTGCTCCCGCGCCGTGAGCTGCTGCGCCGCTGCCGCGGTCCTTCTGCAGCAGCCGCGTTTCTTCTCAGCAGCAGACAGGAAGTCTTGCTGCACCTGCTGCGGCTGTTGAGCGGCCGCTTTTTCCCGCAGCCTGCAGACACTTGTTCTGCTGCTCCCGCGGCCGAACACCAGCTTGCGCGTAGCAGCCACCTGCTGCTGCTGCTGGTGCTTCCTCCTCCTCCTGCTCCTCCTTTTCCGCCTCTTCTTCTTCTTCTTCACCACTTGGTGCGCCTGGGCAATGGCTGCTGCTGCTGATGCTGGCGCGCCCGTTCTCCCGGAGGTCTCTTCGTCCTCCTCTTCGGCGTCGTCCTCCGGCGCATCGCGGTCGCGGGCGTCTCTCTCTGCCGCTGGTGGCGAGGAGATGGCGGCGAAGGAGGAGGAGGCCGGAGAAAAGGGCAGGGGGGAGATGACCGTGAGCATGCTGCGGGAGTGTCTGTGCAGTCCAGCCCCGCTGTCGGCAGCGGATTACATCACGACCGCGTCGGGGAATCGCGTGGCCCGGGCAACGCTGCTGTTCGGCTCACACAACATCAGCATTGCCGGGAAGTCCGTCGTTTGCAGCGGCGTCCTGCTGCAGGGGGACGCGGCTCCTCTGCGTTTCGGCCGGCACGTTTTTCTCGGGGAAAACGTCGTCGTACGTCCCAGCTTCTACTTCGCGCGGAAGAGGCAGCAGCAGCAGCAGTCTGGGGAGGCCGGCGCGCGGCCGTCGTCACCGCCGCCAGAGGTGCAGCAGCAGCAGCAGCACCGCAGAGAAACTTCTCCCAGCAGCAAGGGCAGAGGGAAGGGAAGCAGAAGAAGAGGCCGAGGGACGACTGCTGCCGGAAGGCGAGAAACGCCGCGTGGGTCACTTTTAGGAGCAGAAGAGGGGGGGGGCACCGCCGACGCTGGAGGGGATCCGGCGGAGAGGGACAGCGGCGCAGAAGACAGAGAAGCAGAAGAAGGGAAGACCGTACAGGACGGAGAAGCGACAGCGAAGAAGCAGTCCGATATTTCGGCCGCAGCAGACGATGAAGAAGGGCGCAGAAAAGGCGAGGGAAGGCAGCAGGAGACGTTCGCGGTGCTGCATGCGCCGATGGTCGTGGGGGACTACGTTGTGATAGAAGAAAATACGACGGTGCGAGCAGCCTCGATAGGTTCCTGCGTCTTCGTCGGCAGAAACTGCGTCCTCGGGAACAGAAGCATTATCAAGGACTTCTCTGTGCTGCTCCCGAACTCCGTCCTGCCTGCGGATATGGTCGTCCCGTCGTTCACTCTAGCAGGAGGCTGCCCCGCGCGGGTCCTGGGCGAGTTATACGAGAGCTACGAGCTGCTGCTCAAATTTGCTGCAATTGCGCGCACAGCGCCGCCCGCTTCCCAGGTAAGAGACGAAGACTCTTCTTCTTCTTGCCCTCCGTCCTTTTCTGCTCCTCTTGCTGCTGCTGCACCCCCTGCGGCGGCCGGGTTCACAAACTGTCCTGCTGCTGCTGCTGCTGATCAACAGGAACCGTCGGAGACGCCACACGCAGACGACGCTGCTGCTACGTAGGAGGTGAGCTGCTCCAGGACGGTGTGCCGACGCCCGTGCTGCCGGGGTGGCTGCCGTGGCGGCGCTTCCTCGCAGCAGCGGTACCGAAGAAGAGGGAAGGGAAAACCACTCCAGCAGGCCGCGGAGACACAGCAGCAGCCGCTCCTGCTGATGACAAAGAAGGTTCTGCAGACGACGGCGAAAGGCCGAGACACTGTTGCAGCTGCAAGAAGAAGAAGAAGAGGAGAAGAGAGAGATGTCGAGGAATGCGGAGAAGGAGACGCTGCGGAGGCCGGAAGATACCGGGGACACACGAGAAACTCCGGCGTCGCGCAGCAGCAGCAACACGCAGGGGAGAAGGAAGCAGCGGCTGCTGCACTGGACGACTCAAAGAAAAGGACAGCAACAATGCTTGGGGGGGAACACAGCTGCCACAGCAGAAAACGACGAAGACAAAAAACGGGCAGCAGCAACAACACCGACGCTCGTGCTGCTGCTGCTGCTGTTTTGCTGCTGCTGCTGCTGTTGCTGCCGCTGTTTTGCTGCTGCTGTTGCTGCTGCTGGGTTGTGCGATTTCACGCCTGCGCCGTAGGCAGAAGAAGCGTCCCCCACAGCAGCAGCAAAGGACGGATTTACCCCAGTGCTTCTGCTGCTGCATCTGCTGTCCGTCTGCTTCTTCTCCTTCTCCGTCTCCCCCCCCTTCTACGAACCAACGCACTTCCCGACTTCTTCCCTCGCCTAATGCAAGTCTTCTCCATATACACCTAGAGATACACACACACACACACATCTATGTATGTACATCTGTGTGTGTATCTCTGCGCATGCACACACGTGTGTATATGTGTGTGTGCACGTGTGAGTATTTGTATGTGTATACACGCGCGCATGCACACGCACACGCAGAGATAGAAATGCCTGTATATGTGTTTGCTGATGAATACTGAACCCACCTATTTCTCTCTGTGTTTCTCCGCCTTTCCACTCTCTACATATCTTCTCTGTATGTTTGTTCGTGTGTCTCCCCGTCTCCGTGTCTCCGGCACATACATGTGTGTACATGCACCTCGAATCCTCCGTCTTTTGTGTGCCCCCCCCCCTGTGCTGTTTTCTATCGTTTCTCCAGCCCCCTGCATGCACACGCGCAGGGGAGAACTTCTCTTATTCTGCGGTGGCAGATTTTCGTCGTCGGTTTCGCGAGCCCCGCATGCGCGGTGCAGCCGCGTGGATCTCCGCTCTCGAGCAACACCGAGGCAGGAGGGGAAGGCGGTTTGCTGCTGCTGCTGCCGTTCATCCGCAGCAGGGCTCCTGGACGGGGCGGCCAGGGGAACTTTTCTTCTCCTCCTCCCCCCTCTCCGACCACCTCTCCCCCCGCATGCATGCATGCGCACAGACATATATGTCTCCCCCCCTGCAGGCACATATGTGTGAATATATATGTGTGCGTGCGTGGGCGAGTGCTTCCCGCTCGTTTCGAGAACTCTGCTGCTGCCGGTGTTTATCGAACGCCCGCCAAGCAGAACATCTCCGCCGCCCGGATCCACACACGTCTTCTCCTCCCCGGTCTTCTCCCACCATCGTTCTACACATATGCAGTTTTATCGATACGCACATACACACACATATACACAAAAAAAGACACACATATACACACTCACATACGTATATATGTGTGTGCGTAGAAATATGTTGACGAATCGTGGGCCGGTAGCAACTGTGAAGGATATCGCGTGTGTCTACGTAGAGACGACCAAACTGTCGTCTGTTAGTAAATATATGTGTAGATGTATATATGGATGTGTATGTGTATTATTTGTAGGTTTGCCTCAATTTCCTCTATTTACACACGTCACCTGGAAGTGTATCTGTACTTCTGTATATATATGTGTGTGGGTCTGTACGTGTCTACATTGATCTGTATATATGTATGTGTCGCTATGTCTATATGTGTGTATGTCTCTACTATAATATGTATATGTGTACGTATATCTCTCTGCGTATGTGCGCATATATAAATGCGGGTCCGCATCTTGTATATATGTGTATGCTGGTGTATATGTATGTGCATGTTGCTGTGCATGTATGTAGGTATGCATGTACGTATAATATGTATCCATGTGTCTGTGTTTGTGTGTGTATATGCATACACGTATATATGTGTGTGTATATTTTGATGTATATTTATGTGTGTGTATAAGTATGTAGAGAGAGATATTCGTGGATGAAGACGCAGCGGCGCCGAAGAGGTTTTTTTGGATTTGACGAGGAAGCCGCGACTCTCAACGCCGCTGCAGGACAAGAAAGCGCTGCACCGCACACTGTAGTATATCTGTGCAGGCATTTATATATTTATATTTACATACACATATATGTATATTTCCCCGCTGTCTGCATGCTCCCGAATTTGTATGTATCCCCCTTCCATAGAGAACAGTAGACGGACGTGTGCTTGTGTGGGAGAGGACTGGGTGCGTTCTCCCGACAACGAACTCTACACCTGCAACATCAGCTCATACTTACCTTTGTACGTAGTGTTATATTCATACGCATGCAGTCTTCTGTATATAGTAGTGTGCTTGCACGACGCTAATGTAATCTATGCACGGACGTACATGCACGACGCCAGTATTACGTATAGTGGTGTATGTATATAGGCGTATCGGCCTGTGTATTCTTGCGATAATTGGTGTTCTCGACCCCTTCGACGATAAACAAATGCACACAAATATTGACGCATACATATATACATAGTAAACAAATACATACAAATATTCACGTACATATATATATATATATACATATGTACATAGCACTACGTATATATGTGTATGCGTATAGAGGATTGCATACCTTAGGTTTATAAGATTTTAGATGTAGACACGTCCTCGGTACGTATCGAAATGGAGTTATAACGGAGGGACGGGAACCAACTCGACGAGAAACTTTCTTCGCTGCCACCGCGCGGTCCACGCGCCGATACCTCGCGCTCCAGCTGCTGCTTTTACACAAGAGTTGCTGCTCCTGCTCTTGCACGTGCTGCTGCTGCTTCTGCAGTGCTCACGTTCGCCGCTGGGATAAGTCGCTGCCGCCGCTCCCACACGGTAGTTGCTGCTCCTGCTCTTGGAGGTGTTTCTTCTGGAGTGTCTACTCTCGCTGTTCCTGTATATAGTTGCTGCTGCTTTCACACCAGAGTTGCTGCTCCTGCTTTTGTAGATGCTGCTGCTGCTCCTGCAGGGCCCCCGTTCTCTGCTGCTGTGTGACACGGCTGCGGCTAGTACTGGGGCGTCTGCTGTTGCAGCAGCTGACTGCTGTTGCTGCGGCTGCTTCGTCGCCTGCTTGTGATACTCACACCACTGCAGCGGGACCGAGTGTCCCTACGCAGATGCCTGAGTTGTTGCCGCTGCCGATGTTGGGACTGCTGTTACCGCCGCATCTGCGCTAGCTGCTGCCGCTGCTACCTGCTAGGTCTACTCCACTCCTGTCTTACCAGGACTGCTGCTACTGCCGTTAGAGCGCCGCTGCTACTGCCCCGCCGACTACTACTGCCGCTACGATTATCGCAACCTGCGCTGCTGGTGTGCTTAATGCTACTGGCGCTGTGGCCGCTATCCCTGCTTTTATTTCTGCTGCGACTCTCCGCACTGCACCTGCAACTGCGACAGCCACTGCTGCTGGTGGTGCTGCTGCCGTTCCGCCTACCATCGTTTTTGCTGGAGGACCCCGCGCTGCTCATTGCACGTGCGTATAAACGACCTCATCTTCGTTTGTATGCGGGCCTCCCAGACACAATAGGACGCACAACTGCATGCGTATCTGCAGTGCATGTATGCGTGAACGTAGACACATACATATTAGCTATATACATACGTATACTTTCATACACACGACATGCGAACAATGATGCGAAAAGTAAAGGTGGCTACGGGTAGACGGTGTAGATGTGTGAGTATTTGAACATTTGTGTGGCCCTAATGAAGGACTACCGGCGGACTTCGTGCAAGTAGGCTTCATAGGGAGAGTCAGTGAGGCCTCGTGTTTCATGGAAGTTGTATCAAACGTGGTTGAACCGTACTTGCTGCGGACGTGCGCGCACAAAAATTGCCGGGAAAATGCAAACGTACGTATGTAGGATATGTATGGATGCGTTCGAATACACGCGCTCGACCGTGAGCCGACGGTTGTGCCAAGGAGGTCCTGAGAATTGCTGCAGATTTGTGCGCGCGTGGGAAAATACGTCTCCGTACACGGCAGCAAGAAGGTTAGGATGGGGAGTTGAGTGTGCGTACGTGAGTTTACGTCGGATTGCTCGAAGGTGACCAGCACATGCAAAGGCTCGTCAAGCGAAATGCAGGTTGCTACAGCAGCCAGCCCGTAGGTCTCAAGGAAGAGAGCAATTCCAGGAGCAGCAGAAGCAACAGCCGTAGACCGCTCTCGAGGCTGCAGCGAGTGCAGTGTGCGGCTCGTAGGCAGACTACCTTAGTTCCTGCTGCTGCTAAACTAGGAAAGGCTCTCCTGGGCAGGGCGGCACGGAAACCCCCGCAGCGACACAAGCATCCTCCCCCGGAATAGGAGTAAAGCATCCAGCGGTCCGACAGTCCTCGGGCCTCTTCTAGAGGAGAAGTGGACACAGTACGAGAGGTGCGGGAAAATAGAACAACGTGTAACGGGCTTCCCGGAAGGAAATCGAGGACACTACTAGAAGGACTCGTTTGCGACAGCGGTTGTAGGGCCAGCACGAGTGTACGTTGCGCAGTTTCCGTAGAACAAGAAGCAGCAGAAACACGCGTACTGCAGTTGTTAGAAGAAGGCAGCAGCAATCAGGCGTCTGCTGAAGGTTGCAGTGCACACGTACTTTAGAAAGAAGACTTCGCGTCAGCGTGGCACTCGCGCCAGACACGCGTGACGGCCGCGTAAAATGCTGCAGCATAGGCGCTGATCTTGGAGTACCAGAGAGAAGCGGCTGCACTTGAGCACAGGGAGAAGTGCTGCTACGGTTGCAGCAGCAGCAGCAGGGACATCAAAGTAAGGCCGCTACAGCAGCAGCAGCAGCGGTAAGGATACGTTAAGTAGTAGCCGTGTTACAGCAGCAGCAGTAATAATGATACTTGCAGATGTTGCAGCGACAGCAGCAGGAGTCATAGTCGTACACGTAGGAGTGCTGTCACAGCGGAAGCACCTGTCAAAGTAATAATGAACGCAGTAGGGCTGCTACAACAGGAGTAGCAGAAGAACGGATACAGAAGCGTGGCAAACGCAGTAGCAGCAGCACCAGCGTCAGTAGGCGGTGCTCTAAATATCCTGCAACCCCAGCATCCGTCGCCAACAGGACCGAAAAGGCACCGGTGTTGCTGCAGCAGGAGTGCAGAGGAACAGCAAACTACCGCTAACACGGCGGCAGCACCAACAGTGGTGCACTGGGCCCCTGCGTAGCCGCAAGAAGAAGAGCAGCACTGACATTTTTACGAACTTGTCCTGGCACCGCCCGGCACCAGCTGCTGCAGCACAAGTAGACGGAGGAAAAGCAGCAGAAGAGATAGCAGCACTGGTAGCGGGATACGTATTTTCTATCCTCGTGTGATAGTGAGTCCTGCTTATATATATTTTTGCACGTTCGTCTCCACTTGACTGCGCACAGCGTATGCCGCAGGTTGAGCAGGTGCAGTGAACATCATTTCAGGGTAGGTGCTGCGGCAGTGCGAGGAGTGAGGAAATGAAGTAAATCCATTGTTTTTGCTGCTTGGCTCTGACCCCATTCAGCAGGAGCTGCAGCAGCAACAACGCGCGTGCCGCGCCTCTGGGCTGCAGACCTGCTCCGGCACCGTGAACACGACCTGCAGTTTTCTGTTTGAAATTCAAACAGTTCATAGGCTTCTTATTAGCAGCAGCTGCTGTTTCCTTCGCTGCTGCTGGCGCGTTGCTATTGTTGCGCGGGTGCTGCAGCACAACACTGGTGTAAGCAGCCAGAATTCAACAAACCTCGGCGTGAGAGGCTCCCTGCCGCTGCTGCTCCTGCTGCGCGTGAGCTGCTGGAAGGTTGCTGCTGCAGCCGCCGCCGCTCGTGCTGTCACTCCTTCGGCTGCTACGTGACTTCACGCGTGTGCTTCTGCAGCTGTACACGCATCCCCGCGCTTCGTGTACGGGTCCCACGAAGCGGGCAACTGCAACTGCGCTGATGCTGCTGTTGGTGCAAAGTACAGCGAAGGCCTGCTCCTCGGGCACAAGGCTCGCCGGAAGTGTCAATATGTATATATATATGTATATGTATATGTATATATATATATATCAGCTTCTCCGATACGTGTGTCCATCAGCGAGATTCTACGGACAGCAAAGCCCTGCTTCTCCCGCACGAGGCTGGCAATATGTGTATGTCTCTGCGCTGCCGACACGTGTAGCCATCCGCGTGTCTCTCGTGTCTGCAGGACAGACGCAAGCATATGTGTATCCACTTGTCTCGAAGTTTCCTGTCGTAATGCGTGTGTCTTCATAGACAAGAAGTGTTGGTACGGGTAGTAGGTACGCACGCGCCGTCCGGCCTGCATACCTACATATCTCAGACATATCATATATATATCATATATATCATATATATATTTCCCTCTCTTCATACATATGTAGAGATAGACATAGATAGTTGGTACGCGTCTATATGCGCATTCGACCGCAGCCGACAGGCCTCTGTCTCAACAGAAATGCAGACAGAAGTAGATCCCTGTACGTTCGTGAAGTACCCGCGCGCGTGTGGACGTGCGAGGCAGCACACATACACGTGCGTCTTTCTCTCGCACGCATGAAGTTCAGATCCGTGTGTGGCAGCGCAGTGTAGGCAGTCGCGTCCTCGCAGGTTCGAGCCGTCTCCTCCTTTTCTATAGTCCTCGCAAGCAAAGAAACAAAGTTACGTGTGCTGTGCGTATAGAGAGGAAGTCGCCTATCTCTGTGCAAATCTCTGCGCATAGTAAAACCCCTTCCGTGCTCGACTGTTCCACACCTGCATACCAACGCGACAACACGTGTGTGTGCGTGGGCAGATATTTCTTGGAAATCGATGACCCCCTGTGTAGACTTCCGAATGCGTACACCCCGCGCGTAGGGGCAGCAGCGCGGCGTGCACGCCAGCGCCTGCAGCTGTCTCGCTGCTGTGTACCGCGGCTTCTCCGCCGCCGCATGGAGAGAAAAAGTAGTAGCAGCAAGACGAAACGCGAACGCTGAGGAACGCGAAGGAAGAGAAGAAAAGACGTTTTGCTTTAGGCTTCCCGCTTATTGTCAGGAAGACAACGCGCGCCCTCGGGAGAAGGAAGACCGAGACGGCGAGGAAAGTGCGTCCTACCCTGTGCCAGCAATTCGTGTAGAAAGCGAGTGAGAGTGGCAGAGAGAAGAAAACTCTCCGGCTACGTGAAAATCGCAGCAGACAGAGCCCCGTGGATGGCACGGTCGTCCTCCCGCGGTCTGGTCTCAGCAGGTGCACAGCTGCTGCGCGGATTCGCTGCCGCATTGTTTTAGAGAGAGACAGCGCGAGACAAAAAAGGTGCAGGACGAACAACCCCCCACCCGTCTCCACAAAATTGTTGCCTCTGATGAAAACGTCCTATTTCCTGTCTCTCCTCTGTTTGCGTGTCTCCGTATGTCTCTCTGTATGTATGTGTCTGTGTCTATGTGTCTGTGTCTATGTGTCTGTGTGTGTGTGTATATGTACATATATACACATATATATATATATATGGAGATATGGAAACTGTTGACATATATAGACACAAAATAATGAGAATGCGCATGCAGACAACTGGCTACATACGAGGGATTCGCGAAGTTCACTTTATAAGCCGGTAACGAATAAGTAGACCGCCTCAGCCCTGCAAGGCTCGAGAAGGAAGACAAGCAGAGAAGAACGCGGTGGATAATCACCTACCCCGGGAAAATCAGACGCACACACACGCACACATCCACATATATACACATATATATATATATATACATACGCATACACATATATACATATGTGCACACATACATACGCATGCATGCACAAATATACACACGCACACACATACATATATGTACACACACATGCACATACATTCATATATGTATACACACACACACACACGTATATACACGCACACTATTAAATACACATATTCGTAGATTTGTTCATAGTGCAGTATGATGAAATCTATCAGGACAGATGTATGTGCACATGTATACATGTACGTAGCTCCCCTTATAAAGAGAGAAGAGAAGAATTTGGATATGTGCGCGGATGGCTGCCTTTGAGATGACACAGACGAGGAAAGACGGGGGAAAGAAGACAAGCATGCGCAGCGGGTAACCCGGGAACAACCCAGCAGCAGCAGCAGCACTCGCGCAGAGTGTGAGCCTTCTAAAATTTTAGAAATTTCTGCTTCCTCCTTGGTCTCCTGCTGCTGCTCCTGCTGCTGCTGTCGCTGCGTTTCTTGAACCTGCTGCACCACCTCCCAGAACTGCTGCTGCTGCATGGGGAATACGGGCAGCAGATGTCGCCGGTGGGGCTGCGGCGGAGGCCGACGTTGCTGCAACAGCTCTTCGTACTCCCGCTTCCGGTTCACTTCCTCCTGCTGCTGCGACTTCTTCTCCTCCTCTTCCGTCCCCTCCACGTCCCGCTGCCACTGCTGCCGGTCCGCCTGCTGGTGCTTCCGCACTTCCTGCTGCCAGACCTGTTGCTGCAGCTGCTGCTGCCGGTCCCGGTGCTGCGGTTGATGCTGCCGCTGCTGCCGCCGCTGCAGCTCCCCCTCTGCCTCCCGCCGCTGCCGCCGTTCTCCCTGTGCTGCCGCCTTTGTTTTCGGCTGCCAGTGTTGCTGCTGCTGTTGCTCCCTCCTGCTGCTGCTGCGGCGTATCTGCGGTCGAGGCGTCTTTTTTGCCGACCGCTCCTCTGCCGCTGCTACCCAGCAGCAACACACCGTTAACAGTAGAGGGAGGAGACGCTGTGCTACGTTTACCACGAGAAACACCAGACGTTTCTCCTTCACTTCTCGATGAATCCTCGCTGCTGCTGCTTTTTCTTCTTCCTTCCCTTACACTAGATCCGCTGCTTCTGTCACTGCAGTTGCTGCTGCTGCTGCTTCTGCGTCTTCTTCGCCTCCCCATGCTGCGAGGGCCACTGCTGCGGTCCCGACTGCTGTCACTGCTGCTACCGCTGCTCCTCCTCCTTCTTCTTCTCCTCCTCCGTCGTCTGCTGCTCCTTCCTCTCCTTCCCGTGCTGCTCCTGCTGCCACTCTCCTGCTTCTTCTCTCTTCTGCCGGTGCTGCTGCTCTTCTTCACTTTCTTGCTGCTGCTGCTGCTGCGGCTGTATCTGTCCTGCTCCTGCGCCCTCTCTCCCTGCTGCTGCAGCGACGACGCTGCTTCTCGCTCCCCCGCCACCCCACACAACAGCTGCTGCATGTCTTCTCTCTCTGACAATTTGCTGCTGTTCGACAGGTCCGGCTCCGGTCGGCTGCTGTCACTGCTGCTCTTCTTCCTCTCCTCTTGTTTCACGCTCCTGCTACTGCTACTGCTGCCACCCCCTTCTTCCTCTTGCTTCTTTTTCTCCTCCTCCTGCTGCTGCTGCAGCTTCGCGTTGCTGCCTTTTCCATCATCCCAGCGACCCTCTGCAGCACCTGTACGCTTCTCAACTTCTGACGCATGCGCAGGGCTCCTTTCTTGCGGCTTTCCGGGACGAGAAGGAGACGGAGAAGATGAAGAGTCGCGAGTTTTGCTGCTGCTTCTGCTGCTGCCTCTGCTGCTGTACCTGCTGCTCGGGGTGCTGCCGGTGCTGCTGCTGCTGCGACTGCCTCTGCTGCTTGCTGGGCTTCCGCTGCTGCTCCGGCTTCTGCTGCTGCTGCTCTGCGACCCTCTTCGTCTTCTGGCTCGCCTGCTGCTGTTTCTTCGCCGACTTCTGCGTCTACTCCTTCGTCGCACTCTGCTGCTGCTGTTGTCGCTGCTGTAGCTGCCGCTGCTGCTCTCATCGGTATCACTGCCGCTGCTGCCGGCTGCACGACGGCGTTGCTGTCTCTGTCGCTGCAGCGTTTTGAGCAGCAGCAGCGGCGTCGGCGCAGCAGCCGCAGCAAGTCCGCCGGTCTGCGGCCGCTGCTGCTGCTGCTGCAGAGCAGCAGGAGGCAACTGCGGCAGCTGCAGCTGCGGCAAGTGCAGTTGCAACTCGAGGCGAGCGCACTGCCGCTTATAATCAAGCGCTGCTGCAGCATCAGCAGCAGCTACACACTCCGACGGAGTGCTACGGTACAGACACGCAGGAGGAAAGCGCGGGAACCACCAGGGGATGTGCGCCGGTGGCCCTGCTGGGGCCACCGCACTGCTGCTGCTGCATGCGCTGCTGCTTCTTCCCGTTCCTGGTTGAAACAGCTTCTTCGCGTCAGCGCTGCTGCTGCCCGGGGGAAGCGACGTGACAGCAGCAGCACCGCCCGCTGCGGCACCGGGACCTCCTCCCGTGCTGCCTGCCCCTGCAACAGCAGCAGCAGCAGCGGCCGGCGAGATCAACACGCCCGCTGCTGTTGCTGCTCCTCCTGCTGTTGCGCCTGTCCCTGCGAGTCCCATTCCGCCGGTCTCGCCCTGCGGTCCCCCGCTCCCTGCCGTCCCGGCCTGCTTTGCTGCTGCTGCAGCTTCTGCTGCCGCGACGCCTGACGCCAGGGATGAAGGCAGCACCAGCGCCGCTGCTGCCACTGCTGCAGCTCCTGTGTCTTCTTCAAACTTCTCTTCGGCCGTCGCAGCAGCATGCGACCCAGCAGCACCAGCAACAGCGGCGCTACTATCGAAAAGTGCGCTATCCGTACCGCTGCTGCTCCTGGAGATCGTCACAGCTCCACGAGACGGAGACACACGACTGCCTGCTGCTGATCCTCCTCCTCCTGCACCTCCTGAAGTCCCCCCACTGTCGCTCCCCAGCTGTTTCTCTCCGCTGCTGCCTGCTGCCGCATGCACGCCGCCACCTCCTCGTCCTCCTCCTGCCGCTGCTGTCCCTGCTGCTCCTCGTCCACCTGCCGCCTCTGCCCCTCCCCCTGTGGCTGCCAGCGCGCTTCCTGCTCCTCCTGCTCCTCCTCCTGCTGCAGCGGCATCGCCACTAGCACCGGCAGTGGCCCCTTCCAGCAGCGCTCCGGCTCCTGCTGCTCCTGTTGCTTCTGCTGCGCCTCCGCCTCCGCTGCCTGCCCCTGCCTCTCCTGCTGCTGCATGCCGCTGCGGCTCGCCATACAGCAGCGCATCCTCCCCTCCGTCGCCGAGCAGCCGACGATACAACCAAGAATCCTCCTGCGTCAATATCGCCGCTCTCGCAGCAGCAGCAATTTTGTCCTCTCGTCTTCGACGCTTTCTGCTGCTGTTGTCCCCTCCCCTCATCTCCCCCGTCTCTTTTTCCTTCTGCCACTTCCGCCCTTCCGTCCTTCTCCTCCTCCTCCGCTGCTGCTGCTGCGCTGTCTCCTGCTGCTGCTGCCGCGCTCCCTCCTGCTGCTGCTGCTGCCGTGCTTTCTCCGCCAGCTGCTGCGAGAGAGGCAAGTGCTTGGACAGCACTGCCCCCACAGGTGCTGCAGTGCGATAGAGAAGGGAGTACACCGAAGGAGACATATCGAACAGCGCCTGCTTCACATCGTAGTAGTTGCATGCGGCTGTGCCGCGTAGTGTTGCGTAGCGCGTCGCCTGCCGGCCAAGTTCCTCCAATCGTGCAGCAGTCCACGCAGCGAGATACTCGAGGCACTGCGGATCTGCATTGCAGAGGCCCTTCTGCAGCAGCAGCAACGCGCAACGTCGCTGCAGCCAGGCGTAAAAGTAGCTGCTGCCGCTGCTCAGGCCCTGTGCGAAACATCGTTCCGCTGCACGGCTCTCTCCTGCTTCTGCTGCTCTGTCTCTTCCTATTGCTGCTGCTCTTCCTGTCTCTCTCCCTCCCTTCCCTGCTGCTCGTCTTCTCTCTGCTGCCGCTGCTGGTCCTCTTCCTACGCCTCCTGCTGCCGCTCCTCCTCCTCCTCTGCCTGCTGCCGCTCTCCTTGCTGCTGCTCTCCTCGCCCCCCTTCCCATCGCTGCTGCTGCTGCCCGTGCTGCCGCTGCCAGCCGCGCCGCTGCTGCAACCACTGCTGCACCACCTCTTGTTGCCGATGCAGTGGACCCCACAGCAGCAAAACTCACGAGCTGCTCAGCTGCAACAGCGGTCACGCCGTCCCGCTGCTGCTCTGCGGTGCCTAGGCCGGGAAGCGCGCCTCCCACTAGCAGCCGTTGCACGGGCATTGGTGGCACTGCTGCCGCTCTGCCCCGTCCTGCTGCTTTTGCCGCTCCTGCAAAAAATCTCGCTGCTGCTGCTGCTCGCATTCCTGCTGCTGTTCCTCCTCCTCCCCCGCCTGCTGCTGCTTTGGCAGCTGCTGCTGCTCGAACTGCTGCTACTGCTCTAGCCGCTGCTGCTGCTCGCGCTGCAGGTGATAATCGCGCTCCTGCCGCCGGCGGAGTCAAGAAGTGCTTCCTGGTTCCTGGTGGCGGCACCACCAGCAGTCTCCTTCCTCCTGCTGCTGCTTCTGGCCGTCCCGTTGCTGCAGCATGCCTCGCTGGTAGCGCTGCTTTCCGTGCCCCTGCTGCTGCGGCTCCTGCTTCTGCTGCCGCTCCTGGTCTTCGTCCAACTCCCGCTGCTGCTGCCTCTGCCGCTGTCAAAGGTCGAGCTGCCGATCCTTCTGCTGCTGTGGGTCGCGCAGCGCCTGCCGCTGAGCCGGCTCTTGTTGCTGCCGCTGCCACACGTGCGTTCGCATGGGTTACCGTCGGCGCTGCCGCTGCGGTTGCTGCTGCTGCAGCAGCAGGACGACGGGGTGGGGAGAGAGCCGGCGACGCTGTCGGCCCCGCTGCTGTGGCGGACTTCAAAATAGGAAGGCGTGCTCCAGCGGCAGCAGCACCCGGCTGCTGCACCAGTTGCTGCCTTCGCAACTGTTGCGTTAGTACGAGATGCTGCTGCTGTCCAGCGCTCCTGCTCCGCAGAAGTGACGCAGGTGGTGCAGCAGCAGCGGCAGTCGTCTCCCCTTTCGACTGCTGCTGCTGCTGCACCAACAGCCGATGCATCTGCTGCTGCTGCTGCTGCACCAGTCCCTGCTGTTGCTGCTCGTGACGTGCATGTGAAGGCGACGCAGCAGCATGCTGACGATGCGCAGGTAACTGCTGCGAAGCAGAAGGCGCAGAAGCGGCAGTCCTAGCGGACCTAGGACTCGCCTTGTCCCCGGCTGCTGCAGCTGCTGCTCCTCCTCCTGTCGCCGGTGCAACCGTCTTCGCTGCTGCTGCCGCTGCGGAGCCTGACGCTGCTGCTGCTGCTGCTCCTGCTGGAGACGGAAGCGCAGCAGCACCAGGCGCTTGCTGCGTTGTTGCTGCTGCCCTTGCTGCTGCTGCTGTCCCCCCCATGCGGCCTGGTGCTGCACCTACGGTTGCCGGCAGACACGGGCGGCCGGCTTGAGCAGCAGCAGCAGCAGTAGCAGCAGCACCGGGTGGAGGGAGCGCAAGAGACGACGATACACCCGGACGTCCAGAGACTTTGGCGAGCGACAAGGGACGGTCCACATCCCGCTGCTGCTGTGCTGGAGGCTCCTCTCCTGCTGCAGTCACACGCTGCGACTGCTGCTGTCGCTCCCCCACTGCTGCTGTTGCGCCACCTGCTGCTGCTGCCGTGGCGGCTCCTGTTGCTGCCGTGGCGGCTCCTGTTGATGCCGCGGCGGCTGCTGCTGTGGAACTGCATGCGGCTTGTGCAGCAGCGGGGGCTGCTGCTGCTGCAGGTCCTGTGCGACGGTTTGACGTTGCTGCTGCTGTGGCTCTGCGTTGTGGAAGGGCGGATGCTCCTGCTGCTGCTGTGACGCTGGCGACCGCCGACGTCCTTTCTGCTGCTGCTGCTGTTGCTGTTCGCGCAGCAGACGCTGTTGCAGCTCCAGCTGCTGCTGCTGCAGATGCCGCTGTTGCTGCGACTGCTGCTGTTGCAGTTTCTTCTGCGCCTGCTGCATGTCTTGCTGCAGCAGCTGGTGGACGTGCTGCTGCTGCGTCTGCTGCATTGGCTGAATCGTCTGCTGCTGCTGCGCGTGCTGCTGCGGCGCCGCCTGCTGCTGCACGTGCTGTGTCTGCTGTTGCGGCTGTCCCCGATGTAGCGGAGCCGGCTGAACGGCTGCGGGCACGCTGCTGCTAGCAGCCGCACGAGCCGCAGCTGTTGCGGCGCTGCCGCTGCTGCTTCTCTCTGCTGCTGGAGGGGGCTGCGTGACAGCAGGGAGTTTCTGCTGCGGCCGAGCTATGACTTGAACTGCTGGTGCACACCTCGGTGACCCTGCTCCTGCTGCTGCTGCTTTCGCTAGTGCTGCTGCTCCTGCTGCTGTTGCTCCTCTTGCTGCTGGAACACCTGCTTGTCCGGCTGCGACTGGGAGCTGCACAGGCGGCGGTTGCGCTGCACTGCCTGCAGCGAGAGCTCCTGGGGCAGGAGAACCCTTCGCCTGCGCCTGCTGCTCCTGCTGCCGCTGCTGCTGCTGCTGCCGCAAATGCTGCTGCTGCAACAAATGCTGCTGCTGCAGCACATGCTGCTGCTGCTGCGGCATCACCTGCTGCTGCCGCAGATGCTGCTGCTGCTGCAAACGCTGCTGCTGCTGCAAATGCTGCTGCTGCAGATGCTGCTGCTGCGGCAAATGCTGTTGCCGCAAGTACTGCTGCTGCTGTTGCTGCAGCTGGTGCTGCTGGACAGGGGAGTGGTGCACACGTTGCTGCAACGGACGATGCTGCTGCAGATGCGACGCCTGCTGAAACTGCTGCAGTTGTTGTTGCAGCGGCTGCTGCTGCTGCGGGTGCGCCTGCTGCTGCTGCGGATGCGCCTGCTGCTGCTGCGGATGCGCCTGCTGCTGCTGCTGCGGATGCGGCTGCTGCTGCTGCGGGTGTGCCTGCTGCTGCTGCGGGTGTGCCTGCTGCTGCTGCGGGTGCGCCTGCTGCTGCTGCGGGTGCGCCTGCTGCTCCTGCCGTTGTTGCGCCTGCTGCACCCCCTGCGGCGCAGGCTGCTGCAGTTGCGGTGGAAGTTGCGCCATCTGTCGAGGAGAAGGCTGCGCCTGCTGCTGTTGCTGCTGGTGCGGATGCGTTTGCTGCTGTCGTATCAAATCTTGCGCATGCCGGTGTTGCTGCGGTCGTGGCTGCTGCGGCTGCTGTTGTAGCTGCTGCTGTTGTAGCTGCTGCTGTTGTAGCTGCTGCTGTTGTAGGTGCTGCGGCTGTAGCTGCTGCTCTTGCTGTTGCTTCTGTGGGTGCTGCTGCTGTAGCTGTTGCTGCTCTGGGTGCTGCTGCTGCTGGAGCGGTCGTTGCAGCTGTTGCTGCGCGATCGAATATTGCTGTAGCTGCTGCTGCGGCCGCTGCTTCGCATCCTGCTGATCCTGTACCTGTTTCTGCTGCCGTGCGGTCTGCAACTGTTGCTGCTGCTGCTGATGCAGCTGCTGCTGAGAATACTGCCGGTCATGCTGGTGCTGCTGCCCTAGCTGCTGTTCCTGGTGTGCGCGCTGCTGCTGTGCCTGTAGATGCTGCTGCTGCGGACGCAGATGTTGCTGCTGCGGCTGCTGCTGCTGCGGCTGCTGCTGCTGCGGCTGCTGCTGCTGCGGCTGGACGTACTGCTGGTGCTGCTGGGCGTGCTGCTGCTGCGTCGATGCATGCTGCTGGCGCTCCTGCTGCAGTTGCTGCTGCTGGTCGACACCGGTGTGAAACAGCGGGGGTGGCGCATGCCGACGTAGGTGCTGCTGCTCGGGGAGCGCTCGCTGTAGGTGAGGGGAATGTGACTGCTGCGCTTGTAGATGCTTCAGATGCAGAGGCTGCTGCTGCTGCTGTCCTGGTTGCTGCTGCAGGAAGGGTGGGGCCTGCTGCTGCTGCTGGTGCAGCAGAGGCGAAGACGGCTGCTGCTGCAAAGGCGCTGGATGCGGCCGCTGCTGCACCCTGCGCTGCTGCTGCTGCTGCTGAACGTGCGTCACTTGTTGTGGAGTGGGAACTGCCTGCTGTTGCTGCTCCTTACTTGCCGCGGCAGCAGAGTCCTGTTGCTCTCGCGCATGATACTGCTGCTGCAGATGCTGCTGCTGCTGCTGTTGCAGACTGTGCTGCTGCAAATGCTGCAGCTGGTGATGGTGCTGGTGCTGCGGCTGCAGCTGCAGAAGGCGCTGTTGCTGCTGCTCGACCTGCTGCAGCGGGTGGACATGACGCGCCTGCTGCGGGTGCAGCTGCTGGTGAGGCTGCTGGTGCGGATGCTGCTGCTGGTGAGGCTGCTGGTGCAGATGCTGCTGCTGGTGATGCTGCTGCCGATGATGCTGCTGCTGTGGGGGTGCCGCCGGTCGCTGTGGGTGGTGCTGCTGCTGCTGCGCATGCAACTGGCGGTGGTGGTGCGTTGGCTGCTGCTGCTGCTGTTGCTGCAGAGGCTGCTGGTGCCCCTGCTGCGGCTGCAGCTGCTGGTGTTGCAGCGGATGAGGTTGACGTGCATGTGGCTGCTGCTGCTGCTGCAGCAGAGGGTGCGGCTGCTGGTGCTGCAGTTGCTGCAGATGGTGCTGCAAGTGGTGGGGCTGCTGCTGCTGTTGCTGCTGCTGCAGAGGAGCGCTGTTGCTGCCTCCTCCTCCTCCTGGAGCAGCAGCACCGCCTGACAGACCGTCCATAGAGAGAAGTCTGCTGCTGTTCCTTCCCCCCCTCCCCCCGGCAGCAATGGCAGCAGCCACGAAGACAGAAATCAGCCGCACGGGAGAAGCAAAAGCAGCAGGAGGGGGGAGAAAAACGCTGACCAGAGAGTCAAGCGACTGCAGGGGCCGAAGAGGCCTCTTCACGCGGCGGCTGAGCAGCAAGAAGGTGCAGCAGCCTCTCCACACAGGAGCAACGCAACACTGCAACAGCAGGGAAGACGAGAGGAAAGCGAAACGACGGAGGCGGAGGCGGAGAAGTGGGAGAAGAAAGGGAAGGGGCCGAGGAGGGGCTATTTGTGCGCCTGCTGCATCTGGGCAGAGGCAAACGTAACAGGGGAAACTGACGCAGCAGCGACCTCCCGAAGAAGCCAAATAAAACAGTGCACCAGCAGCAAGCAGGCGAGAACCCGCGGCTGCTGCGATAAACAGACAGCGACGGCAGCAGCAGATAAGGAGGCCTGCTGCAGCAGTAGCCGCAAGAGACGTAGCGGCATCAGCAGCACCAGCAGCGGGATTCAAGGAACCACACGGGCCACACGCAGCAGCAGAAAAGACAGGAGTGAACAGCAGGAGCGGCAGTCAGCAATCAAGACTCCTCTCTACGCAGCAGCAGGTGGGGGAAGCTGCAGCAGCAAGGCTGAAGACAAAGTTCTCTTTTGCCTCGGTGCTGTCGGCATGCGGAGCTTCACCTGCTGCTGCTGCTGCTGTTGCGGTCCGTTCCCTGGTGCTGCTGCTCCGTCTGCAGCGCGGCTGCGGCTCCACCGCGGCTGCTTCTGGCGTTCTGCGTCCGCTGCTGCTGCTGCTGTTCCTCCCCCCCTCCTCTACAAGCAGTTGCTCGGTGTCTGCGGCAGCTGCCTCACACGAGCAACGGCTCCTTCTGCTGTCCCTGCGGCAGAAGATTCGGCTCCAGCTGCAGCTGCTGCTGCAGGGACCGCAAGGCAAAAGCTGCAGCTGCGGATGCGCACACACACTCCTGCTGCTGCAGCTGCTCAGAAGCTGCTGCACTTGTAGGCGCTGCCCCGCCTGTTGCCGCTACAGACACAGCAATAGCAGCAGCAGCAGCAGGAAGCGCGAGAAAGGAGACGCAGCAGCAACAGCAGCAGCCGGTGGTGACGCCGGAGAACAACACAGCCGAAAAGGAAGAAGAAGCAGCGGAAGGAAGCGGAGTGACACACACAGGCAGACGTCACAAACAGCTGCTGCCGCTATATCTTGCCGTTGCCATCCTGCTGCTGCCGGCCTGCTGCTGTTGTCTTGCTGCTGTTACGCTGATGGCGGTGCTACGCTGCTGCCGCTGCCGTTTGTTTACCGCAGTGCGTTAGCACTGCAGCAGCAGAAACCTTCAGAAGTAGGAGCACAGGAGCTGCGGTCATCGGTCGCGACACAGCTGCAAGATTCATCGACAGCAGCACCTGCAGCAAACGCAGTAACGACGGCAGTCTCGTCGCTTGGGTGTAATACACGTGCGATTGCGGTTGCTGAGAAGGTGGTAAGGGCAGCAGCATCGCGAAGCGGGAGAGGAAAAGAAGAACTTTCCCTGATGCGGCGGCGTCTTCAGCAGAAAGCGCAGCGGAAAGGAAAAGAATAGGCAAAGAAGGACGAGGAGGCATGCACAGAAGAAAAGAGAAACGCCGCGCTGAAGAAGAAGAAGCAGCAGCAGCAGCAACACAGAAGCCGAGGTTTCTTTGCACTTCTGGTGTACATACACCGCGCGGCGACGAGAAATACCGGGGAAGTTCGCGCTTCTTTTCACGTATGCGTCTCCCCCCAATGAAGCTGCTGCTCACGCTCGACAAAAACACCAGCGGCTCTTTTTCATGCATTGCCAGCAGACCCGCGCCAAGTCCTGCTGCTTCTCGCCACTGTGGTGCTGCTGCCGTTCCCGCTCCCGCCGCTGGTGCTGCTGCCGCTGCTGCTACGCGTCGCCTGCGAGTCCACCAGGAGCAGCACATGCGGCGCCGTTCCTGAGTCACGCAGCCCCGGCCGATACGGGACTGCACACACAGCAGCCGCGGCTGCTGCTTCTCCTGCAGCAGCAGAAAAAGCAACTCCTGCAACAGCAGCAGCAGCAAAACTCCTCCTGCAACAGCAGCAGCAGCAAAACTCCTCCTGCAACAGCAGCAGCAGCAAAACGCCTCCTGCAACAGCAGCAGCAGCAGCAAAACTCCTCCTGCAACAGCAGCAGCAGCAGCAAAACTCTTCCGGCGGCACCAGGAAAAGCAATACCTCCTGCAGCAGCAGCAGCAGCGAAAGCATCTGCTACACCGACAGTCGAAAGACTGAAGTCGTTGAAGGAGCACCGCGTGTACGAAGAGACGGAGCAGCCTTTCTGTTGCTGCGCCGGCTGCTGCAGGAATTTTTTCCCCCGTAGGTTGCTGCCGCAGGAAAAGTCGTTTCAATTTTCTATCGGCGAAGCTGGTGACGTGCCATTGGACGGGGCGAAGTGAACAAGCCTTTGTTGTTTCTCTACGCGGCCCCAGACGGGGCTGCAGCAGCGACAGCAGGCTGCGCTGCTCCAGAAGTTGCTATATTTCCCCGGGTTTTCTCGTCGTCTCCGGTGTCGCCTCCACCTCATCTGCTGCTGACGCCGCGTCCTCTGCGTCAACTCGGCACTTTAGCTGGTGTGTGCACAGGCAGAAGAAAAGGCGACAGACAGAGAAGAGGAGAAAAAGAGGGGCAGAGAGAAAAGGGGGAAAAGGGAGAAAGGAAGGAACTCGTCTGCATCTCCGCAAAAATGCACAAGTAGACAGCGACACACACACACACACGCAGACAGACAGTTGGCGTGGCCTCGTATGTATCCCACGCATGTGGACAGTGGCGTAGACTGTCGCATTTTTTTTCTGCTGCTGCGATGCTGCTGTTGCCACGAGAGCTGCTGCTTGTTCCGTCACTCCCGTGCGACTGCGGCAACTGCTGCAGCACAAGTCTCGACGAAAAAAACGCTGCTCAAAGCGTCGCCGAAGAAGCCAAGGGCACACACCCCCAGTGCCCACCAATATCCCCTCCCATACCTACCTGCATATATGTATATATATATATGCAGGTGTGATGAAGTTCTGAACGTCAGTTTGTGTATTATATGCACACATAATCTCACTTGTAATATATATACAGATGTGTATGTTAAGGTGGTGTGCGGATAGACGGTCTGCGCGTCACGCGTGCAGGGAGTTTACGCTACGTTTTACAGGGGAGAGGTAGTTGATATCCTACGTGAAGATAGGATAGGTGTAAGTATATTAGCATACACATATATATGTGCGTGTGTACATACATATATATGTTTATGTATATGTGTATGTGAAGCGAATGCATCTGCAGGCGTATGTGGCAGTGCGGATAATATCGTACGTACACGCGTAAACACATTTATGAATTTACCGCAGGTACATCTATATGTCTGTGCCACATATATATATATATATATGTATTTGTATAGAGCTACATAGATGTATGTATGCAGGTACACATCCATACATCTATAGATGTAGCATGTGAGATGTATCTATACATGTGTATGCATACACGCGTATACATTTGTATACAAGTGCATCTCTATATATTATGTATTTACACAATGATACACAAGTGCATCTCTATATATAATATATTTACACACTGATACACCTATACGTCTATACCACATACGTATATGTGTATTTATTCATAGATACATGTATGTATGTATCTCCCCCGCCACGACTTGCGGCAGTTGCGCGCAGAATTTTTCACGTTGACCTACCTACTTCCTTCACCAAAACTATAAAGCCAGTCGTAAAACATACGTGCACGCGTGTGTGAACACCTTTATGAATGTACATCAAAGCTACTTTCGCCTCGTATATCCTGAATACCCACGTGTTATATATGTATATATACGTCTTTCTCTGTTTCTGTCTCTC
The DNA here is from genome assembly GCA_000727475.1 of Sarcocystis neurona. NCBI lineage: Eukaryota > Apicomplexa > Conoidasida > Eucoccidiorida > Sarcocystidae > Sarcocystis > Sarcocystis neurona. The sequence goes on along the minus strand of KL647288.1, from coordinate 324,995 downwards.
TCCCTTTCTATCTCAGACAGACGCGTTAAACTGTTATATATACAGATGCATCTGTGCACAAATATATACACATATATGCATACACCTGTATAGATATCTCTCCTATGCATACATCTATAGATGTATGGGTGTATAACCCAAAGAGCAGCGTGGCAGGCTGCTCGTGGGACTGGGTCCGCCCTTTGTTTACCCGGGAAAGTGAGTGGTCTATTCGCCTTTCTGTAGTCTGCTGGTAGACCAGCGGAACTTTCTTCACCTAGTGCTGACACTGGCGCTGCCTGCGTCACACTCGGAAACATGCCTTTCTGCTGATGCAGGCAGGGCACGGCTTGTAAGAGCAGCAGACCTATTTAGATACGCTTAGTTTTTTGCGTCTGCTGCGTCCTCGGCAACCGCGCTGGCCTGGGGTGCTGAGAAGCCCGCGTCATCAAACTCACTTGACAACTCACACAATCTACAGTTGTCTCTCTTGCTGCTGCTGTCTACTACGTATCTGCTCGGACGTCAGCTGCGCTCCCCTGCAGCTGCACGTGTGAAGCTGAAGGCGCCTTCCTTTGGGAGCGCTGCAACAAAGACGCCCTTCCTGCTGAATGCAGCAGTATGCGTTCTCTCGGGAAAAATATCTCTGCAACAAATTCGCGGGGGTTGTAGAGTGCGTCAGGACGTGTTTTCTTGCAAACAAATTATCTGCAACACAACCACGCGGGCTGCAGCATGCTGGAAGGCGTGTTTCCTCATGAAAAGATCTCTGCTGCGTCAGTAAAGGCACACCCCACGTCGCTGGCAGCGCGTCACCCTACGTTATCGCCAGGTCCAGTTATTTTGTCACTGCGCGTGCGGCAGCAGCGCACTTGTTCGTAAAGTAAATTGTCCTTTGCTGATGCATGCGACGGTACATGTAAAGATTTATCGCTGTTACGCCCAGGCTGTCTGCTCAGCAGCGGCGCTATAACAACGTCCTGTGTCGCCTGCAGGTCTTGCAAGCACCCAACACTGCATGCAGACAGCTATACGAGAGCGCCACATCTGTGTAGTTCGGGAAGGATCCCGCACTTCCCTACAGGGGAGAGATTCGTTTCTTTCGTATACGATTGCATGCGGAGTTCTCGCCGCACGCTCCTGCAGGATCGAAGTTGGAGAAAATTGTTTTCGTGGGTACCCCAACTGCATGCAGACTTTTGTGCACCTTCCTGCAAGTGCAACATATATCTCGGGCTGCTCGCTGCCCGGCGTGTCACCGTCTGTGCGAGTGTGTAATAGTTGCCTCGCCGTGCATGGCCGTGCGAGTCTCCTTTTTCGTTCAAGTGGAGCTTGGTTATGTGTGTTTCCTGTGGTAGTGTTACCTGCGTCGGATGAGGCGCATGGGTCTTTGCAAGTGGGGAAGCCTGTGCAGACCGCGCTGCGTCGTACGTCGATAGGAAGAGAAAAAGTATCTCCGCTCTAGAAAGAAGTATCTGCGTTGTGTGGCTACTTGGTGAGGATAAAAAAGTGCTGTTTTCTTCGGCCCAAGTGAATATCTCGTTCTTTCGTTCTTCGCGTTGATTGTAAAGGGAGACACACAACTGCTACACAGGAGAGACGGCGAGAAGTGCACGCGCACGTGATCACGGAGAAACAGCTGTTTGCTGCTTGCGGTGTTCTCTTCGGGCTGCCTGCGCGTTGTAATTGCAAGTAGCGAATATGCCGAGCGGCCGCTCGTAAGGCGGGATACGGAAGGGCAGAAAACAAGCTAGAACGAGAAAGAGAGGGGAGAGACGGGAAGACAAAAGTAGTAAGGGGAGGAGGACAAGGAAGAGGAGGAGACGGAGAGGAAAGGTAGCTATTATCCAGCACCAGCAGCAGCATTAGCCCACACACGTGCTACAGCTGAGACGAGCAGCAGCAGCCGCAGCAGAGAACTGGCAGTGGTGGTATGAGTACACAAAAGCAGCCGCAGTAGTGGCACCCCGCTGATCGATTGCCGCAGGAAACAAACCACCTGCAGCAGTGCGTGACACGGCAGCAGCAGCAGCAGGTCCTCTGCTGCGTCGTCCGCAGAAAAGGGGACAGCAGCAGCAGCAACAGAAGCAGCGAAGCGCAGCAGCCGTGCAGCGCGCGAACCGCGCAGCAGCGGGTGTCTCCTGCATGCCGCTGTGCGTGCAGAGATACGGCAACAGCCAACGCGGGGAAAGGCAGCAGCAGCCGCAGCAGCAGCAGGAAGCCTGCAGCAATACAGCAGTGTCAAACACGAGCAGTAGACGAGCCATAAGGTGGGGCGCAACGCACCACGTGCAGAAGACGTGCCCCATTGCAGCATGTCTGCTGTGCGTCTGCATGTGAGAAACCCTCGCCACACGAAAAGACGCGGCGCAGCTACGTACTACTTCTGCTTCTCTTTGCATATGTGTGGTCCCCTCCTTGGCGTTAAATCAAAAGTGCTCGTACAACCCCGCTGATTCATCGGCCAGTCCATCTTGCAGCAGCCGCAGCAGAAGCGATTCGTCCGCCTCCTCTTCTTCCACATGCAGCTGGCGCTGTTCCCACTCTTGCTGCTGTCCCTGCTGCTGCTGCTGCCACTCCTGCTGCTGTCGCTGCTGCTGCTGTTGCTGCTGCTGCAGGAAGTCAGGACCTGCCGCAGTGTGCACCGTTTCCCTATCTGAGAATTCGTTCCCCGCCTTCGCTTCTTTTTCTTCGGAATTGTCTTGCTGCTGCTGCAGCAGCCTGTCCTGCTGCAGCTGCTCCTGCTGCGTGTCAGCCTGCCACTCCTGGGAGTGCGCAGCAGGGACTGCTGCTGCTGTGCTGCAGCTAAGACCCTCCGCAGCAAGAAAGGCTGCTGCTGCATCTGCGCTGCAGCTTAGTCCAAACGACGGCGTCTGCTGCTGCTGCTGGTCGCGAGAGTGTATCGCAGCAGCAGTACCTGCAGTGGCTCCAGCGCCATCTTCGAAACCCCACATTGCAAGCCAAGCTTCACGCAGTTGTTCTTGCTGCTTCTCCTCCTCCTCCTCGTCCTTGCCCACCTCCTTCGCGTCTTTCTGTCTTTCCTCTTGAAGACTCTCTTCTTGCTGCTCCGAGAACTCTCTTTTTCCTGTCTGACGCAGCAGCGGGCACCCCGCGTCCTGCTCGTGTTGCTGTGACTGCTGCTGCTGCTCCTGTGGCACCTGTGCCTGCTGCTGCTGCTCCTGCAGCAGCTTCCTCTGCTCCTCTCTTTGAGCACCTGCAGCAATACGCAGGCAGCCACTATGGCCACCGTTCGCAGGGGGACCTTCCTGGCAGTTTGTCGGCCGTGCCTGTCCGCGTGCTGCAACGGGAAGGAGAAGAAAAACACCTGCTGCTGCTGCATGAGAAGCAGACACAGCAAGAAGCGCGGCAGCAGCAAAACCAGCCGCAGCAGCAGAACCCGCACAAAAGTCGGGCAGCAGCAGAGGCAGCAGCAGTAGCGCGAAGGCGAGAATCACCAGCAAGCAGGGAGAGAAGCTGCCGGGTGGTGAGGAGCAGCACCTCTCGTATAGCCCCACCAACAGCAGCAGTAATAAACTCTCGCAGCAGAAAGAGCAGCAGCGGCACTTCCACCTCAGGCCTCGCAACGGAAGCATCTCCGGGTAAAACGTCTCGACAACTAACCCTTTCCACGACCTCTACGCACACTTATATATACCCACATATATATACGTATACGTACAGGTAAATATATATATATATATATGTGTAGGTACAACGTTGTATATATATACACTCATGTATAGATATGAATGCATGTGTAATACGCAGCTCTGCGTGGGGTACACCTGGGAGGAGGGCTCACCGGATATCACCGCCTGCAAAGAAGAAGAGGAACCTTGCTCTTTGCTGCTGCTGCTGCTCTGCTCCAGCAGCTGCTGCTGCTTCCCGTAACGAAGGCGTGCGGTGCCGTTTGCTGCCGCTGCTGCTGCCCCTCCTCCTCCTGCCGTGTCCTCTTGCCCTCTGTTGCTGCTGCTGCAAGACGAGGAAGAAGAAGAGAGCAGGCGTGGGGCAGGGGTAAAATTTGCAATGTTTCCGAACCCCAAACACGAAGCAGTCGCAGCAGCTGCTGCGGCCTCGCCGTCGTAAAAGTCGCTGTCATTCCTGCCGCTGCTGCTGCGAGTTCCACATGCAAGAGGATGTACTGCTGTCGGTGCTGCTGGGGTATCTGCGCTGCTTAGTCTGCTGCTGCTGCTGCTTGAAAGGCGTGCGTGTGCCGCTGCTGCTGCGCCTGCTACTGGGGCAGTCGCTGCCTCCTGCGGTATACGTACACCCCAGAGCGAGGACTGCGCCTCACCTGCTTCTCCCGCTGCTGGTGCGCAGTCTGCTGCTTTCACCGCTGCTCTTCCTCTGCCAACGTCTTGTGCTGCGCCCGCTCCTGCTTCTCCTGCTGCTGCAGCCGTCACCTTCGTAGGCCGCAGCAGCAGTGGCACAGATTTCTCTTCACTCAGCAGCAGCTGCTTCCATCCCGCGGCAGCAGCAGTGGCCGCCTCCTGCTGCGCTTGCTGCTGCTCCGCCTGCAGCTGCTGCAGCAGCACAGGAACATCCCAACACGAGGAGGAGCCAGCGTAGCTGCTGTCGCTCTCGCAAGAAGAACTTGCCTGCAGGCGCCTCTCTGAGGAGCGCATGCGCGTTGCTGCTGCTGCTGCTGGAGCCAGAGCGCCTGCAGCAGCAGGAGGAGCACCAACAGGAACATGACGCGCTGCTGCTGTCTCGCATGCAACGTGCGGCACACAAAACCTCGACGAAGCAGCAGCATGCGTCCGTGCTCCCCCTGCTGTGTAATTATCTGCTGCTGCTCTGTCACCTGCTGCTGCTGTGTCACATGCTGCTGTTGCTTCTCCGGTGGCTGCCGCTGCTCGGAAGACACGTGGGGTATCAGTGACGCCGCTGCAGCAGCTGCTGCTGCTTTCTCCTCCACCTTCACTCCGATTCTGTACCACTCCCCGAGAAGGAGAAGAAGAAATATGATATGCTGCTGCTTCTTCAGCTGCCCCTCTGTTACAGGACGCAGCAAGGCCGTAATTTGCAGCAGCAGAATCGTCCATCAAAGCGCAAGAAGCAGCAGGTTGTGAAGAAGAAACAGCGGCAGCAGCTTGCGAAGAAGCATCAGTAGCAGCCTGTGAGGAAGAAGCAGCAGCAGGAGCAAAGCCAGCATGCGACTCCGCAGGTGGCACGTAAGAGGCTCGAAAGGGCGGCTGCAGTGGGAAAGGAGAAGCGCGTGTCTCCTGCGTTGCGGCGCCCCCTGCTGCTGCTGGGCCCCCTGCAGCTGCTGCTACTTCACCAGCTGCTGCTGCTCCACCTGCTGCTGCCGCTCCAGCTACTGCTGCTGCAGTGCCTGGCGCGGCTGCTGCTTTTCTTGCTGCCTCTTCTGGCAGAGCTGGTGGTGGGTGCCCGCCAGTTCCTGCTGCTGCTGCATGCCTCAGGACTGCCTGCAGGCTGCTGATCTTCTCTGCTATCCGCCGCACGCTCTGCTGCAGCTCTGTGTCTGAGGCGTCGGAAGACGTGCAGCAGCTCTCTCCCCTCCGCCCCGCGCCTGGGCTCTGCTGCTGCAGCTGCTGAGGATGCTCTCGCGGCTGCTGCCCCTGAACAGAGAGAAACGCAGCAGCCGCGGCAGCAGGGACGGGGAGGAGAGCGGCCGCAGCGGCAGCAGCAGGTGCAGCAGCACCGGGGACGGACACAGCGGCAGTGGGGTGAGGCGCATGGAGACGCGATGCCGCAGCCGCAACCGCGTCTTGCAGCGTAGACGCTGCCGCCGTCTCAGCTGCACTGCTGCTGCTGCTTCTCTTCTGCATGCGCCAGACTTCCTGCTGCAGCGTATGCGTATAAGCTGAAGAAGAATAGACGCCTATGCGGCTTTCAGCGGCAAAAACGCGAGCCGCTTCTCCTGCTGGTGGGGTCGCGTCACCTGCTGCAGATGCTGCTGCTCCTGCTGCTGCTCCTGCAGCAGGCGGTAGCGTTTCCGCTACTACGTCTCGATACGCCAATGACGCCTGCGCCTTCGGTTGTTCCACCTGCTGCAGCTCCTGCTGCTGCATGTGTTGCTGCTGCTGCAAATCTTGCTGCTGCTGCTGCTGCCTTTGCAGTTGCGGTTGTTGCTGCTGCTGCTCCTGAAGTGGGAAGGGGGGAATAGCAGCACCTGCGTCCACTTCCCACGCCGGGGTTGCAACTGGCCCCAGGGGGGTGTTATGCGTGTAGTCGCCCGCAGCAGCAGCGGGAGGCTGCGGTATACGCCCTGCAGCAGCAGCAGCTGCTGCTCCCGGAGCGGGGCACGCAGCCACCACGAGGCCCGAAGAAGGCGCAGCACTAGAAGAAGCAGCAGCAGCAGGGAGAAGAGTGTGAGGGGCAGGAGCAGCAGAAGCAGCAGGACGGTAAGAGGAAGGAGGCGTCGGTATAGCTGCAACAGCAGCAGGGGAGAAGGGAGGTACTGCTGCTGTAGATGCGGAAGCAGAAGCAGCAGCGGAAGAGCGAGGGAAGTCAGCAGCAACAGCTGCGGCAGGGTGCAGCCGGGTCTCTATGATAGATACGCGCGTATGCAGCACCTGCAGCTGCAGGTGAAAGTCGTCGAAGGCGGTAGCCACGCGCTCGCTGAACTGTCCCACCTTGCTGCTCAGCTTGGTCACCTGCTGCAGCCATACCGCAGAAAGCACCCACAACAGCAGCAACAGCAGTCACAACAGCAACAGCAATCACAGCAGTAGCGGCAGTCACACCAGCAGCAGCAGTCATAGCAGCAAGAAAGCAGTCATAGCAATAGCGGCAGTAGCCACAGCAGCTATGTAATACCAGCAGCAGCAGTCATAGCAGCAGCAGCAGTCATAGCAGCAGCGGCAGCCACAGCAACAGCACCCCACAGAAGAAGGAGCAGCACACACAGGACACATTTAGAGCAGATATCGCAGCCCCGTGCAGCACCTGCTGCACAGAAGAGAAGAAGAAGCCGCAGCGTGACTCATTGTTGAGCAGTAGCAGCAGCTGCAGCAGCAAGGGTGGCAGCGCCAGCAGCAGAGGTGGCCGCAGCTCCAGCAGCAGGGCTCCCGGCAGCTGCAGCAGCAAAGGTGGCATCAGCAGCAGCAGCGGTGGCAAAGGCAGCAGCGGCACGTGTCCACGGCAGTCCCCGCATGAGCGCCGAGGAATACGCCGCAGCAGCACCGCCGCCGCTAGCCGCGGCGTGTATTTCGAGCGGCGGAGGCAGAGAACGCCAGCCGCAGCACAGGGGCAGCTGCCTCCGCATCACACACCCCAACAGCAGCAGCAACGCACGCGAGAGGCAGCGCGAACGGCAGCAGCACTGGCCACAATCCTGCGCTGCTCCTCTCAAGCGAAGAAGAAGAAGCAGCAGCAGGAGCCGCAGCCACCAACGGGGCAGCCATCCCCCGCCTCCCCGACCGACCCTCTCTCTGCATGCGTGCACTCCACAAACATCTGTAGCCACCTACTACATGCAGGAACATACAACAGTACTCGAGAGCCACAGTCACACTCTGAGCCATACACATATATATGTACGTATACCTATGCAAATGTATATATATATGCGGCAATTTAGGTGATGATGTGTGTGTAGAGACTGAGAGACAAAGCGACAGAGAGGAGGATATACATCTCTATGAATTGAGAGAAACGCAGACCCTCCTCTACTGATATACACCTACACAAGCATGTATATATGTGTGGGGCAACATACACATATATACGTATTAGGAGCAGGAGACACAAATATAGAAAGGAATGCAAACCTACACATCCTGAGGCACACTAACGTGTATATTTGTGGTAGAGCGCCGGAGTGGTTGTGTCGCTGCTGCTGCATCGGAAATGTCACCGAAACGTGGTGCAACACGTCTTTGCGTGTATAAATATATAACAGCTGCATGCACGTCTGCAAATATATATGTATATATAACAGCTGCACGCAGGCCTGTGTATATACGTAGCAGCTGCATGCGCGTCTGCAAATATATATGTATATATAACAGCTGCATGCACGCCTGTACATATATATATATGTATGACAGCTGCATGGGCGCCTGGATTTACACATACAAGCTGCATGCATGTCTACGTCTTTCTGTCTCTCTATTTGTACTACTGCACCCCATGCATGTCTACGTCTACATATACGTACCAGCAGCACCTGCACCCGTGTCTCCATCGATGAATCCTGGCGGTGGTAATACACGAGTCCACTTCTACGACTCGGATTCATACACGTACACAAATATATATACATGCACACCAAATATATATAAATGGATAGACATATGTGCAAGTCTATATCTATACAGAGAGGTATATGAGTCGAAGTGATCTCGTGATGCATGCAGAGCCCCGTAGAAAATTCGCCAGAATAGACACGTATAAATATGTATGTGCACACACTTACACACACACACACACATGCATACATATGCATACATGCATACATATGCAGACATATACATATACACACATATACGTACATACACATACATATACATATATACGTACATACATATATATACATATACGTACACACATATACGTGTACATACATATACATACCTGTACATACATATACAGACATACACATACATACATATACATACATATATATACATATACATCCATACACATACATATATATACATACACATACATACATATACATACATATATATACATATACATCCATATACATATATATACAAGGTCAAACACAGTTTGCAGTGAATTTGATATGAGAGAAAGTGAACTGCAGAAGAGACCCTTCGTCGTCGCTGTTTCGAGCTGCCGTCTAGCACGCCACGAATGCTCCCCCTTTTTCGAGAGATATATACGTGTATTTGTTGGGGTGGGTGTGTCTACCCTTCTTCGTGTCTCGGTGTCTCTCCGCTTCTGCTGTTACAAAAAGTAGACACGGTTGATTCGCTGAATATGGGCGACCTATGTATGGTGTCTCCTGCACATACGTACAGACATACATATACATGGATACAAGTGCATGCAATCAATACTTATTCACGTATATATACGTTTCCTTGCCCACACATATATCTAAAGGTAGAGCTATAGAGAGACACAGAGACAGGTATGTAGACCTGGACATATAGACAGCCAAATGGATATGAATAGATAGATACAGAGAGATGGATGTATGGATAGGTGTAGGGAGAGGTGGATATAGTAACACAGAGAGGTGTCGCATAGAGATGTAGGAGAGGGTCCTGTTGAGGCGTCGTACCTGCAGCAGCAGCTGAAGACTGCCGTGTGTGCGTCCGTCGCTGCCGCATTCCCCGGGACACCCCGTGCAGCAATGCGGCTGCTGGTGTTGCTGCACCGGCGCGGTCGCTGGCTGCTGCTGCTGCACGCGCGTGTGTTGCTGCTGCAGCGTCTGCGCTTGGCCGAAGAAGCTCTCGTGCTGCTGCTGCTGCAACAGCGTGGCGGCGTGCACGCCTTCCCCCACTGGACGAGAAGCAGCAGCAGCGCCAGCAGCAGTTGTTTCCTGCGAGTGTTGAAGACGATCCGCTTCGCCGGCAGCGGGACTTTCTCTCGAGAAAACGCCTCGCTCCTTCTTCCCGATGGTACTGCTGCCTGCGGAACTTTGCTGTTGCTGCTGCAGCTGCAGCTCGGGGCAGCGCCGCTGCGCTTCCGTGGCGTCAAGGCGCTGCTGCTGCTGCTCGTTTTCCCTAACGCGCAGCAGTCTTGAGCGACCTCCAAGAGCAGCAGCAGGCGATGCTGCAGCAACCGCAGCAGACAGAGACGCGTCGGGCTGCTGCAGCACAGCAGCTGCCCCTTCTTGAAGAGGTCGACTAGTGCCGCTCCTCCTCCTCCTCGCGTCTGCCCCCCACCAGGCCGCACTGCCGCTACCGCACTCCTCGTCTTCATAGTCTTCTTCCACGGCGCTGCCTGCGCCGCGCACTGCAGCAGCAGACACAGCGCAGGACGGGGAGGTGCAGAGGCTGTGGGGTCCAGCAGCAGCACAAACAGAAGAAGACGTGCGTGCGTCTTGTCTTCCGGCCGAACAAAACGCAGCTGACACCATGCAGCTGCTGTCAGACGCTTCTGCTGTTTCTGCTGTTGTCTCTTCGTCCTCTGCACCGCTGCTGCTACTGCTGTTCCTCCTTCTCCTCCTTTCCAAATGAGACAGCCGCATGTGACCCACCAGCAGCTGCTGCCTCTTGTCGACTTCTTCTTCTTTGCTGCTGTTGCTGCGGCCCTTCTCCTCCGCTCGCTTCTTTTCTCGATCCTGCTGCTGCTGCAGTACCTTTATCTCACGCCGCTGCGGTGATGTTGTGCGCTGCGGCTGCTGCTCCTCCTGCTGCTGCTGACGGTGCAACAACTGCTGCTGTCGCTGCTGCTGCTGCCGCAAACGAAGTGCATGCGCATTGTGGATGAAGCGGAATATGTGCAAAACGTCAAGACAGAAATGAATTTTCCGTTCAGAGAACCCCACAGGAGAAAGAAACTGCTGCACCGTCAACGCGGGTCGGTAGCCGCACTCTTGGCGCTGCAGCAAACAAAGCAGTCGTCCCACACAGCAGCAACAGCATCGCAGCAGCAGCAGCACCACAGCGGCAGCAACACCGCAGCAGCAGCAGCATCACAGCAGCAGCAGCATCACAGCAGCAGCTGCGTCACAGCAGCAGCATCGCAGCAGCAGGAGCAGCAGGGCAGCAGCATGCGGGTCGCCACTGCAGCATCGGCAGCAGAGAGAACAACGGAGAAGACGCAGCACATAGGCACACAGCAGCAGACCAGCGTAACAGCAGAACACGAGCGGAAGGGAGGCGAGAGAACGGAGAAGTGTAGAGGCGAAGGAGAGAGTGCAAAAGAAGAATAGAGTCACTACGCCTCGCAGTAGCTGCAGGACTTTTGGCCAGATGAAGAAAAGGAAAAGAAGAGGAGAAAGCGAAGGATACTGAACAATCATCAGTACCCAGCAGCAGCAGATGTGGAAAATCAGCAACAGTAAAGAAGTAGCGACAGTCGTGAAGAAGCAGCAGCAGCAGCAGTGAAGAAGAAGCAGCAGCAGTGAAGAAGCAGCAGCAGCACTGTTGAAAAAGCAGCAGCAGCAGCAGCGAAGAAGAAGAAGAAGCGGCAGCAGCACCAGCAGTGAGGAAGCAGCAGCAGCGAAGGAGAAGCAGCAGCAGTGAAGAGGCAGTAGCAGTGAAGAAGAAGCACCAGCAGTGAAGAAGAAGCAGCAGGAGGGATCACTTTCTACGTAGGAGCACCTTTTTTAAGTAGACTTCCACAGAGGAGCAGGAAAGGCGATGCAGCAGCAGTAGCAGCAGATGGTGGCAGCAGCAAGCGTGTGCAGGCGACGGCAGCCCACAGCAGCAGTCGGGTGGCAGAAGCAGCAGCAGCGGAGGACTAGCAGCAGCAGCAGCAACGGCGTGTAGCAGCAGCGTCGAAGAAGAGTCACCAACGAGAACGCTGCCCAGAGAGGAGCAGCACTGCAGCAGCAAAGGCGGGGGGCAACAGCAACACGAGCAGCACGGGAGGGGCACCAGCCGGCTAGGAAACAGCAGCACCAACAGAAAAGTGAGCACCAGAGAACGAGAGGAGGAGCAGCAGAAGACGGACATCGGCGGGGCAGCAGCACGACCACCAGCAGCAGCTGCAGCAAGGAAAGATCACCAAGCGGCAGGACTGGGCAGCACCTGCAGCAGCAAAGAACAGAAACGGGCACAGGCGACGACAGAGAGAGGGAGAGAAAAAAGAAGACAGAGGGGGGGAGTGTGCCGATAGCAGCGAGCGGCGAAGCAGCAACTGCAGCAGCAGCAGCAGCAGTGCGGCTGGCTGTCTTGGGACGGCAGCAGCAGCAACAGCTGCAATAATAAGCAACAGCAACAAAAAAAGGAATGCGCCAGAGCAACAGATGCAGCAGAGAAGGGGACTGCACCCCACACCAGCAGCAGTCGCGAGACGTCGATGAAGAGCACCGGCAGCAGCAATTCGCGGCGGCAGGTGCTGGAGACGAACAACGCATCTCGCTGCTGCAGCAGCAGCAGCTCCCTCTTGGCAGCAGGATTTTCAGCGAGGGGCAGCTGCAGCAGCAGCCTTGTCAGCAGTAGCCTTGTCAGCAGCAGCAGACTTGAGGTGGGGCAGGGGACGGAGCAGCAGCAGCACCAACAGAGGAAAGCCCTGCGGTAGCAGCAGTAGAAGCGGCAGCAGCAGCATCCGTAGGCGTCGCACACAGGGTGGGTTGAGGCTCGCACCAGCAGCAGCAGTAATACCGACGGCAGAGACGCTGTTCGAAGCAGCAACAGGAGTTAAGAGGAGCGACAGGAAGAACAACACCAGCAGCAGCAGCGTTTATACTGTGGCACACAAGCAGCAACAAAAAGACGGCATGTATACGAGCTGTTGCCGACGAAGAATAGCAGAGAAGAAAGAGGACTAACGAGAAACTTCCATAAGGCCTCGACAAAGCGCTGGTCTGTTTTATAGAGGAGTTCATAGCCGCGGGAATGTAGAGCGATCCACACCCCCTCGCTAAGCTGTAGACAAAGAAAATGAAGAATTGAGAGGAAGACACCTGCGTCTCCTTGACGCAGAGCTTCCTCGTTCCACAAATGAGAATACGGAGAAGCAGAAGACGAAGAAGACACAGGACCAGCAGAGGAAGAATGTGCACCACGCGAGGAAGCGCCGGCGACCACGGCCTGCTGCTGTTCTTCATCTTTGCTGCTATGGCTGCTTCGTTCTGCTTTGCGGCTGCTGCTGGTGGGAGGGGGCTCGCTGCTGGACGACGGGCTATCGCTGCAGCATGTGGAAGCGGCGCTCCCGCAAGGACGGCTGCTGCTGCTGCTCACAGACGCGCTGCTGCTGCTGCGCCCTCTACCAGGAATGTTGCTGTCGCATGCGACGGTCCGGCAAGTGCTGCTGCTGCTGTGGGAGTGGTGGAGTGCGGCAGCCGAAGCGGCTGCTGCTGTGTTGCTGCTGGCGCTGTTGACAAGAGGAGGATAGCGCACACGACGAAGAGCAGTGCGCAGCCGCGCAACGGCACCCGAGAGGTCGCCAGGCGCAAAGACGCAAGGAGATAGAACAGCAGGAAGTCGCTCGACAGCAGCAGCAGAAGTGGAAGAGGAGGCTGCAGCTGCCGCCCGAGGAGCAGCACGCCGGCGAGGCACGCCGCCACCCGCAGCAGCAGCAACGGGAGACGAAGAAGCACCGGCGAGGGGCAACGCGGGGCGGGCGCGCCGGGGAGGCGCCGACGCAGCCGTGCGCGGTGTACGTACACCTGGACGAGACGTGCAGACAGCAGCGTGAGGCGTCGACGAACTGCTGCGAGACGACGAAGCACCGCGGCCTGCTGACGCTGATGCTGCTGCTACAGGCAATTTTGCTGCTGCTGCTGCTGCTACAGGCAGTGTTGCTGCTGCTGCTGCTGCTCTCGTTGTTGCCGTTGCTGCTGCTGGTGCTGCGGATGCTGCTGCTGCTGCAGGGCCACTGCAAATGCGAGAGGCAGCAGCGAAGGCGACACCGCGTGCGGAAGCCGGAGCAGCAGCAGCAGGCGAGAGAGCAGCAGCAGCGGAAGAGGGAGCAGCAGCCGCTGGGGAGATCTGTGCGAGCATCGCTTCTGAAGCAAAAAGAGAAGAAGTTTCTTTCTTCAAAAAAAGTCAGCAGAGGTTGAGGCGTGCGCGTGCATTCCCCTGCAATGCTTCGGCTTCTCGGATAGACGTATATTCTCGGCCACGTTGTAACAGTCCTGCGATCAGCGGGGGGTGGGTGTACGTACACCCGAAGGTCTTCTCGAGACCGGGAGGCAACGCACGCATGCTGTTCTTCTGCCGGAAGAAGTAAAGAAGTGAAGAATGTGCAAAATATCAAATCAACAATTCTCCCTCCAAAAGAAATCTTCGACCCTCACACACACATTGCCGCTCTCCCACGACGCAGTCAACAAACACGCACGCCGTTTCCCCATATATACTCCTCTATATACATATAGATGTATATACATAGCAGAAAAACCATGCACATATATATATATATATATCTAGGTGTTCGAATCCAATGTGAAAGTATGTGTTATGTATTCACATATGTATATAAGAGAGAAGCCACGCATATACGTATACATGTACTTACAGATATCCCCATACAAAATATATACACGTATGTACACGTCTATTTGTCTACACGTACGCACGTCCTAGAAGACTTTTACTTTCTATACAAATACATATATATGTGTATATGCAGAGGCGTTCATACGTATTGCTTCATGTGAATGTGTGCGTATTTTGTGCGGGTGTCGACCCCTGCAGGCCAGTTGATAAAGACGGGGAAATTCAGGGATTTGTCCGTCGAGAGCCTGTCGCAACAGCAGGAGCAACAGCAACTTGGACCTCGACTGTGTGAAGCGAGAAGAAAAGGACGGAGCAAACCAAAAGACAGGAAATGCTGAGGCGTGCACAGAGAGATATCCACACACCACACTACGGACCTCCTTTTTGAGGAGGCAACGGCGAACTGCGAGTGAAAGGCAGAAAACTGTCCTCCGTCTGGTAGGGAAGCCGAGGTCTTTCTCCCGGCTGCTTAGGGAGAAGATTTAGCAGCACACAAAGTGAATAAAGATTTGCGTTCCTGTGCAAAAGTGACCCATACGCAGATGATGCATTGTTCACTCTTAAGAGTGGCCCACCGCAGAGAAAACGGCAGAAGAAGTGGTCTGCGGCATCTGCAAAGGAATGCAGCAGACACAGAAGAGGAAGGGGAGCCTATGGAGCAGAACAAGTTCAGGAGAACTCTATGGAAGATTTCCTTGGTAGGACAAAAAGATTCAAGGAAGTTGTCCGGTGAACACAGGAGTGGTCGTCTGTATTATACTCGCTAGATAGAAAACGAGCTTTTCCGGGTCAAAGAAGAACACTTTGCACGGGACGACAAATGAGACAGAAGTCGGGGTGACAGTCCCAAAAATAGGAGGAGGAAGAGGGACAGCGGAACAACACAGACGCGATTCTGAGATATCCAGAGTAAAAGTAGCTCGCCAGAAGCACAAGGCGGAAAGACCTCACTTTTGAGTGTTAGGTGGTGGTAGCGATTGTAATGCGCGGGATAACGGCGAAGAACGACAGGAAATTTCTCTATGAAGATATGCCCATTTCCTGTTACAGGATGCAAATATACGATCGTACGAAGGCGAATAGACGACGAACAGCGGGAATAGGAGAGTAGGGAAGATGAACACGGCAAAGCACAAAATGCTGAAGAGGGGGAGGAGAGAATGCTGGAGGAAAGGGGAGGGATTAGCGACGAAAAAACTGGAAAATCGCATTCCAACGACAGGAGTTGACTTCGGGTGCGTAGAGGCAGTTTACGACAAACACGGCGAACGCAGGGGCGGCTCAAGTAACTGGAGAAGACAACTTAAGGAGAACAATTCTGGAGTCATGAAAAGCAGCCCGAGAATGCGGAAAAGGCGGCAGTGCTACTGAAGACAGAACGACAGATCAAATGCACGGAGGAATGTGTGCGGAAAGCCAGTGAGGGACAAAGAAGACGACTGAAGTGGATAAACAAATGCAACTGACAATGAGAAAACAGGTGCCATTGCCAAAGGGCAGAAAATGGAGGCATGGGACGCATGATAAAACGTTGACACTTTCTTCCCCGGGAGGAAGGCGCGAACACGGCTGATAGCGTTGAAACAAAGGCGCCTCTGTCTAAAGGAAGCAAGACAGAGGGTCGGGTGAAATTAAAGGAAATAAAAAGGAGGAATCGGTGCAGATACGCACAGCCGAATACAAAGATTTGAAGGCTCCTTTTCCCGCAGGGGTATGCAGACAAAGTCACAGCTATGTTTCTTCTATGGCGGGAGGTAGGACAATGAGTTGTTGAAGAAGAAATCAGTGGAACATTGGTGCACTTGACCAGGAAAGTATGGTGGAAGCGAATTAGGACTCAGAAGCAGGATGGAAACAGTCCTGCGGTGGATATCCCAGAATCGCAGAAAGTTTTTTCGGTAAGAAGGAAAGACGACGTGCATCCGCGTGCACGGCGTCGCACACGGCGGCGCTGCACACACGGCCTGCACGAAGGAAATATGGGGAAATTTTGTCCAGTTTGACCTTCGCAAGCGAAAACCTGTACTCACATGGAATAAAACAAAAAGAGTTCTCCTGATGTCGAGGTTTACTGCGAAAGACGAGAGTCTTTTCTACATTTAATGGTCCCATACTCTCCAGTCGGTGGGAGTTTACGTGCGGCAAGCGGCCGCGGGGGCGTCTGCCGGCGCTCCTGCGGAAGAAACGGCCGCGCCGCCGTCCACGCTCACGTCCCGATCCCATATTCTTTCTCGCTCACGTGGACCTGCACCGTAGAGACTACCACAAAGCTACAAGGCAGTGAAAGAGCCACAAAGACTGGGTCCGAGAATAACTCTGCAGCGATGCGCAGCCGCAGGACCGACCTCCAGCAGCGTGTGCATCAGCCTACCTCTGTCTGTAGGTTGAGATGCCTACACTGTGTAGGCGAGACGGCAAATATACACTCGTCCGCTCGTTCGATACGTAGATACGGCGCACACTGCATAAGCATACTAGTTGGACACGTTAATGTGTATTTTCCACTCACGAAATAAGGCCCGCAGCGCCGCGCGTCATCACTCCACAAGCGTGATAGCTAGGCGTTCGGATCTGCAGGTCGTAGATACAGTGTCGCCCGGTAAGGGCCGCGTGGTCTCTGCGTTTTAGTTTTAAGGAAGAGAAATTCTCTTCGATGCTGCAGCGCGTCACACTCACAATATTTCGCTTCTGCTTCACAGTGCGTCTCTGCCTTTCTCCTCTCCTCAAGCACTGCTGGGTACCTTGCCCATCACTTACTCCCCAAGCGTCGAAGCCATACATACGGATGCATTCACACGTGTCTCTGAAAGAAGGGCCCTTCTCATCCCGCTCTATGTACGCATAGAGAAACAGATGTCTACTCGTACATCGATTGCTCATGCTTTCCTTTCATGTGCTTCGACGTGATCTTAGGTGATAGAGACGCCCCTCCTCGCTTCGGAAGGCAGCACAACTTCACTTCCTCATACGCAGCAGCAGCTCATTCCTCCTCGACGAGCCGCTCGTCTCGCACCTTTTCTCAAGTAAACGCCTTTTTTGTTTCATTCAGCCTATTCTAGATCACACGTGTTCGCAGACACACGCGTTGTCCAACCGCAGACGAGCACCGCAGCCGAAACAGCAGCGGTCGCATGTTGCCTGCTCCCACACCTGCGAGTTTTTCTCCTCTGCTCCTCTCCCAATCGTGCGGATCTGCGGATAAAGCAACGACAGAAAGGAGTCCACAGCCGAGTGAATAGAAAAACTGGGCAAGGAACAAATGGTGAAACGTTTGCAAACAATTCCATGCTTCAACGGCAGCGCCCCGCCTCCGCTGTCGCACTCCACCAAAAAGGAAAGGTATGACACATGGCTGCTCATGTGTGCAATCAAAAACGCACACGAAGGGGAAACGAGAGTAACACTTACGTCCATACGGACACAAAGCCTGTACGACCGTCCAAATGTGTGTATTATCGCGTGTAGTCAAGTGTAAATGTCGAGAAATAGGTGAATCTGCACTGGTGTGTGTGTGTGTGTGTGTGGGTGGGTGGGTGTGTGTATAAATATACATACGAGTATGTATGAATGTATGTATGTATGTAGATGATATACGTATGTATATGTACGTACGTATATGTATGTGCGTATGTGCTTATGTACGTGTATCTATGTATATATGTATGTATGTGCATGTATGTGTATGTATGCAGTACATCTGCACACTTGCGTCTGACCACTTTTAAATCGCGGGTGCTTTAAAAGACTGAGGCGGTCCTGAGAGTCTGGACGGACGCTGTGCGCTAGAGAGCCGCAGATAGACGCTGTCAATCGGTGCGCCAAATTTGCATGCACCTTTTTCGAAGTTCATCTATCTTGTGAATCGATTTTTCTGTTTTTCTCTCCTGTGTGTAAAGTGGATCCACATGAGGGTGTGCACCACATGTATAGATAGGTACGGAGAGACACAGATGTGCGTGCGGGCGTCCATGGGTTAGTGTTCTGCCTGCGAGGTGTTTCCGGTTACCTGTTCCACTGTAACTAAAGAAAGAGCTCCACCTCACAGTGAATATCAACAGTTTTTGTAACGCGCAAAGCTCTCCACCAATGTGCGGTGTCTAATTGACAGTATTTTTCCTTTGTAGCGTCGCACTCCACCAGCGCGTACACACAAGTGAACCTACCCGCCTACATTTACGAAGCGCAAAAATGACTAACCGGCAAACTGAAGAGAAACACGGAGGAAAAAGAAGGGAGAGGAGACTACTTGATATGCCTTGGACTCCTGAAGCAGAAGAGCCCACCTCCAAGAAGTGGTCGCAGAGAATCACTTGCCAGCCAGGTGCTGCGTGTCAACGTGGTGACGGTCTCTTCGCAAGAAAAATTGAACATTCAAAAAGGAGAAAGAGCCTTACCTGCTGCAGCTGTACACACCTCTGTATACACACACGTATGAACACCCTTTTACCTCTGTGTGTGTGTGTATCGGCTTGTAATGTCTGTAGAGATTCACGCAGACGCAGACACACACACACACACATATATTTTTATAGCCATGTGTGTAGAGATATACAGAGAATTGAGCAGAGAAAGACGCTGTTTCATTTGTGTTGGCGGAACTAGGGAGAAATCCATTTAGCTGAGAAATGTCACTCCCACTTGCGCTCCAGACGTGAACTTCGCCCGACGCATTCTTCGGCTTGTACGAACGGATAACAAATGCAGGAACGTCTGTGCGGACCCACTCGTGTGACATCATATCTTCACACACACACACACACACACATATATATATATATATGGACATTCGTATGCAGCTGTACAATATATATATGTGTACGATTGCGGTGTACATACACCTCAAAAAGTAGCTTCCGGTGTACGTTTCCCTCTTTTGAAGACGTATGACGAGTGCCTGTGTGTCTGTGGAGCCGCATCCGTGACCGGTGGTTACAAATCTATAGAATCTGGTAATAGTCTGGGGAATACGTTCTCTTTTTCTGTCTGTGCAGGCCTATCGCTGTGTTCTTCTGGACGGCAAACCACTTCTTTTCCGCTCTCTGCTACCCCCCCTCCTAATCCGCCAGGAGGCGCTACAGCCAGAGGGCGGTTCCTTTTTCCGTCCCTGCCGCTATCTCTCTATTATCATCCGTGTCACCATTTGTGCAGCCGTCCTCTCTTCTGCCAAGACACACATATCCACTTCCAAAGGCCTGCAAATATGTTTCCTCGGTCACACCTCTGTATATATACATATACCAAGTAGCCCCCCTCTTCCGCCGGTGTTCACTACAGACGTACGCATACCTGTTCATGCATTTGTGTGAGGCTTTCTGTCGTAGCTACACGTATAGAAGCGTAAGGGTACAGAGGAAGTTTGTGTATGCATACATCCAAGTGTATCGGTATACAAAGCACTGTGCTGTGCTCTGTACGCAAATATACATGAATATATATGCATACACATTTTTGCATGTGTACCAATGGCGACAGAAGTCGCAACAGAGGAAAACAGCTGCCGCAGCAGCAACAACGGCGGAGGTCAAAGCAGCAGCGGAACGTGGAATGGACGCGAGGTGCGGGGGGTCATGTTTGGCGCTGCTATTGGAGGCTTTTGCTGCAGATGTCTGTTGCACCCTGTTGATACTGCGAAGGCGATGATGCAGGCGCAGACCAGCAGCAAGAATACCAGCAGCAACAACACGCCGCATCTGCAGCAATACGGAGGAAGGCAGGGCGGGCCCGTCTTGGGAGAATTCGTCGCAGGAGGCGCAGCAGGTTTTGCAGCGCCCGCAGCACCTGGACGCAGCAGGGCTGCTTCTGTGCGATATAAGCAGTTGCTGCACTCCACCTATCAAGCGCTATCGACTGTGTGGAGACGCGAGGGAATTCCTGGGCTCTACCGCGGCTTCTGGTAGGTCGCGACTACTGCACGTCGCGCCTATTGCAGCACCTCACGATAGTGTACGACTCTCTGTATTGCTGTCTTGCCGCTGCTGCTCCGGTCCTCCTGCTGCTCCAGCCCAAGGACTTCCCTTCTCCCGTACGTGTGTACCGCTCTGTAGAGGCGTACTACGCATATATATGTGTCTGCATATGGAGAGAGACAGAGGTGTGTAAACGCGTGCCTGGGTCTACGAAGTCTTTTCGTAAATATATACATACGAAAGGACACGTCTATGTTTTTCAGGAAGAATGCTGTCAGCCACACATACACATATTTATATAAGCACATATGAATCTATGGATGAAAGTATGCACACCAAAGGAAAGAGGACTATATACACGTAAGTACAATTCTTTCAGATGTGTATAAAGGACAGGTAATGCATGTAGATGTCTCGACATAAATATTTACCTGCTCCAGTTGCTGTTGTGCGCGAGGGCGGGCAGGGTCGAGGAGAGCTGCTGGTGCTGGGCTTTTCTTTTACTTATCTCTCTCGCTCTCTGTGCCGATTACTGCTGCGTTCCTTTCCCGGCCCAAGTTCTCCGTTTTCTCTATGCTTCACTACTCTTCTGCAGTGCCTTCGTTTTTCATCTTCCTTTGTCCCTGCTGCTGTATTGTAGCCGCTTCTGTATCCTCTCTGGCTCTTTGTGCTTTGCTTAACCTGCTTTCTATTTCTCATGTCCACTTCGCTCAGTCCTTTTTTTCTTTTTGACTTCTCCTGAACATCTGGCCTCCCTGTCCTTCGCGGAATACCCTCGCTGTTGTCTACCTCTTCCGTCATCTTTCTGTTTCTCTGTTACTTTTCCTACGCACAGATCGTCTCCTTCGTCTCCCGCGTCTGCTGCTTCAGAAGTTTCTTCTCCGCTGCTTCTCCTTTCGCTTTTTCGTTATCCTTCGTCTTTCATTTCCCCTTTCTTTTCCAGGAAGAAATCTTCTTCATCTTGTGAAATTCCTGTTCTCGTCAAAACGTCATCCCCTTTGTCAGTGGTGGCTTCTCTTCCGTCGTTACCTTCCGCAGCATCTGCGGTTTCGGATCCATCCCTGCAACTTGCATGTACTTCACGTCATATTACTTGTTTGCTGCTCTGGCGAACGACGCGGCCGCACGCCGTCCACGCTTCCTCCCCTCTCCCAACAGCAAGACCAGCAGCAGCACTTCTGGGGTCCCTTCTGCTGCGGCGTCTTCCTCCGAAGAGCTTCCGTTGCTTCCGGCAGACCAGCAGAAGGCGCCGGAGCGGGCGGAGCAGCAGAAGGAGAGGCCACAGGAGCCATCCCACCAGCAGCAGAACAAACAGCCGTCAGCAGCAGTGGACTTGCTATCTGGTTTTGCTGCAGAAGCGATTTCGTGTGTGCTGTGGGTCCCTATCGACGTCTGCAAAGAACGGCTACAAGTAAGCGGCAGCGATAAACGAAGGAGGGCTGCGTCTTCTGCTCTACTGTCCCTCCTTGCAGTGCTGCTGCTGCTGGACAAAGGCAGGAAGAGGACGAGGGAAAAGCAAAGATAGGGGCCCCCCCCCTGCTGGCAGTCGCTGAGCTTCTACGACAGCAACGACGTTGCGGTGGCTTCCTGCTGCTGCTGCTTCTCTGCTACTCTTCTCTTTGTTGCTGCTGCTGCTGTTACCGCGGCCACCGTTATTTGTGCGGCTGCTTTACTTGCTGTACTCCTGTCTGTGCTGCGGTTGCAGCTCCTCCTGCTGCTGCGTTTACCGGTGGGGGCCTTGCCGTGTTCAACTTTAGCTGCGACCCTACGTATATGTATACCTGCAAAATCGAATGAATTCACTGCTGCGCTGCGCCTCCACCGATCCCTGTTGCTGCCTCCTCTGCTAATTTAGCAGGGCTAACTCTCCCGGTGCTGGTCTCATTCACCTTTCGCAGTTGCCTCGTTTTTACGGCGGACCGCGAGTTGCCAGCGGGGGCCTGCGCCGCCCTCGCCGCGTCCCCGCTGCTGCTGCTGCTGTTCTGCTGCTGCTGCTAGTCCTGGTGGGACTTCGCACGCTGCTAAGCCCTCTGCTGCTGCCGATCATAGTCTGCTGGTGATCGTGCTGCTGCTGCTGCTGCGATTTTCCTTGCTGCCGGCTCTCTGTGCTGCTGCTGTTGCTGTGGGGACGTATTTGCGGCGACTACCGTCGATCATCCCGGTGTTCTTGCTGCTGCGGCCACCCGATCTTGCTGCAGACACAGCGAGTGCTTGGGGTTTACAACTACCGGGGCTCGCTGGACTGCATGCACCAAATCTGCAGCAGCAGCGGAGGAGTGCGTGAACTTTACAAAGGGTACGGAGCTACGCTGCTGGCGTTTGGTCCTCTAAGCGCTCTCTTCTTCATGTTTGATAATGTAAGTTGCGCGTCCAGCAGCAGCACGGCAGCAGCAGCATAGCAACAGCAGCATAGCACCAGCAACACCAGCAGCAACAGCAGCAACTCTCCAAGAGATAGACTGACGAGAAAGGAAGAATAAGTCATCGGAGAAGAAAACACTAACGAGGCCACTTGATTGAGAAGAAGGAAGGGAATGGGCAAAAGAAGCAGCGATGTTGTGGCAGGACCAGAAGAGCAGAGTCGCACCACCCCCAAGGAAAGCAAGAAATCTGCCGCTTGGGAGAGAAGTGTCAAAGTGGTACCTTGTTTGCGGTGGATTTCTCTGCGCCTTCTTGATATGGAGCGAACGTGAGGGCGCTTTAAGTTTCTGTTTTTGTCCCGGTCCGAAGAAGACGCTGTATACTTGTCAGAGATAGAGAGGGAAACGGCGATGGGGAGAAAAAGAGCCGGCGCGACCACGAGGCCGCTAGAGAATCAAAGAGAGAAGCAGCAGAGAGAAAAGGGGGGGAAGGGAGCGGATTTTAGTGGGACACAAAAAGGCAGAGAAGTGGACAGAGGAAAGTAAGGAGAATAATACATACACACATAGACAGAGAGAGAAGCATTAGGCGACGATTCGTTTGCCCCCCTGGGTTTTTTACGTGCCGCAGCGGGAAAAAAGGAAGGATGTTCTCATCCGTGTGGCCGTCCACTTCGACGTTCGTCCTATCTCTGTCTCGTGCACTGCATGAACTCGTAGTAAGCCCGTGGAAAACTTCACGTCGAGCCCGGCACATAGGTGGGTGAACCGGGTGAAGGTGCGTCGTGCGAGGAATCGAGCCACAGGCGGTGGCTGTGTGTATGTGTATGTTCCACATACACACGTGGGGAGAACGTGCTGATAAAGAGTCTCTGCATGCGTCTGGGGCCGTGTATCTCCAAGTTTCTATGCGTCGGTTTCTGCGGCGGGGACGCGTTGTCTTCTTGACGCGTGGGTGCAGCAGCGACAGTTCCGCCGGGCCGAAGCCGCGTGTCTCTCCCTCTCTCTTTCTAAGTCGCTTTTCGCAGACGCGTAGGTGTACCCGCTGCAGAGGATCCTAGGCGAGAGACAGACAAAGTTTCGCAGAGAATGAGACTTCTGCGTGGAATGTACCAGAAGCAGAGGCGGAGTTGTTCAGCTGCGGAGAGGGACGCGGAAGAGAGCGCTCGGCGGAGAAGAGCCTGGACACGCAGACACGTCTAAGTAGTCCATACGGGGGGATGGACAAGTCAACATGTACATCTCCACAAGTGGAAGGACAATATGTATGTCTATGTTTGCGTCGGGAGGAGAGAAATATACACAGATATATAGAAACAGCAAGTATGCAGGATATGTGTGTGTGTGAGAAGTCTTTGTGGGCCGAAGCCCCACACGTAACGCAGAGGGGTTGGGGAAGAGGCGCAGCAAAAAGGAAGGTTCGCCGGACGCAGAAACAACTGCTCCCCTACGCGTGGTGGCTTACCATTAATCTCTGCATGTGCTGTGTCTCCTCTGACCAACGGGTATGCGTCGACTGACTCGTATGTGAGTCAGTGTGGCAATTTCTTCAAGAAAGTGGTGAGGCGTTTCTTCCGCGCAACGTGAAGAAGAGCCCGCCCTGTTATATTGTTCTCGTGTGTTCTTCTTCATCTGTGACTCTCCTTTTTCTCGCTGGCGCAGAGGGGGGCGGAACGTGCAGCGGGGTGTGGGTACAAGCCCAAACCGAAGTGTCAAGCACGCAGGGAAGCCGTCCTTCCATCTTGTGAACATTTTCTTCTCTGTAGAGGTCTCCTTTTCCGTTTCGTATCATCGAAGCAAGCCTAGAGACCCTGCAGTGGTGAGCCGTTGTCGCTCCTACCCAGCAAAAATACCTGCAGCAGCAGCAGCACAAAGATCGAGTCCGCGGGCAAGAGGGGAAGGAGCAGAAGACTTAGAAGTAGACGTGCTTTAGGCACAGGAAAGAAAAGAAGGAAAAGGGAAGACACAGTAGAGAAAGAAACGAAAAAGCTGCGTTAAAAGGGAAGGAAAAGGGCGGCGCAGGGTCCTTCGCTGCCGAAGGAACGTTAGCTGTTGTTGTTTGCTGCTGTTTCACGGCCGCGCCGCGGAAAAGGCTTCACAAGAAAGTCTAGTTACACGCTATTGAACTGGTGACACCTTTCAAAAAGGGAGAAGTTCTCGAGGTCATTCTCTCAGAGCAGCGCAGGCGCTGCTGGGACGACTTCTTATTGCAGGTGTGTGATTGAGCGGTGCAAACGTCTTAGGAAGAAAATGAGCGAGTTTCGTACGTGTGCGCGCCGTCGGTGCAGCAACTGAAGAGCGTGGTGCAGCGCGTCTACAGTCGGTGGAGGAGCAGCAGCGGCAACACCAACGTCGTGCCGCAGCAGCAGCTACAGAAAAAAGAAGAAGCGCAAACGCGAGCGGCAGACCTTCAGCCCCTTCCCGCTTGGGCAGCAGGCGGCTGCGCGATGGTGGCTGCCGCGGCTGCTGCCTGGCTAACAGCTCCGCTTGATAAAGTGAAACTCCGGTAAGGAACTTGTTTTCTGTACACAGAAAAAGGGAAGTAGAGGAGAAGAAGAAAAAAAGAGAGCAAAGAAAGGAAGAGGAAGCCTGATACACAGACAGAGAAGGAGATTCAAAAGAGTAAAATATGCAACCTGCGACCACTCCCCAGAGAAGGAGAAGAGAGAAAAAAGAAGAAAGCAAAAGCGAGAGAGAGAGCCAGGCAGACAGGAAGGGAGCAGTTTGTCCATCCCGCGGCAATTGCCCGGCGAAGGAGGAAGAAAGGAAGAAGAAAAGAGGACGAAAAAAAAAGGGAGACACTTTGAATCCTGCAGCAGTTTTCGACGTCCGCGAACATAGGTGTGGTGGACGACGCAGGTATGGGTGCTCCTGCTTCGGTTTCCCGGCCCGTATATTTCGCTGAGAGAGAGAAGGAGAAAACGGTCCGTACAAAAGTGCGCCTACACGCGAATCTACAAGGTTTCCACGTGCTTCTGCCGTTCCTGAAGAAGAGCAGCAATTCGTGTGTCTGAAACTTGTGCACACGCACAACGCGCAGAATCCTATCTCTGTACTTCCTCGTATCCTTGGACATACGCATCTACGCATGCGCGCGCAGAGTTGATAAATCTACTGGAGGAGAATCGATGTATTTGCATGCACACGCGTACATATGTAGGTATACCGTCGACAAGACCTTGCGTACAGATTTAGCGGGAGAGGTCCCAGCGCCGGCAGGAAGAGGAAGAAACAGAGAGACGAGCCGGTGGGCGCGTCTGCACCCCCCCTGACCACCCCAGCACGTCTTATTCCGACGCAGAGCGAGAGGGGAAATTCCTGCGCTTGCGAACTGCACGAATCTGCGATGGAAGAACGAAGGCTTACGTCCCCGCTTTTGCTGCTGGTGCTGCTATGGTTAGGAGTAGCATTCGCTGCTGGTAGACACATACGTCTACGTATATGGGTCAACGCATTTTCGAACACGTGCGTCACATGTGCGCGCGTGGCGCTTCTCTCGCCTAGATAGGGTTGAAAGAGTCAGGCGCTGCTGCTGGCAAACGTGCTGAGCAGATATGCTTCTGGTACACACGCACCAGTAGTTTTCGACTCGTCCGTTCCCTGCGTCGGCCCACCCGTGCAACTTTCCACTCTGCAGCGACGACAGCAGTACGTCCCGTTCTCTCGCGACACACACATTTGCAGGTAGAAGAGAAGCAGCTTCCACTTTCTAGCGTTGCCTTTTTAGCTGGTGCACGCGTTCTCGTTTTTTTCATGTCGGCTGTTCTCATCAGGGAAGGCTACACGAAATCGATTGCCGCCCCTGCTGTCGCGAAGTTTCTCCTGGGACCTTCCTTCTGCTTCCCGAGAACACACAAAGACTCCTGCTGCTGCGTACATTTCCCCTGCAGCCAAACTATACCTCTTGTCTCCGTACAAATATGTGTATGTGTGTGTCTGTGTGTGTGTGTCCCGATATATGTATACATACGTATATGTGTACAGATGTGTATATAGGCTGTCCCTCCTATTTCCTTGGCGTCGACGTGGCCGTACGTATGTCTACTACGTAAACATTTACTGCATATAAGTAACACTATGTGTATATATATATATATATTTGTAGGGTCGTACAAGACAGCAGAGAGGTCGTCTCTCTCGCCTTCCATCTTCATACGAAATGCGTACGCAGCTCAAAATATGTGTATACATCAGTCCGACTATACACATATATATATATATATGTACGTATCGTAATAAGTGTCTGGAAGTACATATGTGCATGGGTGTGTACATGTATGCCTCCGTCCTTCGTATGTCGGATGCAGCTGGTAGGGTATTCTCACGTTCTTCGTTGCAAGCGTTGCGGTGATGCAAAGGGAGTTTCGACAGCTGCTGTTCAGCTCAATATCGCTTCTTTCTCTTCTCGATCTTCTGCTGCTGTGCTTAACAGTATTCAGGTTCAGCGTGCGGCAGGCGGGTCGGCGGCAGCGCGCCAGGGGGCAGTCTGCGTACAGACGCCGTATAACTACCGAAGCGTCTCTGAGGTGATTCAAACATGCTTCAGCAGATAATAGGCTAACACTTCCGAAAGGTGTATATACGTAAAGTTGTCTATATTTCTCTTTATGAACGGCACACACATATACACATATAGAGAGAGAGAGAGAGTCAGGGGGAAATTGCTTATACATACAGGTTTGTGCGTTTGTATCCGTGTGTGTCTGTGTCTCTGTCTGTGTGTGTATACACATATTTGCAACACCGCATTTGGAGCCCATATGAATAGATATAAGATGTATGGGTGTGTGTGCGTACGTGTCTGCACTTACATATATGTATATATATATATGTATATATGTGTACAGGTATAGAAAGCCGTGCATCGCAAGTCCATCAGAAATATGTGTCAACGTAGGGAACAATCAGGTTTATATATACGTATGTGTGTGGAAGGAGACAAAGACGCAGTAGAGTGGATAGGTGTGTGTACGTCCGTGCGTATATAGAAGCATACAGAAATAGGATAAATCAAAGGCCCTTTTGAAGAAAGCAGGGGTGTAGTAGAAGAGTGTCTTGTAAGTAGTTGAGGATGCGTCGAAGGCGTGGAAGGGAAAAACTGGATGCGGAAAGGATTTGAGGTGTCTGGGCTCATCGACGCAGAAAGAGAGAAATACGCAAAGCGTCAAGGCGGGTGGACGTGTGTCTGCGATGCACGCAGATCGATTAATGCCAAATTGTAGGTGGACGTGTGTACTGCCGGGGGTAGGGAAACACGTAGAGGATCTGGAGCTTCGTTTGTACGTGGCCATCTCCGTCACCACATGTGTGTGCGCGTGTATCGTGGACACGTGTGTGTCCATATATATTTATGGTAGAAAGTATGCACACACGCGTGTCTGAAGTATATAGTTGCCCGGAGGAGTGTATGCGGTGTCTGTACAGCGGTTCGTCAGAAAGATAGGAAAAGCAACGTATGTGACGGTTGCACGCGGTATATATATCTGTGTAGCGAAGGGGCGAAGCGCCGCCCACGCCTGCAATTGTTCGGGTGTACCGCGTAAAAGATGTTAACTCAGCAGAAAAGGCCGCAGACATTTCTTTCTCAGTGGAAAAGAGAGTAACGCGCGCCTCCCCGCGGGTTTCCTCTTGTGACTCTAGCCAAGTAGGTAGCTATCTGTGTGTGGATGTGCGTAACCGGCGTTTGTTTGAGGCTGCGCACGGCCCCGTCAAGTGGAGAGGGGTCTTTGCTCGTCCGTTGCAGCCATTCACTCTATCAGATAAGGAGAAGAATGTCTTTCTAGCCAGCGCGTACCCTACAGAGTTCGTAAAGTAGATACACAGACGTAGACGCCTGCATAAAGGCTTCCTACGTATGCACATATATATATATATATATATATATATGGGCACTGGTGTACTTGCCACCACGTGTGTAAATATTCACGTTAGGAACTGACAACACAGCTTGTACGTCTGAACTTCTGGTGCCACAGAGACACATCGATGTAGAGCGAACACGGCTGCACGCCTCTGCACAGACCTCCGCGACGCAAACAGATGCACACGCTCGGATATCCGTCCTCACAAACAATGGCATATATACACCTCTGTGACGTAGTATGTACGCGTCCATACATTACCGATACATACACCTCCATGTGTCAATACACGCAGGCACCATCGGCGTCAGAATAGGTAGTCGCATGGAGAAGAGAGTGTGGTGTGGGAATAGTGAAGCTCCCAGAGGAAACGGCAGAAGGCACTGATGCGAAACCCGCCTTCAGCACTGCTGCTGAGTTTTCCACCCAGGAGCCCGTCCTCTTAAATGTCAGTGTGTATGTGTCTGCGCGTCTGCACGCACAGACGCGTGTACGCGTGCGTACATGCAGGTACATACATATACATGTACACACATATTACCCCGCTTTGTACGAAATCGCGTGCAAGCACACGTCCGTGCAGTCCCCAAACCCACACATGCACATAAATGCATGAACACCGGTGCGCTGCCGCGATGCGGCGCGCTCCTCTCTTTCCTCACGAGGAAGGTGCCTGAGGCAGGTGAATAGGCGCAGTTATATACGAATGTGACGCCGTCCACACATCAACTTTTGTGCACTAGTCCTCTAGTACGGTGCCTGAGGCAGGTGAATATGCGCAGTTATATACGAGTGACGCCATCCACACACCAACTTTTGTGCACTAGTCCTCTAATTCGCTCACGGCAAATGTTGCATCCCTGTGTATGTTCTCGCTGTACGGGCTATGTGTAGCTGATGTAAAGTGGAAACGGCACTAGACACCATATTGCCTGGTGTTGCTGTATTGGGGTTGATGTGCACTGTGTATGGACATCTATTGTTTACACGGGTGTGGAACTCTTTATGTGAATTCCGCTCGTTTCTACAGACACCATTACCCGTGCGCATATGTGTTCATGTTTGCGTTATATCTGCATCCCGCAGGGGCTGAAGGAGATGTACGTGAATGAAGGGCTGAAGGGTTTGTTTCGTGCCAGCGGCGCACGAGTGGCCTTTCACAGTGGAAATTTCGCACTGCTGATAGCGCTGTTGGAGTGCTTCAAAAACGTGTATTTGCAGTACGTCGAGCCGCTACCAGCACCCGCACGTTCGCTCGCCTAGGCACACTCGTGCCCTACATTGGCACCCATTGACAATTAGTAATGCCATTATACGCGTACAGGGATAAGCGTGTTTTGATGCCGCCATAACCAGGATGCTCACCGCAGTCACGCTCGTCGGTGAACATTGCCCAGTCGGGGATGTACGTACACGTTGTTACAGGAGAGGAGGCCAGAGGACGACAGAGAAAAAGAGGGAATAGTGAAGTTTTTACTGTATAATTTACTCGAATTACACGGGGATGCAGTCTTTCGCGGTTTCCGTTGTATCACGGAAGGACGCTTACGCTATTTACTCGTACAAAGAAGGACTTTTCAAACCTTGTCAGCTGTTTCCACAAGCAGGGTTCGTTGCCAGTGTCGTGTTTGTATAGACTGTCAGCGAACCACTCGAGCGCTATACAAACTATAGCGCATAATATTACATGCACGGGCATGTAATATTATGCGCACACCGTTAGTTCTTATGAGCTAACATTCTCTCGAGATGGATAGCAACGTGGGTGATCTGTACGACTTGAGCGCGATTCCCCATACTTAAATATGGCCGAAACTCTTCACAAGTCCGCCACTACAAGAAAAGCTAAAGAGGTTCGCATACACGTGGCATCACACGTTTATATCTATCTATATATATATATATGTATACACCTTTACGCATATACGGAATATGGGTATGTACGTGTATGCGTTGCTCAATGGTAGAATCGTGTCTAAACACGCGTGTGGGTGTGTATTACTGTACAAGCACATACGTATGCATATTTATATGTAAAAACACAGTCGGGCTAAGAGCATCAGAGCACGTGTTTAACTACGTGTGTATTCGGTCCTGCGCTTGTCTACGGCTATATTACAGTGCCTGTGAACGCTGCAGTGCACGAGTTTGTGAACCCAGCCTACGTAGATCGTTTCCAGGCTTGCAGTTGTTGCGTGCACAAACCGAAACGTCTCGGGCTACTCTCCGCGTAGTCACGTTTGATTTGAGCGTGTTGACGACGGTGTAAATGCGAAGGAGAGACGTGACACCGTCTTTGCCCTGTGACGGCAAAAGAAAAGAGAAATCGACTCTATTCCTGACACATTTGTACTACATGCAACCAACTGATCGGAAGAAGAGGCGTAGAAATTCCGATGTTTTCTTCACAGATTGCCTTTGACAACGACGTCGACGGGTAGGCCTGCCCACACGTCGTAAGCTACGAGAAACATAAGCACGTGTCAAGAACAGCACAGTGCGTCGCATCAGCAAAGGATGCATTTCTTCTTGTTGCCTGTGCTTATAATCCTTGACGTCCTGTATATACCGTTGAAACCCACACCGTGTATTCCATCGCCAGTAGTTCTCGTGTAACGTGTCACACAGAGGCTGTTTGAACACATATGCTGCTAGAAGTACACCACGGGCCGTCCAGGTCCCCGGCGGGTGGCAGTACAATGCCACCATCAGATCTGAAATTCAATGTGGGAGGACCACTCAGAGAAGCAGATAGCAGCTTGGGGCAAGGAAATCACCTGACAGGGACCCTTCATGCTGCTGCCGTGTGAGACACTGAAAGGCAAGCTGCGGCCCGTGCAACTGACAGAACTCGCTGATGGCAACGGCAGCGGCACTGCCTAATTGCGTCATCATCATCGGAGGATAAAGGAAAATTGTAAACGCCACGGAGGGACGCTGTGTCTTGCGAAACGCATCGTGGACGAGAGACCAGCTTTCGTATCATACAAACACGGCAGCACTGAGGTCGCGTCTGATGAAGAAAGCAGCTACTGCAACCGATCCTCAGCACGCGGATACGCAGACAGAGAGTGCAGAGTTTTGCTTGACCTCGCCGCTGCGCCCTTCGGCGTGCGAAGGCTCCCGTGCGCGTGGGGAATCTTCGTCGGGCACTCTATGTCGCCTACTGAATTACGTCCGCCTCCGGTGGCGTGCGGGTACCAACACGTGTACACCACAAGTAACTTGCGCGCATTTATACGTGTATACGTCGCTGTTAGAAAAGCAGTATGCGGCTGCTCAATGTCTTATCTCTATGCGTTGACTTATATATGTCTATATCCGCACGTGTGCCCGTGCGTCAACCCGAAGTCGGCCACTGACACCGTTTAGACCCACTCACACATATGCCCACATATGGATATACAAGTAGTATACATATATATTATAGTGGCCGTGTGTCGATCCAGCTTTGCACATCGGTGGCGGACCCTCTTTAAAAGAACCCCCCTTCCGAATTAGTGGCAGCATTTGCAAGATACCTGATAATCAATGGTGCGCCTCACAAATTGACCCTGCCGAGCAACGACGCTCCAACGAGAGGACCACATGGAGTGAGGGCGAGTATATACTCGGACGTACTGTCCGCATTCAAATAAAACACGATGTGCTGTGGCTAGCACTCCTTGGCTTGCAGGAGCATTCACAGTGTGATACTGAAAGACACGAGGCGACTCATTCACACGTTGCTTCGGTACTTGACTCTCATTCACTGAATGCTACCCGTGCGAGACAATTGGCGCCGAATCACAGCAAGATGGCATGCAGAGTGCACTACACTCCGGTGGACTCTGGACTCTTTTATTCTTCGTTTTGGACCGACACGGATCGGAAGAACACAATTAAACACGTTGTTTTTATTGCCGCTCTCACCTTCACGAGATTCTTCTTCTCGGTAGAGACCTAGTTCCGCAAAATTTCCACACCACCTCACTATCGAATCTCGTCGGGTGCTCGACCGGCAGGTGTCCGATCTCCAGCTCGTCATATACCCGATCGATGCCACAAAATTCTGCCCACACTCTTGTACAGCAATCAACAGTCCACCTGACACATACTGAAATAGTCACAAGCGTGCTCCAAGTTCTAAACCGTTCCACAGGTGGTGTTAACGCCACTGCATCAGGTACGCAGCGAATTTACACGCCCTGTAGACTGTGGGGAATTATTATGTGTATAAAGACCCAGGCAGAACTTTTCCTTGTTCGCAAATGCCAGCTCACTTCTTTGTGCACTTGCTGCACAGTGAACAAAAATCAGTTTGCTTATTGACCCACTACCTAATTCTACCTTCCAGTCACCTAGCACTTGCTGTATAAACGTGGCAGATGGTGGTTACTTTTTGGCATGCTTCACAACATCCAGTTATTCCGTGTGAAAAAAAACCCTGGAGTTTTGCTGTGTCTACTCGCGTAGTACAGCTCTTCCGGCGTCCCGTTGCATACGTCTTGTCAAAAGAGACGACGATGATGTGCGCCAGTGCACAAGACTTCAAAAAGGCAGAGATGAACATACTGCTGACAAAAAACGATGACTGCAGTCTGTGGTTCGCGTACGGCGTCCGCGTAGTGAAGTGTGACCATTACATTGCAGGAACACCGTAGTGCACTATTTTGCACGCACTGACGTGGCACCGTACTCGTTTTGCAATAGAAGTCCGACAGGTGTAGGCCTGGGTGAACACAGGGCGTTGCCCCAAACAGGAAGGTCGATGTCTGTCCGTATGTATGTACGTACACGTGTGGCATTCGTTCGATTTGGTGTCTGGTGTCTGCCGGGTGGGCGCAGAGCATTTGCCGAGGCGCGTTGTAGTAGCCCGACGGCAGGATTGGAAATGAAAGCAGAGCGTAGATAAGCGGTAGAAGGCCTTGGAGACAACTCACAAAGCACTGCACCAAAATCCTCAACACGGTAGACGCGCAGAGACTGACAGATCTTCCCCACTACCATGCGACTTTATACTAGCGACCGTCAGACGTGCTCGGGCTGCAGTAACAGACAGGTGAACATGAGGAAAGTTCCATCGTCATTCAGTCGGTCTGCCAACTCACACGCATTATTGCCCCATTCCCTTTACCACCGAAGCTCGTCCTGCATATATAACTAGTAAGTGCGCAAGGATAAGAGAGAACCAAAGCATCCATCTGCTAGTAGGCCCCTTTTTCCAAAATGAGCCCTCCGTGGTGAGTATTTCCGCGCCAGCCTTCCAACGGAAAAACGTCCTTGGCCAAAATGGCCAGCGGCTTCCCCCTCTGCTTCCGAAGTCAACAATGAATAGATACGATACATGTGTGACTTAATGTAGATGTTATTTTAAATGGGACAACGCTGAGTCAGAAGCGATCCTCGCCCGCGCCATTTCCCTTTTCATTCGAGAACTGCGCTGAGCAGGCACAGTGCCGCACGAAGGACGCTCAGCAGAAACAAAGCACTACATCGGTCTGCCGTTGCTATCGATTTCATAATTTTTGAAGCGCAACCTGAAATACCTGCTCGCTTGTTTGTCTCGTATCCAGCGTTGAAACCCACAGGACCCCAATCATTACGTCTTTCCGTCCCTGCATTGGGACGTTAACGCTTGTCGTGTGCTCTTCGTTCAGCGCTGACTATATAGATGTTAGTGCGTGTCGTACACTACCCTCCTACGCGATTTCCCTTCTGCGCTCGAATTAGTTCGTCGCGTTTCGTGAGTCCTGAGTTCGAAAGGCACCAGCATTATACGAACTGAACCGAAGGGGCTGCCGCCAGCCATGCCCTGCAGATGGCGTGTGTAGACTGTGAACTATAATCCACAATTCAGCGCGCGATAGCGCCGTAGGCCTTTCTTCCGGCCTGTCAAAGAGTTTTCTACCACAGCTTTTTGACGCGTCCGGCTGGGGAAACGCCGTTGCCCTTCCCCATCTTCAAGCTTGGGTACCGTAAACTACACTATCTCCTTTTTGAACGTGTCTAGTTGCAACATCCTCCTTCTGCTATTTGGCTCTCTACACTCGGTGTCCCTGTGCCCTACCCTCTCCAGTGTAGTAGGTCCATACAGTAGCCGGTCACGCACGACCCCTTGTACCACGCCTTCTCTACTGCCCATCCCAGAAGAACTGGGAATCTCACATTTGTGAAGTAATTGCACACACGACGTCTACCTGTAAACTTGCAGCGCAAGAAGAAATCCTGCCTAACCTGGTAAATCCCACATGGCTGGGTTTTCGTCTGTCGCTTCTTCAGCAGAAGCGCAACACCGGTGGACAGCGTTAGTGCCGCATCGTCAACAGAACAGGAAAGAGTATTTTGATGGACAACCAAGAGGCGAAACTGCAGGGTAAACGGTCGATTTCACCTCGGAAGTGAGGTCGGAGGCACTACAGCACGTCAGTACGCGGCTTCGATGTTCGAAGTGTCGGAACACGACGCCAGTGCCGACGAGCGCTTGATCGGTCACGTCTCAGCGCGCGGAAGAGGAAGATTCTCGAGAGCCCAGAAAAGATGCGGCAGATCTATAGGGAAGACGATTTTTGACGCGGGTGCCCCCCCGTACGCCAGCGCACCTCTCAACCGCACAGCTATGTTTAACCTCAGCGCTGCGTCCCGTAGCGCGCTGCGTACGCCAGACCGCTAGGTGATCTGCGGTTGGGGTAGTGGTTATGGCGGGGAGAGTGGCCCTTCGTTTTACATGGCGACCTACACCGCCACCTCTATCCCAGTACCCGTATATATGTACGGTGTTCTGTGCCATGTGAACTGAAAATTCTCCAGGTGTTTTTACGTAATCAATTGGCTACGAAGCGCGTGTGTGTGCCGCGCTCATGCGCCTCAAGAACTAGTAGTGAAAAACGATGCGCGGGCACTGGGAGTGTTGTTGGTGGCGGGCCGTTCCACGCAGACTACGGTATAACGGTATGACCTACGTGCAGAAGACGACGGAGTCTCACATTAGCTTGAGAGGTGGCGTCAATGGAACGACGTGAACATCTATACGTGATATGACGCTTCCTCCTTTGGGACAGTTTTTTTCCGTGTGTGTTCGATGTTGATGGCAAAGCTCATGCAGACCACCACGGATCCCGTTTCCTCCCACGTCGCTTCTAATACTGGCCACCTTCTGAGGCCGGTGGCAGTCCCTCGCAACCCCATCGCTGGCAGGTACATATGAAGAAGAGCTGCACGTCGACGAAAACCGCTGCCCCCTGCCACGTGCCGTACCTGCAGCAGTGTACGCACTAAAAGAACGGTACATCTGAGGACTGCTACGCGCCGCATAGCTAGGCGGCAGGCCGATTCGACGCCCGTGGTGCTCGTCCCCCCAATCTGCTGCGCCGCTTGTCGTTGCCCCTCCCCCTGATCCGTGTCACCACCTCTCGTACCACCCCGCCCAGCTCTTCCGTGCAACAAGAGCAGAGAACACGCGCAGCACTGGATCTGCGCAAGGACAGCAGCAGAAATAGCGGGTGCCGCAAGACTTGGAAATAGTGCCTACTGCCGCGCCCACGGCTCACAGCAGCAAGTGGAGGTACAGGGGACGGAAACAGAAGGCGCCCCCGCCCTCCGAACCTTGTTACTCCGGAGCACACGCCTGGGGTGCTTGCTGATAATCGATACCGTGCGCGCTACACAAGCTGCCCCCGGTGCCCCACCTAGTACTGCTGCTCTCAGAGGAGCAAAACCGTACACCTGCCCCCGACCCCATCTGCGCCAACTGCTCGTCCGTCCACCATCTGGTGTTACTGTTGTTTTTATTCCAACCATCTCTTCTGCGTAGATCTGGAGGGACAACATTCTCAGATAGTCATTGTTGCTGCTTGCGTTTACAGCGCCATGTTTACGCCAGCAGTAGGCTGCAGCTGCAATGGAACAAGGCGCCTCGTACTCCACTGCCTGCTCTGCATTGGGTAGTCATGGTATAACAGAGATCAAGACTGAAAGTGTGGGTGGCTAGTAAAGCGGCAATGCAGCATGGTTGCCATTGAAGCACTTCTTCACGCACAGTGATCGTGAACTGTGTTTCGGCCGCCTCCCCATCTTTTAGCCCATCAGTGTGCACGCCCCGCAGGGGTCTGGAAGAACGCTAGCAAAAGACCAGCAGCAAAAGCCGCACCAGCATCACATGAAACAGCGGGGGCATCACCAGCTGAAGCAGCAGTACGGGAAGGAGGGGGAGGAGGACGGCTGCCTGAGCCGCGGCGCAGACTGAGCAATAGTAGTAGCGACGCGTGCGTCCGGTGGCAACGGCAGCAACGGGCCAACAGACGCACAGCGCAGCTGTGACAAAGGGAGATGAGGAGAAGGGACGCGCAGAGAGACAGCCACCATTTCTTCCTCACCCTCCTTGACGTGCTGCTCGCTGCTGGTGCTGCATCGACATCGCTGGGGTTGGCCGTCCCACGTGGCACACTTCGGTACACGGCGTGGCCGGGTAGGCCGGCAGAGGGTCATTTATACGTTTCTGCTGCCGCCTGGCCGCTGACACGTAGAGAGTGGGGTCGCAACGCTGCAGAAGGCGCGCGCGAATCTGGTGCACTCCGAACTTGGGCGTTCTCTTCTCTTGTACGGAACTGTAATAGTTCCTCGCGAGAACTGCCATGGTTCCAGCAGTACAGGATGCAAAACGAGATATACAACGTTGAACACCTACTTGCGAAAGCCGCCTACTGCCGCCACTACAGCCGGTACAACGCGCGCCCCCCCCCGAAAGCCGTACCTCCCGGACGAGCTGGCTCCGTAAAAGGTGCTGCTCTTGCATCCGTGCCTGTTGACACGGCACAAGAACCAAAAGGCTTGAGAGAAGAAGAAGGGAAAGAGGCACTAGAGGAAGGAGGTAGCAGGGGAGCCGTAGAAGGCACACGCAGCGTTCCTACCGCATACGAGAGAAGTGCCTGCCCCCAGGGATCGGGCACACTGGAAGATGCAGCAGTTCTTTGCTGGAGAAGGGAGACACAGAGCTGCGCCGTGGAAAACGGGTAAGGGTACCGTTTACGGTGCTGTTTCAGAATCCATAAAGTTCGCGTATTTGCCAAGACGTGCGGCGGGCTGAAAAAGCAGCTCACCCGGCGCAGAGAGGACGTAGCCGCGCGGGTTCAGGCGTGTGGTCGCGTGGTACGACGGTGCGCGTGCGATGCTTTGATGCCCGTCCTGCTGTGCAAGAAGGGCAGCATATATGGGCAGGGTTGTTAGCGACGTGCCCGCAACAACAGCAGCGGCTCAGCAGCAACACAGGGGAATATAACGACGTCTGCAGTAGCAGCTCCGGAAGACAACTGAAAGTTATTCCGGTTCCACTGCAGTGTGCCGGAAGCGCAGGAAGAATGGACAAGGGACTGAAGGGCGCCTGGTGCAAAGTCGCGCTAATGAAAAAGGGAGAGTCGCTATCTGCTGCTGTCGAGGACGCGGAGGAGGAGGCTAGCAGCAGCAGCAGCGGAGAAAAGAAGCAGCTCAACCAGCGGCGAGAGACGGAGGAGACACCTGCTGTCGCACGCGCCCCCGCCACGGAGAAGGAGGGAGCGAGCTCCACGGCAGGAAGCCTTCTTGATACGCACCCAGTGCAAACATGTCGAGCAGACGGCGATAAAAACAAAGACGAAACGGTTTCGAAGGTGGAACAAGTCATTCAAGGCGTGACTTGTCTCAAAGAGGCCTTTGATTTTCCTGAAGAGCCTTCCATCACTACCTTCAGCAGAAAGAGCACTGCTGCCTTCACCAGTCGCGGCAACACCTGTCGCTTCTTGGGAAGTCTAGCTGCTGGACCGGCGGCGGGGGCGTGTGGAGATGAGGAGGCAGCAGAAGGAAGATTCCAACAGGTGCGTAACGGCGTAGGTAACGCAGATGGCTCTGCAAAGGTCATACGCCCAGCGACAAACCAGCAAGAGGAAGAAGGCCTGTGTAAGCACTCTGCTGTCGCCTCGGGGCAGAAGGGACCACACGAACACTGGAGCGAGAGTGCAGCAGAAGATCAAACCCTCGTCGAAGAAACAGATGGAAAAGACTGGTCCACATTGAAGAGCACTGACCAGAGTACCCACGCCGCGACCACACGACCGGTGGGAGAAGTATGTCACGAGCATCACAGCGTAGACGCGACATCAACCAGCCTAAATCATGGAACAACGTTGCCGACGTCACATAGTCGCGGCTCCGTGAGCAGCCCGTTTGCTGCTCTTCAAGCATCTTCTTTTCGCCATAGCGATTCGCAGTGCGCAGCGTTGTCACAGAAAGTGTGTGCCTCCAAACATGGAGGGGAGGAATCTTTGGAAGACAGTGTGTGCCAGCAGAACGAGTGCCGAGGAGCCGAGACCAAAGTGGAAGATGAGACGAAAGAAAAAAGTGCCTTTGTAGCTGACTGCTGGCAGATCAAACGCAGTGCCAGTGACGGCCCTTCAGCAAATTTCGGCGCGTGGCGAACGGACGACGACTTCAGAGGCAAAATAACCACAGAGTTAGACTCGAACTTTTCACGAGAGGAAACAGACGTCGGAAGACAATCGCCTCCAGCACCGGATTGTCGCGAGGGTGACAGCAGCACAGGCCCGTATTCTGGAGGAAGCTCTGCAGTCGATCGCGCAGGGGAACAAAAGTGGGAACGGAAGCCGCCATCTGCCACTCACGCGGCATTGCAGTGGGATGTACCGTCGCGAAGAGATCGCAAAACGTGTGAATCACCGAAACGAGGTGACGACCACATTGTTCGCACTTTATCATCGTTGTCTCGTGATGTTTTAGCAGGGAGGGAGAGAAGAGGAAACCTTGAAGACGAAGCAATTAGAGGCAGGGGCTTGCGCGTTGGCGGATTTTGTTGCCGCAGCAGCCCACTGCGCACCGAATCACCACCACAGGAAAAGCGTTCAGGAACAACACATGGTGATCCTTTTTTCGCCCGTGCAGAATGGGGACGAAACGGCAGGCGGGCTAGCACGATTGGTACTGAAAGAGCCATTCAGGCCACCTCTCCCGGATTGCCTGGCAAAAAGCACATCTGTCTCAACCGCCGGCGGTCACTTCTGATGAGCGAAGAGGGTGGCATAAGCAATAGTGGAGGGTTGAAAACTCGTCTCGGGACAGCAATAGTGCCAAGAGGAAAGGAGCCCGACGACAGACCGCACCCGCTGAACACTACCAGAACGTATATATCATCCTTGAGCTCCCCGCCTAATCAAGAAGGCTACCACAAAGTCCCCCAGGCGGACCGGCCTGACAACAGAGACCCTCAACCCAGGTGTGAAGATGATGTGGAAAAGCCGAATGATAACGTGGGCTGTAAAATCCCGACGCGCATCTCACCAGCTAGCAATTGGGACAGCGGGCGCTGGGACATGGTGGAAAGCAACAGCACGATCTTCTCTGCTTGGTCGGCCGGGACAGACTGGGAGGCCGCAAAAACGGCTCTACCCTGCACAGGAGCAGGAGGGAATTCTCGGCTACAGGGCCACACCACAGGGGCTGAAGATGATGTGTACGGAGAAAGACGAGAGGCGCCGCTGCCACGGAAACCAGGGAACCCAGAGGAAGAGAGCGACGGGACACGATTAGTGAGAGAGCTTGTTGAAGAATTTGATAAAAGGCGAACGAACTTTTCCATTCTAGTTCCGAAGGTCCTCGAACTCGTAGGCGTGCTCATGGGCCGACCGGCAGGGACGCAACTACCCTGCGTTTTCCCGCGAAATTTTTCTCCAGCGGCGTCCCTTCGAAGACCTTGTCCTCTTCCCGTCTGCGCATCCTTCAGTGAGATGGGGCAGGTAAGCATTACATACCGTTTGGCTGCACACTGAGGATTTTTCTTGAGCGCTTCAAGTGTGCTACACGGTCATGCGGAGCTTCACGAAAAGCAAAGAATCAAGTCCAAATATTGCTATAATAAACGTGTACGACACATCGCGAGTGACACGTGGGCCGGCTCAGGCGCTGTCGCTTGCCTTTTTGCCAGCCTTTACACGAAAGAGCTATGAATGGATGGTGCACGGTGACACTGGCCGTACTGATCTGATTTTGCGGACATGGGCTACATGTGACATCTACGACACCGACCACGCTGTAACGTGCTGCTAATTTGCCTGGTGTTGCTCAAAGCACTGGTGTTAACCCCTTTTTAAGTTCTAACGTATTCCCTGTTGCGTTTGTTCTCAGACGTGCACTGTCGAAAAGCTGGAGAGATATTTTCCCACCTTCAACATGGAAGGTGGTCTGCTTCTATGCACTCAAGGTATGTGCAGCTGCGGTCACTACGACACGAACAAAGTCATGAGCCTTTAAGAACCATGCGTGTACAACTTGTAAGCAGGCGTGAGGAACGGTGGTCATCGATCTAAGTGAAGATTACACTGTTCACGTAAAGGACTTGTGAAGTGCCAGAAGGTGGTAGCGACGTTTGCGCGCATGCTGAACGCAGCATGGGCGCAACTTCGAAGGTACTTACGGCGGTCTCGGAGTAAAGAAGAGTAACACGAGAATAGGTGGAGAACGGGGGAGAATATTAGCACAGACGAGAGCAGCGGGAACGTAGAGTTTCTGCGATGTGCCTAGAGGCTTCATACCGTTTGTCCAGAAGCGAGTAGCTAAAATGCGTTCATGGGCTTTTTGGATACCACCCCAAGAAAACACTGCGGATTTCACTTGGGAGGCGAACCTGTGAGTAGACGCGCAGTAGGACTTGTACGCAGCGAATGAACTGTCTGGAGGAAACTGC
The DNA here is from genome assembly GCA_000727475.1 of Sarcocystis neurona. Lineage (NCBI taxonomy): Eukaryota > Apicomplexa > Conoidasida > Eucoccidiorida > Sarcocystidae > Sarcocystis > Sarcocystis neurona. The sequence goes on along the minus strand of KL647288.1, from coordinate 284,129 downwards.
GCGACTGGACGTAAGCATACCCGTTACACTACAGAAAGATCTGGAAGACAAGAGTATCACATTGTATCCGGTGCGGTACGCTTGCTTTGTGTGTGCTCATTTACTCTACCGCACACGTCAGTGAAAGCCACTGAAGGCACTCTACGGTCAAGAAAGGACACGGTGCCGTTCTGCGTGTTGCTGCTGCTACTGCGACCGTTATGTCTGCTGATACTGCACAGGACGCAGGCTGGAATCTGGTGGAGGTGGCAAATACTATTTTCAGGACTCACGAGGTCACGTAATCGGGTGTCACAAAAAGCACCTCGCACGCTACGATGCACAAGGACGAGTGGCCTCACCAGTGCTCTTGAAAACACTCCTCTTTTGCTTGGTACTCAAGCAAGTGTCGCGGTCGAAACACGCAAGCGTCGAGCCAGCGGAAAACCAAGTGTTCAGATTGCCAGCCGCTGCGAACTCTGGCGATGCCGTGTCATGCCGCTCCCCAGTGTTGCCTGCTGCGCGAATGAGCTTTCCATCGTGCGACTCTGGCCCAGTGCCGGACTCCGAACAGCAGCAAGAGGCACGTAAGGGAGAAGCGGCCGAACCGCGGGCGTGGAGAACGGAAGCATCTCCAGTGGGGTCGCCTCGTTTGCTGCGCAGTCTCCTCGATCCCCTGCCACCGGCGGATGCCCTACTATCAGAGACACGATCTTCAGCGCAGGAGGAACCGAGCCCCGGCAGCACTTCTGCCGAGCTTGTAGAACGGCCTCATGAACTGAACAGCACGAGCACAAGCACTAGCAGCTCCCGCGGTGGGCCCAGTGTGCTCGAAGAGCTGGAGTCTCCAGCGACCAAAAGAAAGACTGTCGGAGGACAAGACTGTGGCGGAACAGGTGAATCATTACTACAAGGAGCGAAACTGACTCGGAGAAGCGGGAGCTGCACGAGCATCCCCCTGTACAACCAAACTTTAGAACAGTCCACTAACGCAACCAGCACTGGAAGACTCCGGCGGGCTGTTTCCACAACTCTCGCCACATTTGCAAAGACAAACTCTTCTGCAGAACAGATACATCGTCCTTGCGCCGACACACCTATTTCCTCGCTAAGAGGCAGTCCGACCGCGAAGAGGGAGGCAGATACTTGGGAATGTATCTCAGACTTGAGAACTTCTACGCGGGGAACAAAACAGGTTGACGGTATCCCCGCAAGAGAGAGCACAAACACAGACAGGGGACAGCAGCCATCATCGACGATGCTTTTTTTGAAACAGCAAAGCGGTGGCTCTGCCTGTGCAGAAGGCGTCGGCGAGGAGAGCCATGTCGAGCCGAGACGTGAAAGTCGGTGGTGCCAGGACGACGAGGGCGATGGACTCAAATCAGCAGGCACGGCGTCTCCAGCCTTGTCTTCCGCCGCATCCTCAGCGTCCCTTGCGTTCCACGGAAGCCCCTCTTGGTGGGGGGGGGGGAAACGCATAGCAGAAGGCTTGGGAAATATGGAACGCTAAGCGTCGTGCGAAGTAGCAACCCCCAGCGGCTGGTGCGCGTCTACCGTTCTCTTGTGGTGGAAGACAGAACGCACGTGGTGGAACGTCTTCTGCGAGTTTGGTCGATGACGTTGCACGCGCGTACGTCGCAGAGCCCACACGCTGACAGGGAAATGTGTCCGAGCTCATCTCCCTCAACTCCGGAGAAAGTGACACAAAAAACGTCTCCCTCGAGAAAGAACATGGAGGCGACTGTAAGCGCACCGAGTCCTACAGGGTTGAATGAGGAAACGGACGAGAAGCACCTGTCCGTTGGGGAAGGGGAAACGGATGAAGAACTGGAAGACAGCGTAACGCCGCACACACAGGAGATCGATAGCTTAGCGACCGACGGAGGAGATAGCATTTCTCAAGTGCAACGCAGAGAAACCAGACGTGGCAGCCTCCTGGGTGCACGAGATGCTGCACCAGGGAAGGCTGCACATGCACGAGCAGGAGAACGAACGACGGGGTCGACGGTGCCAGAGACTTTTCATTTGAGGAAGTCGAACACAACAGAATGCGGAAGAATTCTCCGTTCTGTTAGAACTGCAGAGAGATCTCTGGACGACTTGTTCGTGGGGCGTGAAGATCGCCGTAGGCAAAACCAGTATGAGTGCGTGGCCGATAGCGCCGACGGACGGCGCTTGTCGAGACTGCGGAGAGCATCAACGAGCGCGCGAGGGGAGTTGAAGGTTGAGCGACACCTTACGCGATACAGAGGAACGGACGAAACAGGACAGGACAATTTCATGCGTAGTAATAAGTTCGTGAGCCTGGCATCCCCCGGCAACCACCTCTTTGGGCAGCCAGTGCTGTCTAGGAAACGGAACGACGCTGGTCACAGCGCAGGCCCTTGTAACGTCGAGTCAGTTTGCGAACAAATGGGAGAAGGTGACGCTTTCCTGTGGCGGCCCTGTATGTCTGTTCTCTGGGTGAAGCCTTTGACTGTGGAGCAGACAATGCTGAAATGGAGCAAGTCAACGCCGGTGTTTGAACCAACGGAGGAACTGGCTGCGGACCGCCGAGGCAAGAGAGCACCAACCGCCCCAGCGAACTATGAAGGGATCAACCCCTTAGGAAATCAACCGTTGTCGATGACTCTCCGCTCGGCGCCTAATAGGGCTGAAGTGTTCTCGACTCCTACAGATACTTCGAAAGCAAGCTACAGTGAAAAACGAGACGGGAAGAAAACCCCATTGTTTAGTTCGGGCTCACCGGACAGCGTTCGCTCGGAGCCTTCAACTTCGGCCGACTGCACGTCTTCTCTGCCGACTTCGCCACTGTTTGCGCAAGCGTCTGTAATGGCGGGCATGGGGAAAGTTGACCAACAGCAGCGTCCGCAGCAGGCCACCATGCTGACGCGTCTGCAGGCCGCTCCGCAAGCCGTAGAGCCCTCTCCCACTTCTATAGCGCTACTTCAAGTGATCCAGCAGCAGATTCTGCAGCTGTTGCAGCCCGGTGCAGGAGGACCTGTGGAGCACGCGACACCCAGCCAAGTTTCTTCTCGCTCAGTGCAGGCGTTGCCGTCAAAAGCAGACAGATCATCCACCTCTCGGACAGATGTAGTCTCGAGCAATGCATGTGGCCAAGGCAAGGAGCTTTCGCTGGCAATGAGACTGGAAAAGGCCAACGGCGGGCCACGTCGGTCAAATACTTGGGCCGCTCCTGACTCCCATAGCGCGTCAGGGCTACTGGAAGACAGTGCTGCTCGCTCATCGATTCCAGAGGACTTTACAGCCCAAAAACCTGGCTACGGAAGATCCCCGCGGTTCACTGCAATGAGTGCCAAAGGCAGGGGCATGTCACGAGCAGCGACCTCAGAATTACATTATCCCAGCTCCGAATCTCCCGCGGTGCGTACCGCCCCCCTTACGCTGGTCAGGGAGACAGAAAATTCCAATAAAACTAGAGTGTCATCTACCCGAGGATTCAGCGGATGTCCGTCTGTGGCTGCAGACCTGACGCTCCAGTCGCACAGCACTTTTGAAAATACTTTTGCAGCTGAGTACAGTCAAATGGTGGAGCCCAGTGCAGCAGCCGCCCACGACGTGGACTGTGCCGAAGCAGCTGCACACTTTGACGAAGCGAGTCCGTCGTCACCTGGAAGATCAGGTGGAAAACTAGAAGTCCTATACGAGCGAAAAGGTGAAAACCGGGTGCCAGCAGTAGTACCCGCTGGAGGCGCGTGGCAGCACGAAAGCCGGGTGAGAGGGGAAGCTGGACTCACAGAAGGCGAAATGCGCAGAGCTTCCCAGCGGTTGCCGCCGATCCAAAAAAATATGAGCCTGCAGAAATTGCCAGAACAGCATCAAAATTATGGCATTCCAGCTGGGTGTAAACAGGCGCCCCCTTCCTCTTCAAAGACGCTGGGATCGGCGACCGACCTTGCCTTTACCACTGGAGCCTCGAAAGGTGTATCCTATCAAGAGTCAACTCATTCCGGGAGTGATGTGGACACTCTGAGCTTAATTTCAAGATTGTTAGGGCTCTCTGTGAAAGCCCACAATGCCGAAGAAAGGAGTCACACACCATCTACACAGGAGTTGAACAATGCAGCCAGGGGTGCTCTGGCTGCTCAGACGGCGCACGCTTTAGCAGCGCTATTGTCTTGTCCAAGCGATTTACCTCAAGCAGCTAAATCTGACAATGGCCTCGGAGTCGAAGTATCGCCCAGGTTTGTCCCGTCAGGATCGCCACCTGCGGGCCCAGGGCTCCCATCAGATAATGGCGTGGATCCCGCTAGACGCAGTGGACAGAGCTCACGCAAACGCGGTTTGGATACTGTAGAGATGCAGAAACAAGAAGAGAGGGAAGCGGAAGGTTGGAAGAAAGTGATTGGCTTACAAGCTTTGACTGCCACAGAGAACAGTGTTGAAAGGACGCGTGAGGACGCGACAGAGTTTCTGCAGGATCACTGCAGTACCAGCGGTAAAAAAACATCTCCGTTTACGCAGCGTCAAAAGAAGAAGACGAAATGGACAGCGTTGCACTCTGATGAAATACCGCCTGAGGATATGGAGGCGGCAGAAGGCCTGAAGCATGAACAATCCTCGGAGGCACAGGAGCGTGTGACAGACGGCCTTCCACACGCTCTCACAGGCGGCCTCACGGACGCGACTTGTAAAAGCGAAGAACGTGGGTTGACCAGCACTGCCTCCTGGGAGCAGCAGAATGCGCACGAGGGGCTACTGGATCTCTTTTTCACGCAAGTACTGCAGCACACCTCGAACGCCACCAGTGCCGCACTGAAGGAGCAAAACGAATAATGTGTACGCACATCCGGCTCTCACCGCCGCTCGTCCACTCGACGTCGCTGCTGGTGTCTCCTTCACAGCATTACTTCTTTTTAATCGTCGTCAAGCGCACGTCGCTGGACCACCACAAGGAAAAATCGCTGCTCCATAAATACGGTGCGAGAACGGGAGAGTGTGCCAATTCCGGCACCGGGGAGCATCTTTTTACGTACACAAACCGCGTTAATGTATCATATGAAAACGCGGGAGCGTATATGGTTCCGTGACGGGCACACACCCTGCAAGCTTTCATCGTGTCACACGTAATCTTTGATCTCAAACCAAGCACTTGGTGTACCTTGTGAGTGCATCTCAACGCAGATTAAGCATTTAGTGGGCTTTACGTAAACAGGCCGGGTCGTAACGCGGGCTGTGCCACATGAGAGCAGCTTCGTGCAAACACATTCTTTCAGTGTACAACAACACAGCGCCACAGATAGGTCTCTGGCGATAAAGCGTCCGTCCGGCGCGCAGTATTCGGCAAGGCGGCCGCGGCGTAGCCGTTGCGATGTGCAGTAGAGGAGTGCGAGAGCACGAATGTAAATTAGTGCCTAAACGATGCACTTGGAAACGGTTTGCAAAAAGGGTTGCTCAAGATCGCAGCCCTTGACTCTGATGGCCCTGCAGGACAGAACTTCGTCTAGTTCACCATTGCCCAGCTCAAGAGCTTCATCCAAGGCGCCCGGCTAATGGTGCGATTTTTTTTCAAACGCAGTATTTACCCCTCAGAAAAACATACTGTTGTAAGGCTGGTTTGTATAATACTTGTAACTGTCAAGAGGACTTCCGTCTGTGTAGTCGTGCAGACGTCGAATAGCTAAAGCAAAGTAGGGATGTGAGTATGTGAGGGCGCAGGCGAAGGACACTCGCTTGAATGTCGCATTTTACGGTGTCCGATAGGCTAGGAGCGGTGTACACACGCATCCGGATGGTACCCGCTACTGTGCGGAGATGCTCCGCGTTTCGAACCCCATGGCATGTTCCGTTCCACTGTGTACCGATGCTAAACGCGAATTGAGCAAACGTGCGACAACGTCCTGGGCGGGTCGCACCAGCGAGAGAGCACCGCTCTTCTGCTCAAAGATTGGGAAACTTACTCTTTATGCTGCTGAAGCAGTCACGGTCCTGTTTCGAGTTACAGGACCGTGTAAGCTCCACGTTCGGAGTGGACAGACAGTCCTCCTATACACCTTTTCGACACGCCGAAGACGAACAAGGTGAAAAGGTGTGAAATGCAGAAACCGAAGGTCGAGTTGTGTGGCAGAGCAGGCCTCCACATCACTTCTTACGACGTGCAGGCTGCCTGGAGAAAAGTTGAACAGGGGTTGCAAGTGTCCCAGAACATCGTCCGGCCCTCCGCGAGCCATCAAGCACAGTGAAACAGAAGGAGGAAATTATTGTGTGCGTGTGGTGCAGGCTACTAGGAGGCTCACAAATGAGCATCGTGACCTCTACTTGTGCTCTATCTTGTCAGCGGCGGAGTCAGAGTATCCGCGACGGTCTGCTGAGCAAGGGGCCCACGCGGAGGAGATCCGCAAAACTCAAGGGTTCTCTTGAATGTGTTACAGAGCTGTGCAAGTAGCGTCCCGTTGTTGTAACAGGACGCTGGAGACCGCAGGCGATAGTCGTGTGTGTTTCTGGTTCATAAAAATTATACCCCGGCAGTGACAATGACGGAATACGAAGACGGGTCACCCGGATGGCCCAGAAAATTTTCTTCAGAACCTTTACCAAAGTCGACAGCACGCGGGGCTCCAATACTTAGTGCGTTATGCTTGTAGTGCCCAACACCTTCTGATGAATCGTATCGTGGGGATGACCAACTCACCTGTGTTGCATTGTCAGTTGCACCTGTAACGTTAACTGCTTCTCAGTCCAGTGATAACGACGGAGTACGAAGTGCGGTCAACCGGGTGGCCCAGATAATTTCCTCCAGAACCTTTATCGAAGTTGACATCAGCCGGGGCTGCGATACTTAGTGCGTTATGCTTGCAGTGCATAGCATCTTTTGATGAATCGCATCGTGGGATGATGACCTACTCACCTGTGCTGCATTGACAGTAGCACCTGTAACGTCACTGCTCGTCAGTCCATTGAGGCGTACGTCCGCGCCGATGGGACGGCAGGCACTGTATACAAATTATGATTAACGCAAGGAATGAAGTCCTGAAGTGTCATGCTTGGTTCGAGCGTTTTCGTGCGGCTCTGCGTTTGCGTGGACGTGCGGGTGGTACAGAAAATACTGGTCGGAGTTCGACATGACACAGTTGCGGGAATCTTGCAGTTTTCTGTCATGCAAGAGTTCTTCAGATCCTTCGTTTCCGAACAGACAATGCGCGAGTTAGTGTTACAATGGTGTGTGCTGTCCCCCCTTTCTTCACCTTCACTGACACCCGGCCACACAGGCTCACACGAATATTGACAGCGGTACGCATGCGCGTTGAGTTTCCGGGACAAACGCATTCCTGGAAGACGCTTCCGACTGACAGAGGCCATATGCTTAGGCCTCGCTGCACCTTTACCCGGTTCAGCTGCTCGCGCGCACAGTGCTGCCGTTTTCAGCGCGTACTCAACATTGAGTGGGTTCACGTGCTCACGTCAAGTGCTGCCGTTTTCAGCGGCAGCTGAAACGTTGAGTGGCTTGCAGCCAAGCACGGCATTACGGGATAGGCTAACGGGTGGATGCGCACGTTTCTCTCTCTTTCGAAACTAGAAGACTATAGGCATCCACAGTTGCACACCTGTTGTCTGCTGCCAGCGGGCTCGGCATGCAGTTTCAGCTGCCCTGCTGTGCTTTGCCTCTGACCGCATGAAGGATTAAGCGATGCACACTTTCCTTGGAAATCCACGAGTCGCGTGTTTGTCTCTGCTTTTCGGTAGCTAACCACCTATCATCGGTCCCGCCTAGGGCGCCACCATCTAGGCATCTCCTTGCCGATGACACTGCAGAGACTTACTGTGTACGCGGTATACACGTCTTGCAAAACGGCGCTTGAATTCCTGCGGCACATCGTTGTCAAGAGGCGAGTCAACCTGCCTCCGTGCGTGTGGAATCTCTACATCGGTACGCGGACGTTTATGCATACACTTTTACAAGAGCAAGACAAGTAAAGCCGTTCATATGCGGCGTGCGCAACGGAATTACGCATCCAGTTGTCTACGTGTGTGTATATCTATATATATATATATATGCGTGCTCATACTCGATAACTTCGCCGGCCGCTTGCTTTTCAAATGTGGCCAGAATCCACCCTTTCTAGCTTTGTAGTGTGCCTCATCCTACCTGCGTGATCCCCTAGGATCTGCTGGCAACTGCCGCCGCTTTTCTTCTTCTCCACATGCTTGTAAAGTGAGTGTTCTACTATTCGTAAGTGGTGACCCGAAAGCCTGGACAACGCTACGGAGCAATTACAGAGCCTTCTGCTTCCGTTGGCTAATGGTGTACGAGGGACCGGTAACGACACGACACGCAACATTAACCTGGGTTTCTTCCTCACGAAGACCCTGCCGATGCAACTACGAAACGTTCAATCAGCATCGCTAACTGCTACGCATCGCCTCTTCTCGTTTGCAGCCCAAAATATATCGCTACGCGTTGCACCGCTAGTGGAACAGACGCATATATATTTTAATGGTAGACCGGTTTCCCTTCCACAAGACATAAACGCTGTATCGGCTGTCTACTGCTACGCATCACCTCTTTTCGTTTATAGCCTAAAATAAATGTTCGCTATGCGTTGTATCGATAGTGGAACAGGCGCGTATATACCTTAACGGTAGACCGATTTCCTAAAGACAAGACATAGCCGCCGCATCGACTGCGTTGCACGCAGTCTGAAAGGATGCAAGCATTACGAAAACGAACACTACTTATTCATCACGTAGTGACACCTCAATAGACGGGGCCGCAGATATCTGACGTGTTCGCTGTACACCAAACGTACACATATAGATATGCATATGTCTCTTATTTATCAAAAGTGTGCCTCTACTAAAGCACTACACGATACAGCAAATTCACTATCATTCGTTATGAAGCCTACCCGCGCACGATGCCAGGCAGAGAGAACATTGTGTTGTGCGCTTCTTTGCACACGCGAAACGCACACGTGTGCGTGTATTAATACACATGTATACGTATATCTGTATACGTGTACAGCTAGCAGGGCCGGTCTTGTGGGGACCCATTGTCAGCCAGCGGGTACTGCCCCAAATCCGGGCACCGCCACAGCATCCGTCATTACCCATAAGTTGTTTATGGCTGGCTGACACTCGTCGAAGATCTGCAGGGCCTCCACAGGCAACACAAGCCAATAGATACACCGCGTGGTTGGCACGCGCACACATACGGCGAGATAGACACAGATAAACATATGTGTATGCGCATGCTTTTGCTAAACACTGTAGAGAAGCGGGCCAATTGTAACCGAATCCACAAATGTGGCGCCGAGTATCCGTATTTTGCTATTTTTCCCGGATAGAAGCCTTCCTCCATACGTTTAAACAGACACGTCTGGCAACACGGAGCTCACTGCTGTCGTGGTGTAGTGCTGCGCGCCTGCAGCTCCATCAGCTGGTATCCTTGACCTTTGCAACACAAGGCCGTGTTTTCCCTCCGAGATCTACCCATCTTCTTTTTCTACTGAAGAAACAAGTCAAGACAAAGCTCTATACGGTGCGGGTGGCGGGTAGTGCTCGCGTGTGTATATATGCATACATACGCATGTACATACATGTATGCAGCCGTGTTGTGCCACTCTACTATGGGTAGGTGCCTGTGTTGGTCGCACCGAGTAGGAAAAGTACGGTTAGGCCCGACTGCTGGACCAAGAAACGTTCTGTGGCACAATGTTTTCTGTCAGTGCCTGAATACTATTTTTGGCAAACACCCAGTTGTTTCCCATTTGCAGTTGGATGGAGGTTTCACCGGGGTGATAACGAGCACATCGGTTCGCTCGCCTGCCGGAGTTCCACCACAACAACTGTCTGCAAACCCGCTCTCACTTCGACACAGTGGGGCTGCTGTGCTCAAACAAGAGGCGGGGGAAAAAAAATAGTTTTCACTTTCAAAGTTGGGAAGGTGCTGCAAGGACACCACACGGGAATGCAGACGTAGTACGCTGAGAAAGCCCTCTAGCCAGCCCTGTCCGCAAACGTTAATTCTAAGTGTACACAGATATGCGTCTACGTATTCATATACGTCTAAAGTACAAATACAGATAATAAAATGCGTGGTTTTGACGGGAGGCGTCTGCACGTAAGCAAATTACTACCGTTTCCATGGGATGCTTTCCCCCCCTACATAGAATGGGCAATTGCCTATGGCTCGGCAGTGTTTCCTCAGTCCCGTGCCGCCGAAAATCCGTTACGGGGCAGCGCTTCAGCCGGGAAGACAAAAACCTTGTTGCAGGGAGATGGGGACTGTAAAGGGAAGACAACGAAGTACGCGGGACAACTACGTGATTTCCTTGCGTTGATCAATGATGGCGCCCCTTGCAGGGACTATCTGCTGCTGGTACCTCGAAAAGACCTCCTGGTGTTCCACAAGGAGAATCTCGCACAGAACCCTACGCATTATGCGTGGCCCTTCAGAATTGCTGGTCCGAGTTACGTGTGCAAATTCCAGCAAGTGGGTCGCGGCGTCGAAGTTTTCTACAACACGCTGCTGTGCCTGGATCACGGCCAGTACGGCAAACAGGTGCTCACTGGAAACCACCTTGAGGTTTAGTGCCGGTGGTGGTGGAGAGCGATGTTGTTGAGGCTGCTGTGCTGATAAGAGGTTGCCGTTGTCCTCCTGCGTGCACCATTCGAGTGCGAATTCAGAAAGAGGGCATCCTGGAGATTGAAGCGTGCTGCATCGTTTGAGGTCAACTACCGCAGAAAACGTTTCTCAGAGGTCACGACAGGATACAGTAAATGAATATAGGGCTGCACTTGGGGTGCACGCGCGCATTTTCACGAAGCACATCCAGTATTGGTAGCTTCAAAAGCGCGTACCTTGGCCCGGAAGTAGTCGATACCCAGCACTTGGTGTGCGTCGCGAATATGCGCCCAATGTGGTCCGGAAGTAGTCGAACACACACTTCTACTAGCCTGTGGTGTTCAATGTCACCCCTTCAGCTGCGCTGCGTTGCAAACGCATGTACCAGGATCCAACCGCGACCACTGAATGGCAATTCCGTGTTCCATTCTGTCATGTACAGCTGTCGAAGTATGGTGTCGCCACAGTCGAGGATTTTCAAGCGGAACTTGGTGATTGGTCCTCACTTTTCTTCAGTGGACGACTGCACAAGCCTGTAAGTTTTCGACCTTGTCCCGTTAAGAGTACGTGTCGTTCAGCACAACCTTGGGTGGATGTTTGAGGAACAGTAGGGCACCGCACACAGCAGGAGTCCAGCCGCGTAGAGGTGGACTGTACACTACACGTCTTTGGTGTCGATAGGGTAGGACTTAGAGCAGATGTCGAAGGTGCGACCAGTCGTCTGCAAGGTGATTGCCAACCCGTTGCCTGCCTCTCCGACTGGTGTCTTGTAGGTTCAGTTCTATTCTCCAAAACGCACTCCTATCGAGTACGCCAGCTTCTGGCCGCGGCTAGAAGCAAACCGTCTGAACGCGGTAGGCTTCGGTACAGCTTTCGTCAGCGTCCGGCAAAGACAGACAGACGAGGTGAACAAGCGTTTCTTGCGCCTAGTTGTTCACCGAGCTGCTATTCGTGCATGCGCAGATCCGAGCCGCGCTGTTCCTCCATCTGGGCGCAGCTTTTCCAGTCAAGACGTTATTGACCACCATCTGCGGCCTTTCGTATACAGGTGAACTGCCAGCCCCGCGAGAAAACCGCCTCGAAACACTGAGCCGGCTGCACGAACAGGTTGAGAAACGCAGTAATTTTTCTTGAGCCGAGAGTATTTTTGAGGTGCGCACAGGTCGCTGTCACTGTTCGTCACACTGTCTCTTCTGCAGTGAGTTTTACTATTTAGGCGATATCCGTATTGGAATCGCGGAGAACCCCAGGAAGCTGGAAAACATCGTAAGATTATCTGTGTAGTCGTTTGAGACCTCTAGGACACCCAGAATACAAATATGTACAAGTTGGTGTTGTTAGGGGTTGCAAAATAACCATCAAATTTCACTCCTGTAGTCACAAAATTTTGACGTTTGTTTGCACGTTCCGATCTTACGCGTGTCGCCCTGACCACCGTAAGAAGGGCACTGAATCAGGTTGATCTCCATTTTCTTTAATTCTAGTGTGCGTAAGTGTATCCGCTCAGAACTGCGGGTTTGTACGCAGGTTGTCGCCCAAACAGTAGAATTGCTTGCTTTATATTACCGTCTGCTGACAAAACATCTTCCTCAAGTGCGCATCCTTGGAAGCAACATCCCATCAACAAGCATCGAGCGCCTCTGTGAGCAGCTGTCGGCAAGCTGTTTTGGCGAGACCAACATTAACCGCACATGGCAAGGAAACGCGGAAGATGGCGCCTGTTTAAGGCGCCTTGAGTCCCCGCGGTCAGAATCAACGGGGAACGATTACGACGTGCACACGTATGAGATTCTTCGAGAGGAAATTATAAGTGGGAAGCTCATCCTTGAAGTACGCTTTCCCGGTTGTATTTAAAAAAGCAGAATATGCAACATTTCAGACTCCGCTCCACGACCTTCACAGCAGACGTCCCCACCACTGTTGTTATACAGTCGGCTGTGGTTTTCCCAGGTACCTAAGGCCGATGAAGGCAAGCGCTTCCGGGACAGACTGTTGGATGCTCTTCCTTTCTGTGTTCGGGAAGACGTCTGGAAACGTAGGGGGCCGCACAGCCAGGCTACAACAGTAGTCGTGCAGGAAGGTCTGGCCGCCACTGCAGTAATTCGTATCCGCATCTTGCAGTGCAGTGCAGTCACAGGGCATCGTATCTGTGGTGTTTGTCGCAATTGTATGTGGGCGCACTAATCCCCTCCGAATGAATGGGACGACTGTCTGGCCCTCGTTCGGCGTGTGCACTACCCAGGAGCGCACCGCAGAGGGAGGCTAAGACAGTGTCCGAATACCCTCGACAAAAGAGGCGGAGAATTGTTTTCAGAAAGAAAGGCAGACCAAGTGAATAATTTAATCGCACGGAGAGGTTTCACCAGGTCTCCCACGCACGGTTCGTCAACGGACGGCGCCGCCCCTTTGAATGACAACTACCCCTCCCCTGCGGATCTGCTGGCGTCCTTGACGTCCATTGTGCAACGCTCGTCAGCGATAACAGCATTGAAAAGTGCGCTGACAGCAGGGCCTTCAAGAATGGTGGGTCCAGCGTGGCACATGCGCCTGCAGATGCGCTTGAGGGCTGACTGCAGTAGAGTGGGAAGGCGAGCACTGTCGCGGTTAAATGTTCGTAACACACGCGCGAGCGACAACAGAATACTAGACGGGTGCGACTACTCTGTGGCCGAGTGTACGCGTTTCAGCGTTTTCAAGTGTGCTTCTTGCAGCTTGCTTACGGACTACGAAAGCTGGCGAAGAGGTGGTTGTCTAGATAGAAGGCTGGGCAGCAATGTACAATAAATAATGTACGGACGTGACATGAGCAAGCTGGAAGGCACTATTGACAACGCCTTGCACCGGTGGAAGAAAGTAACCTATGTGCGCAAGCTTCTCGGGGCCTGTTCTCGATCACAGGCCGATAATCTTGGTTGAGCGTGACACCCGTAATTCCTCAGTAATTAGCACACCAGCGTGGAGATAACCAAGCCTGACACGACTGTAAGAATCTCTTTCGAAGAAACTGTCTCAATGTGGCTACCAGATAGTTGGTGTCATTACAGAGGTGGGAGTGCTCTAAGGATTGATAGTGAGCGCAGTAAATTGTAGAGACTCAAAAATGGAGATCATTTAGCAAAATTGCAAAAAAGAAATCTGGCCCAACCACCTGTAAGCCTTGTCTCTCTCTTAAGGTGTAACTTTATTGAGCGGCGTCGAACCAGCTATTTGGCAGTGCAACAGAGTGTGCACGTGACCGCGTACTTAACTTCAACGTGTCTGTGTCCGTGTGTCCTCGTAGACAATTAGAAGTGCGACATCCTCACTTGACTGACGTGGTCGATTTCGCTGGTCTGTTCGACCCCGTACTACGTAAGTCAATACAAAAGCAACGGCACTTCTATCAGAGAGATACAATCATTTGTTGCGTCCCGACTTTCCGAGGGCATTCGTAGTGATATACTTGGTCTAGCCAGAATTTCCTTTTCAGGTGCACATTTCACCACATGTGGGTATACGCGCAGTCGAAATCAGGAAAGACCTCGACTTCAGTTGCACGGGCGTTGATCCTGGGGCGTGCAGACAGGCGGCCCGACTGGTGAAGCCTCGACGTGCGTCGCGAGGTTCCACCAAGAAGCTGTCCCTGCTACAGCTGTGTGTGGACAGTACGTCCTGCCGGGCTGCGTATCCATACACGGCGTCGACTGTAGAAAGAAATGTGTTTGACAGTGCACACACTATATTTTTTCTATCACAGTAGGATCACATGCTTGTAGTATCGAGCGGAACATCCGGATACGAGCGAGAAGCGAAGCATCTAATGTAGCATATAGTCCGTATGGTGGCCCCAGCCTCCGCATAGTGCAGGCAGTATGTAGTGAATGAACAGAGTGTAAAGGAAAGGCGAAGCAAGCGAGACAGCAGGAACGGTGTATGTGGAGTGATGCCCGTGGATCATGAAAGGACACACCCGCGTTCGAAGGTCTAGAAGTTAAACGGCATGCCTGCTGGTCACGCTGAAGTAAGTGTGGACTCGAGAAAAGACGACAAACTGGATTTGCTAATGTAGGCAGCCGGCATCGGTGGCACGATAGTGGTTATTGGCACACGACACAGTACACGAAGCGCGACACCGGATGCTGTAGAAAAAGTCGCTTCATTCTTATGTTCCTATCGCACTGCCCGTGCACGCGAACAACACTTCCACCGAGTGTTCACCCTGTATCTCAATAACGATGCAGGAAGCAGCTTCTGCGGCACGTTTGAGTCACCCCGTGCTCCGTTGCTGAAGTGTGCATATGCGAGTTTTTTTCAGGAGAAGTTGCATAGCAGATGGTCTTCTACTCCAAAGACTTCGAAATACACGTAAGAAAAGTTATGATAAAACGACCACCTGAACTGCTATGTGCCAAGATGAAGCAGAATAGCAGTCAAAACTATCAGTAGCGCCAGCGCGTCCAGCTTCGGCGGACAGCAAAGACGCGGACGTGGTCCTTCTTGGTGACACAGCGCCTCACATCGCAGGAGTGTATGTACTTGAAGTCGGGGTGCAGTATTCGACGGGTCGAGTGCGTCCTGCGTATGCACTGAAACGCATCCAATCGATGTAGTGGGGGCATGCTCAGAAGCAGGGCGCCCTGGATAGTGCTCTGGATCATCCATCACGCGCACAGGGACCCCCAAATAATATCGTGCGCAAGAACTGCGTCACTACAACTTAAGTTGCAGTATGGGTTGCTTCCTTCTTCACAACGCAACTTGTTGATCGTTAATGGATAACTTGGTTATCTTTCACTCCCCTCTTCCATATTGAACCAAAGGTTGGAAGTTGCCGCGACAGCACTCGTCCTATCTTTACTACACGCCAGTACAAAGCGAGTAGGACGGCAACATACAGAGGCTTACTTGCGAGGGACAATTCTTTGAGTTGTTGCTCGTATTCACCTTTCGGGAGGCGGCGCCGTAGACCTCGAGAACGCTTCCTCCGCGCACGCCCCATCTGCTCAGCTTCGTCGCTGAGCAGCCCATCCTTATGGACCTCAGCCCGTACGTGCCCACGGTTATCAGTATTATGACAGCGGGACTGCTTGCCGTATGCCCCGCGTAGCTGGAGACCTGCCTCTGCGATCATCGCTTGCTTTGCCCTCGTTACTTCCTGCGTCACGCAGACTGTCTGAGCGCGTCCGTGAACCCGATTGCTTCCCTGGTGGGAGTGCCCTACAACATCTGTCGCTTGTTGTAAAGTTGACATACAGTCTTCCGCCTTGCCATACAGTTTTGCCAAGACAGCCTTCAAACTTTCCTCTGTAGGGTGAAGCTTCCCTGTGCCACGGCCTCCGGTATTTGCCAAATCAGAACGGCGCGATCGGTGTTGCCGCACCTCCGTGCTGTGGAAAGTTCTAGCTGTACCGCCGTCATCCGTTACGGTGGAAACGGAACCCACTGGACACGCAGCTGCACATGCGGAGTCACGTTCGTCTTGCGTCGTATTCGTTGGAGTTCTGGTTGTCCCTTGCTCTCTGGCAGACGCGTTGACCTGACCGGAGGCTTGTCGTTTTCCAGAGAACTTATGTCGTCTACTGTTGGCGTGACACTCAAATTCAATTGGCACCTTCTGCGCAGCGTTCACGGCCCGATGCTTACGTGCCCGGTTATTTGCAGGGCGACGTGGAGCCACATTCCCACCGACTGGACCCACTGTCAATCGTGAAGTCCCCGCGTCGGAAACACCGGTTTGTGATTCGGCATTGCTTTTGAGATAGGTTCTTCCACTAACAGGTATTGAAAGGGCGGAACGCGAATTGGTGAGACTTTCGGTGCTTGGTGCGACCTTCCCTGCAAATTCCGTAACAACCTCTGCCTGCTTCTTCACAATCACGGCGTTGACTGCTGCACGATCTGCCTCCCGGGTTTTCCTGTCCATATGCGTAAAAGCTTGTGGCCAGAATCTTTTCTGGTCAGCCTTGCGCTCCTTCAATTTTTCAGTTTCGCGGCGAGTCAACGGAAGCCGCACTACGTGATCCAGCAATCGAAGGAGGTGACTTTTGTTTCGAAGCCGCTGCACTTTACTTTCACCACGTGATGTACGCTGAGAAAGCGCCGATTCCATAGGATGTCGGCTGTGCGGACCACTTTTGTTATCACGCACTCGATGCGAATCGATTTCCTCTGAAGTTCCCGCCGGCTTTTTGTTCGATCTAAAGGGATGTGCAGTTTTTGGCTTGTGCCGCCAATCCCTGACGGCATCTTCACTATCAGACTCCCACTGTGATTGTCGCCCCCGTTCACGATGTGCGTCAACCGTTTCTGAGTATGAACTAGAGGAGCTTTCGCTCTGGCTGAGCGACGAGAACTCACTGTCATCGTCGCGCAGCGTTACAGGTTGACGGCGCCTCCGGATAGTTCTTCGAATCCTGACTTGGTGAAGGGTCTCGCTTATGATTGCCGTAGCCAGAAGGGTAGCAAAAGCAAAAATAAAATTTTCACGCTTTGTCCAGAACGTGTCGGAGCCGCACGAGGCGCATGGCACCGAAAAATGAGAGTCCGGATAAGGGCCGGCGCAGCCATTCGGATATCCGTAATAGCTGAGACAAGTACGGAAACGACGAAGACACTTTCAGCTGTCGTCCAAAATTAGACGATACCTTCCCCATCCCGATACCTGCATCCTTCGTACGGAACATATCATTCTTATTTCATGGAACTTATGACGCGGAACCCGTAATAACTAGGACCGCCTATTACCGTACGTTTCGCACTGCACGCAAAACCTGGAGAAATCTGCTGCTCCCATTTACGCCAAGGTCCACTGTGAATGTGTACTTTTCACAGGTTACGGTCTCAGCACCGAAGAGGCCGTTGCATGGTTGTGAAAACTCTGACAAATTATCGAGATCACAAGTGGTGACAGCTTCCTCCAAACTTCGCCTGACGCTACTGTTCTATCAGATGGCTTCCTTTGAACTTCGCAGGACACCACTGTTACGGTAGGTAACATTAATGCAGAACGCTGGAATGCGTCGAATATGTACTGTTTCTACAGCACGTCCTCGTATGCGTGTGCTCAAGATACGGTACTTTGGATTTTCTTACCTTCCAGTGAACACGGATGGAATGCTTCTTTGCGGCCACGCCGCCGGTCCCTATATGAATACATCCAAACATAAAAAGCTGTATTCACGCCACATCCCGAGGAATAGCGTACGACGCTGCTGGCTGGACAGGAAGAAAAGTTGTGGCCTGTTCCTCATTACTTGACATAGAGGACAAATATGACCGGTGAAGTAGTAGAATTATCATTCTATTGACGGTTCTTCTAGCTGCACGGGCAGAGAAGGGGCCACCAGTCCCCGATCTGATAATCAAAACTCGTCACACGGTGGGTCCTTGGTCTCAGTAGAGATCCGCACGTGTAACGCGTAGAGAAAAAAGTGTGGTCATGCGTGTGCGTGACCGCAGAGGGCACATTCGACTGCTGCGGCCAACATTCCTACCGGTGGACCTGAGGGGGTATACACGTGCACGTACATGCAACCATGGACAAGACGTTATGTTATATAGATGTGTGCGCTCGTTCAGGCCCCTGAGTAACGTAGGTTATGTGCCTCTTTATTGCGGTCCTTATGAACATTGTGCGTGAGACAAAGTCCTCACTCATAGCACCTCACTGACGTGGACGTACTTGGGCAGAGACTGCTCCGGCTGCCATTCGGCTACAAGGCGTTTTCTCTGTACATTCCACTTGTGTATGATTCACTTCCTAGTAATCCAGGACTCTTCACTCATGGCGTAACTGTGAGGTCGGTACTCGTCCAAAGCCTTCCGCTTCAAGAATGAACTGCATATCCAAGCAGAACCCCGGGACTACGCTGTGCACAGTCTCTCACGCAGCAGCCGCCGCTCCACTTTCAGCGACCTGCACGGTTTGAACTCAGGAGAAACCGCCTGTCACGTTCTTGCAGTAGAGGAGAAGTTCGAATCTGTGGTGAATTTTCTGCACCACGGCTCTAGAGTCAGCGCTGTCAGCGGGTGCGTCCGGCCGCGTCAGGGTGCACCATTTGAAGCCCAGGGAAAGGGGACACCGATGGAAGATGGGACTGCGGGAAATAGTTCGAGCTCATGTGGTGAGACGCGAAGGACTTTACTATTATCGGTCGTCTTTTGGACCTGCTTACACCGCATCTTCCTCCCATGATTTCTGCTGCTTCCGTCTCACGTCGGAAGCGAGTCTGAGAAGTTGACTCTTCCAGCGCCTCGCTCCTCCTTTCCGCTGCATTGACTTACACATGTTTGTTTTTGTAAAAACAGTGTTACTTCCTGTACAGAACAATGCTGCCTGTGTATGGCGCATGCTATCCAGTGCGGCAACTCCTCGCTCGCCCTGGTAGGTGCACCCTTCACAGTGAGGGTGAGTCTTCACGAGTACGTTAGTTCAGACTGATACTGCCCAGCGCGTGGCGTGTGAATTCGGAGATTAACGCTTGCAGCATTTTACATGGGGAAAAAGTAGAGGTGTTGATACAAAAGTCAGGAAGAACTTACGCCCGTTCCAAGGGAATTGCCACGGGCTGGCGTCAAGGTAGACCATACAGTGCAGCAAGCATTTATTTCCAGTTGCATGAACGATCTACCAATTCCCGTGCACGATGCAAAAACGATTGTGTCACATTCTCCTGTCCATCTACCGTCTATTCAAACAGAGGCTCCAACGACCAGACGACAGCCAGAACAGCACTTTCGGGACTGCACATCATGGGAGGATATGCGTGAGACGCATCGAATTCTGAGTCAACATGGAAAGGTTTGTAGCACTCTATGGACGATTTTCGGTCGTGAGAATGAGGAAAACTGTATCACTGCAGGGTCTCCTCTTCGTAGCAGTCTCAGGACGTAGTACATGAGAAACAGCGCGGAATACAATTACAACACCCGATCTGGCTGACTTGAAGTGTTACGTGATTTCGTGTCCCCTGTTCGTGAAGGACACTCTCTTTGCTTACCATAGTGCGATGGATACGGTAAGCAGACGAAAGACGCGTGTGTTCGGAGCACACGGCGGAGACCACCTGGGGCGCGATCGCATGAACCAACCATGTGGGTCGGTCGCTGGTAACCGGGGCCCACCGTGAGGGTCGTTTGCCGGCGTTCCTGCAACGACGACAGCTCGTGGTCTGAAGCTGACGCTGCATTCCTGCGTTCTTCTTTTTCCTTCTCCCTCTTCATCGTCCTCGTTTCACGTCTCTGCTTGCGTTCATCTCCTGGTGCTGCTTAGTGGTCGCGCTAGGACTGCTGGGCACCATCGTGCCGCTGCTGCTGCTGTCGTGTTCATCCGGTGGGCATGGCGGACGTCGCTGCACCCATCACCTGTCCCTGGTAGAGGTGCTGCGGCTGTTCACGGCAGTTACACTGAAGAAAAATTCTTTAGAAATGCTTCGACGCAATGTGTCGCTGGCGGCGTTTGACAACTCAGTCACCGGCCCCTAAGGTGACAGGAAAACCTTGTTTCGGAATAAGATGCGACAACCACGTGGGAAAATTTGCATCTGCAGTATGTATCCCGCCATGCAAGAATTGTTATGTGTGCGCCGCCAGTGTGCGTCGCCGCTCTGCGCCGGGCGTCGGGCCGCAAATGCACATCAGGACTCTCGGTTGCTTCACACTAGATACACAATTTCGAAATACCGTCGGTGTGCCATACATACCCACTCTTGCCTCTGGTTGTGTGCCCCTCTCAGCGTGCTGTGTTCGACGCCGAGAACAGAAACACAAAAGCTGGCTGCTTGGGTCAGTCTTGTCTCACTGCCCGTCCGGATTGGGCGTCTGTCCTGGAAACCGTTTTACGAATTTCCTTTAGCATGAAGGATTGCACTACTCAAGCATTTTCGATATTCTCTACATGAAGTAGACGTGGTGCACCACTGCGGAAGGGGCCGATGTGGGTTGAATGTAGGCGTGGTGTGAAGGACTGGATACTGACGTCTCACTGCATTGTCGTCGTATCCTGGTTCTAGCTTTATACTGACGTCTCACTGCATTGTCGTCGTGTCCTGGTTTTCGCTCAGAGGGTGGTGTCATCTATTACCTGCATATCATTACCGTTTTCAGAGAAAATATGTCACCCTACAAGCGCACAAGTTAGTGTTCGTCGATTCCCGCCTACGTCAGGACTACGAACGAACACGTTACCTTTCTGCAGCCTCGTGAGATGTCGTATACCGTGCTGGCGGACCCCTTCACGGCATTCGACACTCGAACCGTAGATAACCACGAACACAGCTAATCACGACAGCGTGTGAGCGTCGCCTTACAGCCGTGAGCGACGAACGTTTCGCATCCATCTTTTCCCCGGCGCGGCCCTCAGCGTCCGAAGCAGATGGCGGCAGCAACGCAGCAATTTTTACGTGAACCGAAAGGTGGTAAAAGCATGTCCGTGGTAGTTGCTAAACGCTTCAAGGTTGCACGTTCAAAGAAGGCCAACAAAGTTGAGGTGTGATCTGCACTTTAAGGCGCAGTCCTAATTGTAACCAGTGACATTACCCAAAGCCTGCTTCCCTTCCGACGGCTGGGAAGGCAAGTGGATTCGGCAGAAACTCTTTCTTCAACTCCGGGAATACTCTGCACATTTATGTGCAGAAGATTACAGCAGGAGCGTCTTTTGCTCGATAACATGAGCACGCCCAGAGGTCTGATGGTGCAGCAATCCCTCAAACGCGCACGACAGTACAGGGTGGGCGACCTGTGTTTGCAGCGTTCTTGAATCCAGAAATCTGCGCTCCGAAACAGCGGCGGCTACATGTGTATCTATGTATACATGAGGAAACAGACCGGAAATGGCGCCCGCACATGAGGTGTACTTTGATACAGCGTGGCTGGCAGCTGCCGAGAAATGCTTACCTGTGACGCATACTCCAACTCTCACTACCTGCGCCTCTCGCTGTAGCAATACGACGTCGTGGCTCACGACATGCGTGGCAGGGGTATTTTCTCGTGCCACCTTACCGTCTGCTGTTGGCAACGCATGCATACACATGTGGCATTCGGTTGCTGCGTACCTATCCTTTCCCGGCTTCTCATGAGATACAAACGGCTAAGTTTTCTGCCTACGTTGTCAGCGCATAGAGGCAAAGTAAAAGAATGCATGCAGGCCGCGCAACACTTCCGTGCAGCCTTTGTGGATAGAAACCGGCATATTCACGTGTCTTGAGTATACATAATCGAGTGCGTTCTCCCAGGAGCGCAGCTCGCCTTCCGCACGTGACGAAGCATCTACGGCATACCAGTGACGCTTTCCTCGATGTAGTGTGGAAACACCCAATGGAACGAGAAGACAACTACTTCGCATGGTAGGCACACAAAGGCTCGTTCGCGTAAAACTGCTGGACAGATGACACGGCAATATGCTGTGACCTGCCTCATGTACAAATCCCCTTCCGCAGACGTCGCAGCTCGAACCGCAGTGGGTGGTTCAGAATGGCGGCGGAGTACGCTGTAGGCATTCCACAAGACAGGGTCAAAAACGTCTTCCAGTGACTCCTGTGAGTACTCCAGCGTCTTCGCATTAAATCGTTGACTACGGATTCTGATGACGGTGATGAGTGTGACGACTGGGGGGTGCTGTCGATGCTGTAAAAGCTGCTGCCCGTAGAGTCACTCTTGTGGACTACCTCCTCCTAGTTCGGCCGATGCTCATGTATGTGTGGCTGTTACTTGTGTGAAACCACTAACGTCGCTGTGACCGCCGTCTCGTTCTGAGGAGACAAACGGAGACCCACGAGAAAGGCTCTGCGTGGGTGCAGGCGGAACGCCTGCCGTATGATTTTCTACACATGTGTTTGTACCACTCTCCATGGAAAGTAACGTACTGGCCCCCACCTCTGCGACAGCATGCGAGAAATGGCACTAGCAACGGGGCCGCAACGAATAACGTATACTCAATACGTGTCTTTCGAGAAAATCAACAGTTTACTAAGCTGAAAGTGAAACCGCTGCCTCTGTGTGGTTGCTGCCTACTTGTTGGTACGCTGTGGTGCGTCAGGCCCTTCAAGCAACATCCTTTCGTATTCACCGGATCTAAATGGAACGTTAGTGCGGCGCGGCTTTAGAAACATCGAAGGCCCTCAGAGTGACAGAAGGGCTCCTAGCCCGCGATACGTGTCCATCAGCCCGCTGGCGTGCTTCGCGAAAGCCTGACTACAGTTCCTGCACGCAGCGTGTTTGCTGCTCAGGATAGCGCACCCATGCACACCGTTCAGCAGACCTCAAGTTGAATATGGATCTGAGCTCACTTCACAGGTACACGTACACCGAAAGTGTGTTACAAGTGCAGTACCTCTGCATCGTGCAGTTGTTTCCTGAGCACTCTCATGAGGGATGCGCAGATGCGCGAAAGCTGCCTTTCCAGACACCTCGAAATCCGGCTTTCCTCGCTACTGCCTTGCTTGTAGGGCGACTAGTTGCGTCGCGTAGCTCAGCCACGAAAAGACATATGCGATGTCTACGATCTTGACACATGAGAACGATGCAGACGAACAATATGTCTGTAATCCCAATGCACAGCAGAAGAGCTGTGCGCCTACCTGGAGAGAAAGTGTCACGAGCCTCCTGTTTCGTGTGACTATGAGTAAAAGCTTCAGGAAGACAACAATATCCGTATGGACTCCATCAGCTCTTCGATACTTTGGTCGGCGAAAGTGATCGTCTACGTCAAGCAGACATACCAGGCGCACCAATCGGGGCGCCGCGCGTGCCTAGACAGGCTCTTGCCGAGCGTATTAATAGTGTATCGCAGATCGTCTGTACCGCTTCAGCCCCGCCTAGAGGAGGAAGTTCGAAATATTTGAAGTTCGCAGCTAGTCCCGTCGCACGCCGGCTGCCGACAAAGATATGCTAAGGACCCACCCTGCCAAAACTTCTTTTTGCCCCCTTTTGTATTAAAGAAGCAATGACTCCGTCCCGAAAAAGTAAATAAGTCATTCCCCTGTCAGATTCACTGTTGTTCCTCCGGTGCCGGCAATGAAGGGCTCAGGCAAGCGCAGACGTAGCACCGAGAGCACGACGCGATCGTCGCGTAGCAGCCGCTCCGTGATCGAAAATCAGGCCACCGATGCTCCCCACGGTGCGTCCACCACGCGTCGCCACCCGGTATACTCCTGCGTAGAATGATGCAAACGGCTCAAAATATGTAAATAATAATCGTAACTGGTCGTTCACTATCTTTCAGGGCTCGTCAACGCGCACGTGGAGAAGTGGGCGGTTCGAGCGAAGGTGGACGTCCTTTCGTCCTCGCATTCTTTACAGTATTTCACTTTGGCCATAGATGAGGATTATCGTGTATTCCTCGAATGTCCACGATGGTAAGCTTATTTTTCGTGGCAGATTGTAATGTCTTCTCGACAACTGCTTTTTTTTCCGATTCTTTCAATGAAGGCACAGCGAGGCCGGCAGAGAATTTCTCTCGACTGTACGTCGTCACGTCGCAGCCGGGGGGGACTGTGTCACTCGGCTGGTTAATTTTCAGAGTCGGCAATTCGACTGAACGTGGGGAAGCTGGTTTAGTCGTATTCACTGGTAGGAGGGATAAAAACACTTTTTTTCGAGGAGACTTTTTGTCTCGGTTCGCCCTCGCGTCAACTTGACGTAGTCTCTGTGGGGGGACAGTTCTGCAATGTTCGGTGTTGGAGCGACGTAGAAGAAACGCATCGAACCTTGATGACGATGCGTATCTCAAGCAAGCCCAATGGGGGGCGAACGCACCAAGCATCTTGTGTAGAGACGTTTAGACCACCCAGTCCGGTTTCTTTTTTTTCGGTTGAGCGGACTCACATTTTCCCAGGATTTTGCTACCGCAATCCAGTGCGTATGCGCAGTCATCAGTGTAGATCTCGTATAAAAATAAACTTACATAGATACTAGTTCTGGGGCAACAATGGCAGACAACAGACAGCGTGCATATTTGGCGGCAGCGTGCTGCGTTCAGTCGCCCGTAATTCATCCCCTTTACAGCTAGAGCTTCAAGGCACGCGCACTGTGATGCCAGAGTATTAGACCACCTGGTATGCATAACGATGGGTACATATGGTCGGCGTCCACTGTGATGTCTCCTCCCGCTGTTTGTGCTGGTTCCAACTTTTTCAGAGCGAACGAAACAGCGGCGCGTCGGCGGTACACCGGAAGGGAACCGGTGAGGTGGGCGGCGTGGTACTGCAGGACACCATTGTTGAGCAAGAGAGTACCGTGGTAGCTGCTGGGGGAGAGGAGCCTGCAGGAGCAATGCAGACAGACTTGGCACCTGGGATGCTGCAGTTGCAGCGTATGGAGAGTGAGAACAAGACTGGCCGGGAAATTTCAAGGGCTGCTTCTGCGGCGAAACTTTCGCCGTGTTCTGAATTGGGTGCGGATTGTAATGCCTATATTGGAGCCACTGCGAAGGGACCGGACGCTGGTGGGCACAAGCGACCTCAAGCAAAACTGGGGATGTTCCCGGTATCTCGGTGGGTGGTGTTTCTTTTGTACTGCTGCTACTGTCTGTTGGCGGGTCCTTCGTTTTTGAACTGGACTACGATCGCAGATATGCTGTATAGAGGAGATGCGTTTTTGTGGGAGTGTGCGCCGGGTACGATAGGGAACCCACCGCCGAAGCCACAGGAAGCGAAGTGTCCGGCGCAGGAACTCGCGGTGGATAATCTGTTCAGCGTCGCATCATCTTCCTACTTTGTCTTCGCTATGCTGGGGGGCGTTATTCTGGATTACGCAGGGCCAAAACTGGGTGCACTATCCGGTCTTGGGTGTCTCGTACTTGGCTGGATGCTTCTGGCGTTTTCCAGTGAAGGTTTTCGCGCGTATGTCCCGGCGATGGTTTTCATGGGCGCAGGGATTGATATGGCTTTTTTCCCGTGTCTGTGCGGGGCCAATCTGTTCCCTGGCTTCACTGCAACCATCATAGCACTCTACGGGGCGTGCAGATCGATTTCATTCGTTGCGGGACTGGCGTTGAGGGAAATCTTCTTCAACGTTCCGGGCGCCACGCTGCGAAGCACGTTGCTTGGATACGTAGGCGTAGGCCTGGGTTTCTGCATTAGCGTTGCCTTGCTGATTATTCCGTGGACTGCATGGCCGCCGCCGCAGGCGGAGAAAGAGGGCTCGGCGGAGATAGCAACGAAGACAGGAGAAAAGGCTCCAGAGGCAAGTCAGGAGGTAATGCAGCTGAAGAACACAAGCGGAGGAGACCGGAGGAGTGGGTGTTCGCTAGGGAGGGACAGCTCCTCACCACTTCAGCGTGGTCGGGTCACTGCTGGAAGTTGCAAGGATGCGCGTGTACGGCAGGAAACAGCTGAAACGGGGTCGCAGCTGCCACACAGGCATGGAGAGACAGCATGCACAGGAGCAGACACAGGTGGTGCACCGGCGGATGTCTTGCTGCTGTTGCAGAGGGACGAACAGGAAGGACAGGACGGCGCAGGAGTGACACATACTGCTACAGCAAGCGAGGAAGAATGTGTGCGAGAACAGAGGAGGAGAACTGCAATGGAGGACAAAGTCTACCAGAACGAAAACGTTAACCGTCGCACTGCGATGTTGCGGCAGCTGCTGACGTCATTGAAGTCATTTGCACGAGATGTTGTGTCTCCATCGTTTCTTCCTCTGATACCTTACTTTGTATTCGTCCTGATAGACGTTCTCTTTTTTACGCCCTCTGCAAAGCGCTTGATTCCGGACGCCTACGCAGCAAACCAAATCATCACTGTGTGCGGTTTCGCACCGTGCATAGTGCTGGGCTACCTTACGGATCACATAGGCATTGTTCGCGTAATGATGATATGCAACAGTGCAGGTCTCCTGTCCTGGGTGTTGCTGCTCATTCCGGGGATCCCTTGCATAACAGCGTTTCAATACTTAGCTTCCATTCTCTTCACTGTGCAGATGTCTTTCGTCGTGTCTCAGATCTACTGCTATGTGACAGAGATGTTCCCGCCAGAGAATCACGGGAAGCTAATTGGATTTCTCTGCTCGGCCGGTGGAATAATATCTCTGGTCACGTCGCCCATGCGCGATTATAGTGTAAACAACACGTTCTATCCTATGGTCGTGCTCTGCCTTGTTCTTGCTGCTGTTAACGAAGGGCTGCTCGTCTTCATGTTTTGCTGGCAAAGGAGGACAAAAAGAGTTAAGCAGGAACGAGCTGCGCTACAGGAGCGAATTGGTGAAGAGATGTTGACTGTATGAATTTGTTCGTCTCAACCCGCCGGTGTATCTGTGTGCATGTATCCGTCTGCTGGATGGCAGTGTGCACGCCTTGGTAGCAAAAGAGGATGGAGGGTACTGAAGAGATAAAAAAACCGACTGTGCTAGGGGAGCTGAATTGAAGGAGACGAGGACACAATATTTATTTTAATCTGCAGTTAGATGCAGATATATATATATGTACTGCAATATTCGAACAGCCTTTACACAGCTCGCACGCGAACGAAGGATGGAGATAGAAATATCCACCTGGAAGCTGCTGGCAGACAGCCAGCATCGTGGATTAGGTGGAAACACGGGTGCATCGGTACGAATGTTAACGTTTTTTTAGTAGAAAGATTCTCGGAGTTCACTCAGGATCCTTGTCTATTGTCAAAATTGGCCATTGCCTAATTTCTTCGAATATTTCGCTGTTGGCTCTTCTGTCGTTCTGCACGCTTTGTGGCAAAGTTACTACGAAGAGGATCAGTCCAGGAACGTTGCTGCTGCTCAGTCGTGCTGCATCGTGTGGTGGCTTCAGTGTTGCTGTCTCGTACAGCTGAACGGGAGCTGCAACTACAGCACAAGCGTGACGCCGTGGAGAAATGAAGTTGGCGGAGGCGGCACTCGGTGTGTAGAGGCCTTTTCACGCAGGCTTTGCGCATAAAAGATCTTGTTATTGAATCTTAGGGAAGTGTGCAGGGATGTGGTTCATGCCGTAGAGTTGAATGTGAGTGCAACGATCGGAT
This sequence comes from Sarcocystis neurona, assembly GCA_000727475.1. Taxonomy (NCBI): domain Eukaryota; phylum Apicomplexa; class Conoidasida; order Eucoccidiorida; family Sarcocystidae; genus Sarcocystis; species Sarcocystis neurona. The sequence goes on along the minus strand of KL647288.1, from coordinate 256,619 downwards.
GAGTATATTGAGGGTCACGTTAAAGCCGTCGTGTGCTACTGTACAGTGAATTTAACGTGCTATTGCCTCAAATTTGTTACGAAGAACGGTTGTTCGCGCATTTTGTGTGCTTCGTTTTCGCGAGTGCGAGAACGGCTGACATGAGGCGAATGGTGTTAAATGTCGGCGAAGTGCAAAATAGGAAGTAATTGTATATACAACTTAGTATACCATATAGTACTGTATGATCAATTCAACAATAGCCAAAAGAGGTTCTTTGCGGACAGTCCACACAAAGTGTTCCCGAGTTGTGCTCTGTATTGCTTTGGAAGACAAGGTGCACCGCACCTCCTCCATGCTAGGCGCACGTCTGTGCACTCATGAGGTCAGGTTATAATGGAAGAGTGTATGCGTGAGACTTTGGGTGTCAATGTGAATGCCAGTTGATAATCAGCTTTTTTTCGTGTATATACAGGTGTGTGTGATACAGTGTTCGCGGAGGTGAGTGTAGGTGACGCCGTGGATTTCCCCGCAGAGCTGTGGCGGACGACGCATCGTTGCAACTGTAGTTGTCAGTCAAGGCGGTGTCGCAACACGTTGTGCTACGAGTTGCTTACGCACGAGGGGCGGTTGTTTGTATTTCAAGCGATCATGACAAGCTCCGTGGGGCCAAGGAATCTGGATCGCCCTAGTGGACTAACTGCCCAGGTAGCCTTGCACAGCTGACCATGCTTAGATGTGCGCACCGTCCATAGCTGAGCGCACTTCCTATGTAGAAGTGCTGCTTGAGAATACAGCCTTTCTAAGCGAGCCGCACAGCCAGACGTAATCATGTTACACATGTTTGCACAAAATAGTTTAGCACGTGCACCACAATATAACCCCCTGCGGAACTGGCTGCAGACGAGGGCACGATGAAGAGACACTCTGATAATCAACAGGAAACAATGGAGAAAGCAGTTACCAAAAAGCATCTCTGGTTGGATACTGGGCAGAACTACAGAGGCGCTAGACTGCAGGAGAGATAGACTCTATCTTGTGTACTACTAGGACGCGAAGACAGCTGGACGAAGTTAATCAGACTGGTTCTGGGTGAACACAGCTGCCGGCGGGAGCGCGGTTGGAAACCTTACAATGGTGGCTGCACAACGAATTTGAAACGGCGGAAGACAACACTGTCCTTTCAACACAAGTTGTTCATAAAAATCGATCGGACACTCTACGCAAACGGACGCCCCCGCCTTTGATTGCACGCGGCTGCGCTGGACTTGCCAGGCTCTACCGAGATGCGCGGAATGCAACAGGGAGGGAATACGTAAATTTTCCGTACGTGTGTATGTTTCTGTGCAGGTACACGTGGGCAGAAGCACACGCATACGCGTATATATGAATATATTGTTGAGCCTTGCAGAGAAGTCACTAATATTCACCAGTTAATTACGGTATCCCCGATGCGTCCTCTGCGAAAAGAAGATATATCTTCCTTGCGCGAGCTGTTCCAATTTTAGCAACCTTTCCAGCTGCTTTATAGGCACGTATATCTTCGACCGCCTCGGCAAAGTCTTCCTCAGTTCCTGCAGACTTCGCGTGGAAACCGTCTGCTGGTAACCCATGAAGAACAATGTCAGCCAGCTCCCCAACAACCCTTTCCACTGCTTGATCCATTTGCTTCTTCTTCTCTATTCTATTACGCCTCATTCCAGCCTTGTCTTGCGCAACATTCTGCACCTTCTTCGCGTTCTGCAGTGGAATTAGTTGAGTCTGCACCAGGAGACGACCGGGGGCACGATGTCCATAATTGGCAGCACTCATGGGTGCTCCTTTGCGTCTTCCAGTCCAGTGGCTTCGTGAGCTCGCATTTGCTTCACTTACAAATTTGGCTTCTTCATCTGGGACGTGCGCTCCTGCTCGACGTTTGTCTGCTTCTGCTACATGAATTTTTTGTAGCAGTGCTGCAGGCCTTTTGTACTGCCGCATGAGAGCTGCGGCAACTTTCTCAGTGACAGTAGGAATTTGCACGAGCTGCTTACCCCACAGCCGACACGCAAATGAAAACACATCTTTATATGCAGTAAATACGTCTTCACATGTGCCTTCTCTACCTACTGCAGTCGATCGTGAACCCCGCAGTGCCACCACGTGCCCTGCTGAAGCGCCTTGTGGGGTTGCTCCTGTTGCCATCGCTGCAAGTGCCGCTACGCCTGAGGGCACCATTGCTGTAGCGGGGACAGGGGCTGCAATCTGTGATCTTGCGTGAGCTCCTGTAGCCACGTCACAAGAAGCTGGTCTCGATGCGGCTGCTGCTTCTGGACATCTAACAGGGGGTCCTCCTTGTGTTGCCGTTGATACATGTGGATGGTAAAGAAAAGCATAATCTGCTATGGTGGAGGTAGCTGCGTGCGCAACTTCGGCAAGAATGGCCGCTTCGGCCGCAGTGAAAGTCTTGCTTTTCTTCATTCGCACGTGCTGCTCACCAACTGCCCTCTGAGCAGCGCGCATATGTTTTACTGCGGTGAGAATGTAATCTGCAGTCGACGTTGCGTCCGGAGGTTCTACGCAGTCAACTCCGCAGTCGACGAGAAGTGTAGCTATTGTTTCATCGAGCTCTCCGGGGGAAAGAATTGGTCTCCCTTCTGCACTGAATTTTTCATTTTCTCGCAAGCAACTGCTATCCTGGCCTACCTCAGAGTCCAAAGTTTGTATTCTTTCATTACGGCTTCGTGCCCCCTCTCTTGTGCTTTCGGCTACCACTTTTTCTGAAGCAACCGATGTTGATCTCCACCGCCCCGCTGACAGCGTCTCTATCGTGTTGCTGCGGCTGCTACCTTGGCCTGTTTCTGTTCCACGTGAATCTGCATCTTTTTGTGCAGCAGGAGATCCGTACTGTGTAGGTGAAGAACATTCAAAATCGATGTAAGCGGCACCTGAGGATTCACAGGAACAGGCTACTTCGCCTGATGCTGGTATGCATTGGCAACTACAGCAGCGATTGTCGGTGTGTCCACGCTGCGAAAGAGTTATCAAAGGAGAGGGTGCGCCGTCTCTCTCTGTCCTTTCCACCTCCGCATCATCGTCAACCCGCGGTTGCGGCACAGCCAGCGAAGCTCTCACACCTTGAAAAATGCACACAACTCTCCCGGCGCCTCTCAACTCTCGTAGAAGATTATTCAGCTGCCGTGGCAAAGAGTGGAAAGTTGGCCTGTATTCTACTTCCTCGCTCAACGGGCTACTGGTCGTTGTCCTTTTCCGGCAGTAATTTTCGTGGCTGCTGCACCCGCCAGCAGCGCCCAGATGGCTATCGGAAGCGTTGTCGCGGGCAGTGTTACCGTCGCTCTGGTTGTTCACAAGAGCCTTCGTGCACGTCAGACGGCGCACGAAGCATGTGTCACCAGCTAAGAAATGTTCATCTTGTCGCTGCTTAATGGCGGACTGCGCAGTGCCACTGCCTGTGGGGACAATGCACGAAGAGCTCGTGGAGGAGACGCAGCGAGAGTACGCCTCGAGTGAACGTAAGCGGGTCGTTTCAGTAAACAGCGGCAACACCAAGAAGTGTGTGTACAACCCCAGAGGGCGATTGCTTTTTTCGGTGCTGCTGCCGTCGATGCCAGCATCTTCCCTGCTTGTGCTGCAGCAGCTGCTGCTTCTCGCTGTATCGTTGCTGCTGCTGCAGGCGAACGGTGAATGCACAGACTGCTGCTGTGTCACTTCTGATCCATGTTTGCCAACAGTTTTTCCCTGGATCGAGACATACGGCTGGATAAGTAGCTGCTCCGGCTGCGGCTGCGCTACCAGATTCTGCTGCGTCGACAGCTGCTGCGTCTGCAGGGTTTGAATTTGAAGCTGCTGAAGATAGTTTTGTATCGGGCAGGGCATGCGGACAATGCAAAGAGCAGCAGGACACAGTCGTGTTAGTGCACTGACAGTTGCGAATTCCTCACTAAGCAAGGCAGGAGATATGGAAATTTGTGAGCGGGTACCGTGGACAATGTCAAGTGTTTTTGTGGGCGTGGGACAGAAAACAGCCTCTGTAGCGTCTATTTCGTGCTCCGGCTGTTGTCGTGCGACCTCACAGAAAACGACGACTATCTCGCTCAGAGATAGAAACTGGGGCTGCTGAAGTAGCTTTTTTAATGCAAACACCACTGTAGCCTCAGCTCCTGCAAAATAAATTCGAATCTGTTGCTCCTGCTGCTGCACTTTCTTCTTCTCTCTGCGCTCGTATTCTCGGTCCCCGTGTCTCTTCTTCCTCGCTTCTAATCTTTGTTGCTGTCGCTTCAGGCGCTCCTCCGCCGTTCCAGACAGGTTCTTCCCGTGCTGCCGCCGCAACGACTGCTGTCTCTGGCGGCTACAGTGCTGTGGTTGCAAGTGCTCTTCCTCCCCTACTGCCTTCTTCACTTCGTGGTGCTCCTGCCCTTGCTCATGCCCTTCTTCCTGCTCCTGCTGCGGCGCTTGTTTCTGCTGCCCTTTTCGCTGTTCCTGCTGCTGCTGCTGCTTGTGAAGGCGCCGTTTCGGCGGTTGTGAATTCTTCTCTAAGAGAGTAGTCTTCTCGTGCGTGCGACCCGTTGGTGCTGTCATAGAATTCACAGAAGCGGCTTCGCCTCGTTTTTCTACGTCGCCTCGCTCCTGAGCTTTGGCCGTGTCTGTCTCTTCATCTCCGCACAGGCTGCAGCCATCCCTTTCTTTTCCTTCACTGTTCGCTACCCCGTCAGTACCTTTGTGCAAAACCGCATTTCCACAATAAATCTGCGTGGCGTCATCTTCTACCCAGTCATCAAAGAAAGAGTCTACCGCATAATAATCATTCTGACCTCCGAAGTAGGCATCTTCATACAGGTAGGCGGGAGAAGAAAATACTGCTCCGTCATGCTGTAGGCCTCCTTCTTTTTCTTGACCTGTGCCCCCCGCCTCAGCTCTTCTTCCCAATTCTCTCGTTTCGCTTTCATGCCCTGTCTTCTCCGCCTCAAGTGTGCTTTCCTCTTCTCTCCTTCCGCTTCTTTCGCCGCAATTATTTCTCGTTGCTACCTCCTCGCCCTCATCAGCTTCTTCTATCCTCCTCCTCTTCCCTTCTTTCTCCTCCCCTGTGCCCCTCTCATAACTTTTTTCTTCCGCCTCTGCTGCTTCCTTTTCTGTCTCTCTGCTCACCACGCCTGCTCCTTTCACTTGCTTCCTCATCCTTCTTCCTTACCGCTTTCCCAGTACTTCTCTCTGCTTCAGGCGTCGGTGTCTCTTGTTCCTGTGTGCCTTCTCTTTGCTGTTTTCGTGTGTTGTTTCTGATGAAGTGCTGCCGTGCTTTTTTTACTGACGGTTCATCACTCCTTTGTGTGAGTCTTCTTCCGTGTCCTCTTCCAGCTCAGCCGCTTCTGCGTCACCTCAAATCTCATTCGTCTTCTTCGTGTAAATCGGTTTCTCTTTTTCTCGTCCGTACACATCCGTCTTCTTCTGCTCGTCTACCACACGACGCACACCGCTTCTTTTATCTCCGTTCTTTCTCCCGCTTCCCCGCGTCTCCATCTGTCTTCACCGTGCAGTTTTCTGGCCTCCCTTTCAGTCTCCTCTATTTTTCGATGAACTTCTTTCCTCTTCTACTTTTGCTGCCCACCCTCTGCTTCTCCTCCTTCTCACTTCCGACGTCTTTCTCTTCACTTCCGCTTTCTGTTCACCGTTGCCTTAATTACATCCTTTTGTCTTCTTTTTCGTTGTCTTCTCTGCCTTCTGCGTCTGCTGTCAGCTTCGTCAGCCATTTCCTCTCTTGTTTCATCTTCTTTCCGATTTTTCTCTTGTTCCTCTTTCACCCGTATTTCTCGTGCTCCCTCTCTTCTCTTTCTCTTTTGTGTCTCCCATCATCTCCGTCTTGCTCTGCTCCACCTCTCTTCTTCCCTTTTTTCCTCCTTTCTTCTACTTCTCCTCCTCCTGCTCTAGTCACTTCCTCCTGCTGTTGCGTCTGCTTTTTTTCCCCAGCTTGTTTTGTTGTTCACGACGCTACTGCTCTCTCTCGACTGCCGCCTTTTCCCTTGTTTCTCCTTTCTCTTCTCGTTACCCACCTCCGGCTTCCCCGTGAGCAACGCCGAATCAAACACACTGTAAGAACTACCGCGTTATTCACTATATCGCGTTCTTCAGTTGTTCTCGTCTGTTGCTTCGTGCAGGGCAAGGAGACACTTAAGAAGAATTATTCGCATTTATACTTCTACGGAAATAGACTCTCCCGACCTTTTGAAAATCCTTCCTGTGCTTCTCTCTTCTCCACAGCTGCTTCTCCCGTCCCTCCTTCTTTCGTCTCCTACTTTTCCACCGCTTCTACGTCCTTGTCGCCCCTCCGTTCGCTACTTCTCTTCGTTTTCCTATTTCTTGTGCCAAGTGCTCGACGCGTACTCCTCACTTAACTGTGCAGCAAAAGAGACAAAAGAACGTTCTGCTGTGAAAACACAAACGCACAACGGGCGTGTCGCGTCCCTCCCTCTGGCGTCCCCTCCCCCTATTTTCCCTGCTTTCCTTGCATTTCACCTTCTCGTCAAACAGTCCAGAACAGCGCCGGAAAGGTAGACGGAAGGAAAACAGAAGAGGGAAGCAAGGAAAGATGAAAAGGGAGAAGGAAGGCAGGCGCAAACGAGAACAACACAAGTAGAGGACAGAGAAGAAAAAAGAGAAGAAGAAGCAAACAAAGAAGAGGCAGACCAGGCAGAGACAAGATGCCGAAACGCCTCAACAAGTCGAACGAAAAGAAACGCTTCAACAACACCAAGAGGGGCACGACACACGGGTGTGTACAGATGTGCGTATGTGACGAGTCGACGTCCCCCTGTGTGTAGACACGCGTGCGTACGCGTGAAAGAGAAGGGAGGAGAGCAAAAAACACCGCCAAGTTGGACAGAGCACCGCGAGAAAAACACGGCCACCAAGAACGGGCTTTGTTGCTGTCGAGCGAATTTTTCCGGCGCTCCCCAGTTCTCCCACTCTGCGTGGGAAGTGAGGTGCCGCTGGAAGTCTCAGCGGATGGGAGTGGAAGCGAAGGAGGAAAGCAAATACGCACGGCGCGTGGGGAAACCTGTGCGCTTTTTCTGCGTGGAATACCAAAGGCAGCTTTTCTCAACTTGGGCTTTCCCTGTTCCTCTCATCGAAATTCTCGCCACTGCAGAAAGCGTGAGAACGCCGGTGAAAAAGAAGCGAAGGCACGTAGCAGAGGCTGCTGCTGAAGAAGAAGAATTTCCAAAGAAAAAAAACTCCCAAAATTAAAGAAACGTTTTGAACAGAACACGCAACCGGGGCCTTCTCGCTCAACGGCAGGCGCCACGCACCCAGAGACGTCAAAACATATACACGTCATCTACACGAGTATATGTGACTCTCTCTCTCTATATATATATATATGTGTATTCAGTTACATGTCCGTAGATTATATATATATGTGCGCGTTAGTGGAACAATATCAAAATGTTATGATATACATGTATGACGCAAACACATATATACGCACGTATATTTATATAACATATAATACGTGTATATACATATACTTATATCATATATACACGTCACGTATGTGAATCATAACGCACTCAGGGAGGCTTGGTTACGGTTCCTGGTGTTTGCAAGTTTTTCACCTCCAGATAGGCGCGTAAACACAAGTATTCCTCCACAGCTATAAACCGCCTAGTTAGGCAATTTATACAGACTGACACGCACTCACTACATATATGTGTATATATATGCGGAGGAAACACTACACATATGTCTGTCTTTTGATAGATACATGTCACTTCCACAAGTGTATATATATAATATGCACGTACAAGTGAGCATATATAAGTTTAGACATACATATGTGGGCACGCGTACGTACGGAGTTTGTGCGGCCCTCCAGTTGCAGATCTGAGGAGGGAAATATTTCCTGTTTGAAAGACGAGCTGAAACCGAAGAGGAACGGGAGACACAGAAACGATTTAATCGGATACTAGATGCAGACGAGGGATAAAAATGTCGGCCTTTACTTCCATACCACCCAAAAGAAAAGCCGGTGTGTCCCTTCAGTAGCGCAGGAAATGCCGCACTTTGCGCGTTGTGAGGAGAATTCTATCCGAATGATATACGGGGAGACAGAGATACAAGGAAGTCGACTCAGATCCGTAAATACCTAAAAATGAATAATCCAGGATAATGACGAAGACGTTCGAACAACGTAGAAGCCTTCCACCACTCTAGACGGAAAACGGTGGGTTGCTGTGGGAAGGAAAAGGGCACGCGTACAGTTGGAGAGACTTCACAGAGACTCCATGAGGAGCCATCGGTGTACTCACCGTGAACATTGACCAGCAGTAAAAAGGATGCAGACTGCTGCAGAGAAACAGAAAATTGTGGTCTATGGTATGCTCGGCTTGCGGTTGTAGGACAAAGGCGCGTCGAAAACTGACCAACACTGACAACACGAATCCTTGAGCCTACGTTTCTGTCGCACTAAACATCCTTCTATATGTAGATATGGATATGCTGACGAGCGGACAGGAAATTAGAAGTATATAAATGTAGACAACACGTCCCCGGACTTTCCTTGTAGAAGAGAGGCGAACTGAATTTCTTGACCCAGTGACACACTGACACATTAACATTGTCCATCTTGTGGCTCTCGGCCGGTGTCAAGAACCGGCACGCTATGGATGACGTAAAGCGTACACGGATGCGTAGAAAGAGGAAATTTCCACATCAATGTGCATTCGTGCAACTGTAACTTGTAAAGAAATTGCGCGCACAGCAGCTGCGGTTGCAACTCTTCGGAGTTTTAGTGCGTAGTCGTTGACGATGGCCCTTCAACACGCGCACATATAGACACACATTCACGCATCGGAAAAAATTTAGTGGACTGGCTACGGATAGCTTTGCGCGGAATTTGCACAGTTTTGGAAGTGAAAGCGTTCAGACGTCCATTTCGCGTCTCGTGCGGAGAAAGGACGGGCTCACGCGGTCGCGCGCGCGGGAGGATACCGAAACTCTCTAGCGAAAAAATATTCTCTCCTGCCCTGGGCGGGTCATTGCGAGCAAAGGTTCACGCGGCCACACACTACTGTGGCAACGAGCTGCCGTGATGCCCCTCTCTTCGTTTTAGCTCATTTCCCGCAACAGGCTCGTATTTATACATATGTCTACGTGTCTCTGCACGAGAAGCCAGTATGGGCAGCAAGCCACGGAAAGTGAACACCCTCAACGTTTGGAGCTGCTGACAGCACCTTGTTGGACATATAGGGTGCTCCGCCGTCGTGTACTCTTCTTCTCAATATATCTTGTACTGCTTCAAAGGGCAAAAATGTTACAGTCACCAAAATAACAGCATTCTTTTGCTGGTGACAACCTGTGAGTGGGGGGCGCATGCGGCTGGCAAGACAAGCGCCTTCAACCACACCAAACGCGATGCGAAACACCACTCAATTCCACGTGTACACATAAGTGGGCACAAACGTTCGTCCTGATGACTATCACTCATGTCTGACCATTTAAATGCTGCACACGTACGCAGGCACACAAACAAACCTATGCATACACGCACGCATCCTCACATACATGAGTACATGCAGATGTTTAAGAAACAATGTGTTCACGTCGGTACGTGTGTAAGAATATCTCTGCGATCGGCTTGTGTATTCGCGGCTCATGCCGTGTCATAAACGTATGTATGAATGAACAGATCGGTTGTGGTTTCTTCTATAATATATATAGACGTGCTTGTAGATTGGTGAAAGCGTCTCCTCGCGTTGTCTTGGTGCACGCTTACCCAGCGAGGTAGTGTATGGCAACTGCAGTGTTGTAAAATCCTGAAAGCATTTGCCCGCACATGTGTGTTCCTCATGTGCATATGTGTCTTTGCGTGTAGTACATAAAAACGTTCAATTATCCAACTGAGTTTATCCACACGCAGAACACCTGTGCGTCCACACGGTCACAGATGTACTCACACTGTGCGTATGTGCGTGTATATGTAGTGACAGAGTAGACGCTAGGAAGGCGAATGCTGGAATTAAGTACCTAGCTTAGAAGCGGTATCAAGAGAGTCGCCAGTACAAGGCTCAGGATATATACATCCTTGTATGCATTTGTGCCGCCGTGCACACGCGCACGCGTATGTATACAGGAAAAAAGGCACACTTATACATATGCATGTATATATATATATGTATATGTCCAACGCAAGTACATTGGTACATTCTGTTTTTATATATGAGACAGCAGGCAAAGTGACAACAGTCAGGGGGGCCCCGTGAGACACTTCTAGGTCTCCTTCCTCTGGTCCAACTACACCGCCGAAAACGAGAGGAATGCTGCTGTACTGCCAACATAATGCCAGTGTAACCGGGGCACAGCACGTATGCCATGGCACGTTCATCCGCCTTAGGAACTCGGTTGTAGCAGGGAACAAACAGGCCATTTTTCAGAAGTCGTACGCTACTATAGTGCTGTTGTTTCGTTTTTAGTAATCTTTCAATCCTTCTGCTCCACCAATCGTTACACGGCATCTCGTGTACAACGTACGCCCCAAGCTTCTCTGCTTATTCAGCGACGCAGGAACGCAGTTGTCGATGTGGTTCCCATTCGAAATTTCGCGGCAAAATTCCGCGAACCCGGTGCATTACCGCTTGTACATATATCTCCAGGTACACAAGTGCATCAGGACGCTTGTCTGCGTGTTTCCACGATAAAGTGTAGTTACCGTTGCGCCAGATTCAAACGTGCACTGTGCTGCATTCTGTGCATGACTACGAAATACCAATTGTACATGTAAGGTTGTAAAACATGAATTTGCACGAATATTTTGCTGCGTTTTAGCCTTTGGAAATGTGTGTTTATGTATCTATGTCTTCCTCGCTTCCGCGCAGTAAATTTTGCAAATACAGGCCTGTGTAGTATACATGTGTGTGCGCAGACGTAAGTAGCTCTATACTTATTTGTGGTACACAAGCTGTTGTACCGAAGAGCTACAATCTACGTAAAATACGTGTATACGTGTTTGAATAAGCAGTCTTAAAGATGGCTAAATGCGGGGATGGAGAGGATAGCAAGGTAGCATACGTGAGATTTCTTCACCACCTGCTACAGTAGAGGTCTTAGTATGCATTAAGGTGCTATCTGTGGCTGTACCTGAGTTGCACTAATAGTGGGAACACCACAGGACAATCCTTTGGCCCATCCTGGTCCGCAAGTAAATTCTGTTCTTCCGGGCGACTCTTCTAGGTCTGCCTTTTTGTACGCAGGTAACTTCGTGTATATGCAAGTATGCATATATGTGTGTATTAGACTACCTTGACACAGTAACATAGATACACATGCACTGCCGCATAATTGTTAGGCATGTACACGTTGTTGTCCAGCCCCACGCATTCGTTTCATTCATCGTAACAGCTCTCACCAACAGCATAGCCTTGTGCCAAATGAAGATTCGGAAGACAATTGTCGTTCAAAATATATATGCATATATATAGAGAGATATATATGCACACGTGTGCCTAATCAAGTGTATAGAAATAGCTGTGTTCACGAGTATACACACTTTCACAGGAGGGGTCTGTTTGGCTTGACTGCACTGAAAAAATTGGTTTATTCTGTTGAACAAGTAGGTCCTTCTCACAACAACGAAGTCCCTGCGTCTAGACATGCGCTTCAGCAGCCGGCGGCTCGTATAGATCTGCCAAGTACGTTTCCATTCATCTGCAGAAAAAAAGGATGTATTCTACCTCACAGATCACACTGTGCCCTGACATGCATACTTTGATATTACATGCATAGTACATGCACTACGTAAAAATTGGTTAATTCTTTCAAAGGAAACTACACGTGAGGCTAACTCCGTATCTGTGTATATTATGTCTCCTGCATGACGGTGCTGCAACAGGAAGCTTTGTGTGCATCAAAGAGACTACTACCGAGACCCTCTTCCGAAACGGGTCAAACTGGAGATACAGGAACTGTTTTCGGGATTGGTGAAGTCTGTGGCTGCGACATATTTGCTTGCACAGTGCGGCTTCTGTATGAGTATGTCGTTTAATGGAGCCCTACCTGAGGACTGTTTGTTTCGGTGACTTTTATAGGCAAGACTCTAACATCTGGGGGTCTAGAGCGATTCACCTGGTGTGCTGCGTAGATGGCAAAAGCTACTTCTGGGAGTTTTGTACGCAGAAGTCTTACGTGTGCCGGCTTTGAGGAACTTGTCCAACTGGGACGTATATTTAAATGGACGTGCTCACTTTCACATCTCTTGCTGGTTCAAACGGTTCTCTCGTGTCTGTGAGCATGCCTAAAGGTACACACTGGCTAATGTTCCGGTGTGTTCTGCTTGTTGACCTTCTGCACCTCGATCGAAAAGAGAGAAACACTCTACGGCGAAGAACACTAGAAAGGAGAAACATTCCCCAAACGTTAAGGGAATAGAGCGGTGGTAGACCAAGAAGGCGTGCGATCTGACAATTTGCTCACGCAGGATAAGTACACGTGAGTTTATGTGAAGATTCTTGAATTTTGCGTCGCTGCGTACTTGCAGGCAGCACCAGCACAAGTATGCATTACGGAGGGTTTCCAAATTCTGCTGTTCTGCATATTGATGCTGTCGGCGTGTCAGGCCGACGAAGACATGTTGTGTTGCTTGTGCAAGGACGAAATCCGCCCACCACGAAATGAACTGAAAAACAAAAAGAAAATGCATCTCCTACGCCTGTGGGTGCACCTACGCATGCATACATGGAAAGATACATATACGTTGGCATACATGTATATACGGGTATAACGCGTCCCTGCGGAGACGCCGCAGACAGCGGCAGACACCGTGAACTGCACGTTCTCCCAAGAGAGGGGATGGGCGCGTCGCATACCTATGCGTATTTGTTGTATATTTTCTGTGTACAAGCTTCTCTCGCTTCTTGCACACGTAATGCTTGATTCTAGTAATCCATTTCCACGTCTACAGATATCCTGTGTTAGGAACCTCCCCATGAGCTTCAATCTCGTGGTAACGGTGCGCTCACACTCAAGCATTGACATTTCGCATATATATATATATATATATATATATGCGAAGTGATGTTAGATTTATAAATAAAATGTCATTTTTCGTCGAAACACTTGCTAGCTGAGGAATGGTTGTATTTGTATAAAGAAAGGCATCTATCTATTTCAGTGAACACATACCAGCACACAAGTATACGTGGAAATGGTACACGGACTCGTGCTTTCTCGGCTGAGTATGGGTTTTCGCTACAAGTGATATCGCCGCCCTGCAAGAAGGCTAGAAAACACCTATTTATTTGGTGCTTTCATATATATATATACGTGTACGGGGGAAGAGATACATATTTGAAATTGGCCGTGTATCGATATATGCGTCCGAACGAACATAAATGTGAAGTATATTGCGGAAGGGGCGTGGAACTTCTCCAATGAGGCGGCCGTGGAGCTTCTCCACTGAGGTTGCCGCACATCTGGCCATCTCTGCAGAAGGGAGATGAACTCCCCGGGCAGAGCAGCTTGTCGTTAGACTTTGTACGTAGCTAACGCCGCGTATGAAGATGAGAGCTTTCTGGCGGAGTGCTTTCCAGGAATAAACTGGATTGGACATGATACAAAAAGAGAACGCTTATTTTTTTGCATGTCCACAATGGCGTACAAGTGTATCTATCTCTCCCTACATACTACATATGTGTTCCGTACTCCGTCTGTCTGTCCATAAATATATGTAGTGGCATCTGCACACGGTTCGTTATTTGCAAGTATTTTCGCCATCTAAACTTGTGCACAAGTGGGCGAGCGCGTATACATTTTCCTTCGAGAATATGCTCATGTTCTTGTGTATATGTGTATGTACAGGTAGTGGTTTTCCGTGTGTGTACGCACGTGTGTGTGTTTGCTTGTTTGCTTCTGTCGCTTCGCATTCTATCCGAGAGTTTTGCTCCATTCTCAGTTTCACTACGCTTCCCGCACACACTGCTGTATGTACGTTTGTACACACCGGTATCATTTATGAGTGTGGGGGAGGGAGGACCGAGAAGAACAAGACAGAATTGCGGGTAGGGAGATAATGTGAAAGACAGGACGGGTGGAGGTGAACTTCGGCTGAAGGATACAGGCGTGCGGGCACTTTGCGTCCATTTTCCACATATCCACGAATACCTTCTTTGCACGTCACCTGCAGTTATGTGTCTATACACAGGTGAAAATTTTTTTACGTCTGCAGAAAGATACAACTAAATGCACCGGCACCCCTAGATACACGTACAAGCGTAATTGGGAGCTTGTACTTTCTTATTGTCTCTGACTCTCAGTTTGGCAGCTTGAAAAAGTGTACACACTTGTAGATATATCTGTATGAATGAGTGTAAGAGAAAGCGTGGTTTTTTTGCTTACCTGCTCGTAATGCAGAAGCTTCGTTTTCACGCGCTTGACGGTTTCCTCCTGCGCCTCTTCCGTTGGTTCAGCAGCAGAAATAGTCTGCGCGCTCACAGGTACGCACTCGCGAGAACTCCTCGTCTTTTGCTTCCGTTTTTGAAGGGTTCCTACCGCTTTCCACCGTATCTGCTCTCCTTTGCGTGTATATATGTATAGATATATACACACATACACGAAGCACCTCTTAATTGCTTAGTCATACACACATGTATGTTGGTGCATATAAATGTTGATAAAGCATGGATACATGATCTTCCAATTCTGTTTATGTACGTATGACAACACTGCAACGCGGACCCGATTCTCAACAACGTCGGTAGATGTGTGCTTGCTGCATCTACACGCCTGCACTTCCGTACACGCGTATCATCGTCTACATCAAACCGAATAAAACGGTGGAGGTTACCACGGTTCTTTGTGTGGGCTCCAGCCACTTGACTGCCTCTATACGTATAAGAATATACTGCATCCCATGAGGTAACACGTACACGCAAGTATGTCTCAGTGATGTGCTGCGCACTGTGTAGACACTGGACAGGCGACGACGGCGGCAGTGACTCTTTTTCTCACAACGCGGCGCTTCGAAAGTTCCACGACTGCGTCAAAGAACAAAAGAACAACGGCAACGCTAGAACTGCTACTATTACCACTTCCGTGTATATACGTGCATATATATAGGTTTCTATATCTGTAAAATAGCGCGTGTGGATACGGTTGCATTTATACCGCTCGCGCAGCAGAACGTTATCCATTTCTCCATGTTTCTTCTTTTCTGCAAAACCCACCTCATCCGAGGCAGAGGCTGCTGCTCTTGCCTCATCCGCGCTCAACATAGATAGCACCTGAGTATAAACGAGCAAAACAACCGTCACTCTCCACTCAGCATTTTCGCGTCAGGCGACAACGGGAAACAAGAGCGTCTCTGTGTTTCTCCTTACACGGGCATGCTTCAGGGTCTCGGAGAGGTCATCAGCAGGGACAATACGGCACAGCCTTCTTTAGGTGGCGCAGGCTCTACGGGGTTTTTGAGAGTCGCAGCGCGTGTCTGCGTCTGTGTCTCGCTACTTAGCCTGCCTGCTTCAAAACACGGTTTCAGCCCTGAAGGAAGAGACTGCGCGAGAGTTACACGGGGAGACATGCTTCTTTGCACATGAAGAGGAGGAAACTGAAGGATCGGGGACACACAAGTGATACTTCCCTGCAGTCCAGCTTCCACTCACAGAAGCAGTAGTCATATACACAGATATCTACTTGGTGCGTTGCAACCTGCCGCCACATTTCTCTCTGGGCCGCATGCACAGGTGCGAAAATACATACACCCCAAGGCAAAAAGTATATTACGTCGTTCTTACAGATTTATAAATCTTTATACGTGTGTATATATGCGTGTATATATATATATATGTATGCACACGGCGGGGTTCATCAGTGTGTAGACATATATGCATATATACATATATATGCACAGGGCAACATTGGCACAACATGTAGGTCCACACCTACGTGTGATCCTGTTGTTTCTTCTTCATTTTCTTCTTACACGCTGCACAAATACAGACACATGTGAATGGATCGCGCTACAGTGCACAGTCTCAAGAGCAGAACTAATTTCTGAAAAACACAGTAGACAACGAAAGTGAAGTGCTGGGATCGGGGTCCCAGTTTGATGCATCTCCTCCTCTTCGAAGGCAGGAAATTAGACATACTTCCAGACGAAGGAGCCAGTGTCTGACCCCCTAGTGTATACGTCGAGACCCGTAGATTTCATGCAAAATTACCCTTCTCGCAGTTACACGCATGTGTTTATCTCCTTTGCGAGAAATAGAAACACATACATATTAATACGTCTGTGTAAAGAAACACCTATAGAGATGTGTATGTGAGTGCGTAGCTATTCAAGTGTAGAGATATATATATATACGCGTACACACGCATATACACCCTGATACGTATATATGCACATGTTGTTGTACTACTACTACGAAGCCCCGGTGGCGGATGGCTTTAGTTGAATAACAGGCGATTCACGCGACCGGGGAACCTAAAATCACCAGGAGTGCATTTCAGTGGATGCACAGTGGACATCTGCACAAACGAATACAAGACAAACACGCAAGTATGTGCGTTGCACTCATAGGAATACCCGCTTGCACATATATATATATATATATATATATATATATATGCGTGTCTGCGTACGTACAACTATGCGCACGTCTTTACATGTATACGTCGAATACAATGTCTGCTGTACACGTAAGAAACACTGGCATTCATACAAACATGTAGAGATATGCATGTCTACGTATACGCATGCATACAGCACACCTGTTGACACTTGTTCTGCAAAAATCAGGACGCACGTGTACGCAACCCTGCTTTTTGTGCGCACATATGTACATATATATATATATATACATGTATATACGAATGTACACATACGTGCCTACAGTCGTATGTGACAATTTTTGTGTGAATACATATATGTAAGTACCGATGTGTTGCTTGCTCCTTCACTTGTGTGCACACTCATGTACGCTGTAGTTTTCATATGGGTGTATATGTGTGCGTGTATAGGTGTGCGCACGTCTGTATACATATGTACATATATATATACACAGAAGAAGCAACGAGTCGACGGTGTGTAGCGCGTTGCTCTGCATCTGTCAAGTTGTATGTGTACACACCTGTGTGTGTAACAGTTTCCTGTATTTACGTGTATCTATCTAGGTATACGTAGATATTTTTATGCGCGTAGGCTCTAGCATGCACACACGTATTGTATGGTGTGGAAAGGGTATCTTCGAGACTTCTGGAAGCCTACGTCATATGTAGCGAGCTACAAGTAAGGCGCCACATCAACGTGCGTCTATCTAGTATACACATATATATATACATATATAAAAGCACGTACATGGATAATGCTTGGGAGGGGAAAAATTTCAAACTTCGTGTAGCCTGCACGCGTAGTGTCTGGAGAAAATCCTTCTCGCTTGCTTTGAGGTCCCTGATGTCCCCCCCAGGGAAAGTTGTATTCATTCGCAGTATCCACAGAGGGAAAGGTTTCTATGTTTCTGCACGTGTGGTAGAGGTTCGACTGTCGATATGAACGAACACTTGGGAACTAATGAAAATAAGCTCATCCCAGAAGTATTTCTCGATGAAGTCCCAATGTCATGTCTGGACGTACGTACGAATATACCGGTATGACATGTCGCGCGTGCCCCTCCTTCCTTACCGTTTAACACGGAGGTCGACTCATGTTGTCGTCGTTATCTGTCTCCCCTTTCCCTCGCGACTCAGTGCGACACCTACACTCGAGACCGACCAGTCGTGTCCCCAGGCTAAGTAAACAGATGTACGCAGCACGCATGAACGCAGAGAAGTGCCTTCCCAGTAGCACGTTAAAATGTGCGTGATTTCGTGTGTGTGTGTGTGTGTGTGTGTGTGTGTATGTGTGTGTGTGTGTGTGTGCGTGTGTGTGTATGTGTGTGCGTGTGTTTATGCGTGTCTATGTGCACTTGAAACCGCTAAATACACAAGCACGCATGTTCGTGTTGACCGACTAGCTTGTAACATGCGCAGAGAGCTACTCGGGGGTCTGCGCCTGTGTGCGTACGTGCGTCTCACCCGGAGGTATATGCGCGATACTTGTTGGCCGCAGAATTGGTAGCTGTATTCGGCTAGAAAGTCCTCCAGACCTTTTGAGAAAAAAAAACGAAAACACCGGTTACAAGCGCAGCGATGGCTCTTCTTGGCAGGGCACGAACATAACGGCACTGCGGTGTCGTCAAGACGCGCTGACGAAGACACGGAAGAGTATTCACGTGCAAGCATCTCCCTATTGTTTCAAGTAGATTGATACACTCCAGCAGAGTCGACCGCTCCACCAAGATATGCTGTCAGCCTCGACTACTACGGTGGACTGAACCTGCTGTCCTCGACTCGGCACACACGACTGCAAGCCGCTTACAGTGAGCAGTGAGTTACTTCTGTGCAACGCATGCCTGATTTTCTATGTGGGTCTCTAACAAATTACACATATGTACACATATGCGTGTACTGGGGAAGAAATCTGTTAGAAACTACGCGTGAACACACACACACGCACACACACACACACGCATACTCACACACGCAACGATAGTAGCGGCTGTTATATAGACGATTGAATCGTGCATGTGCAGGTGTGCTTACTCTAAGTGGGTGTTGAGATACGTATATTGCTACATGTATGTATGTATACATACACACGTACTCGTCAACACTATGTGCGCATATTCATCCATGAAGCTCTGCCCCACACAGCGAAAGCGCGCAGGTGTGTAATGACAAGACTTTTCTGCAGCAGAGATTCACACCTGCGCGTTAGAGGTTCACTAGCCACTTATTGAAAGAAAACGTAAGTCTATCTGCTTGGAACTCGTGTAGCTGGACACCTGCGAGAGGAAAAGGAGCTGTGTACGTATACTTGCACGTTGACATATGCATGTGTATTTTTGCTGTGGAGTTAGTAGACATGTGAATGTCTTCCTTTGTTAATCGCCGTGTCTCTGCGGACAACGCTGGTGGAATGATCGCTTTTGTTCGTGGCTCAACAATTCACGAATAAGCCTGCACAGGGTTATACGTATCTGCGCCTGTGTGCGCAGATGAATCTAGACATTGTGCTGTCTTTCTCAGCAGATGTGGAAAGGCTGGTGAGTGAGTGACACACACACACAGAGATAGGGGGAGCAAGAGAAAAGAGGCGCACGTGTTTGTGTTTATATTCTAGGAACCGTGTATGACGGAAACTGTGTGAGGCGGCAAGTACAAGAAAACATGCCCCTCGACGGCCATACAGCAGGGTTCATGGACACAGACAAACGTATACACGTCAGGCTGCGGAACAACACAAATGTGGGCAGCGCCACATATATTTGTGGGCCTATAAATGAACCCGACTGCTGAATCCGTGCAGGAAGCTTCTGCAGGCACCTCTGGCACATATATGTACGCGGTTTCTTAGCCGCAAAAGCGTGTGTAGGCAGACACAAGCGTCGCGCGTTTTCCCGTCAATCCTTGTGGGGAAATGTAAGCGCACGTCAGCACAGACCTGGCTTTAGACGCGCACATATAGGGAGAGAAAATGGGATAGGCAGGGAGAGAACACTGAATTCAGACGGAGAGCGAAGGATAAAGAGCGACGGTGTAGTGTAGTAACAGAGAAAGAGAACAGTAGAAGAAGAGAAACAGGGTAAGAACAGTAGCGAGACCGCGAGAGAGTACCGTATAGAATGATACGGAAAGAATGAAAAGGAGAGAGACTAACAGGACAAGAAAGAGAGCGGCAGACGACGGACTGGAGCAGGCACAAGCAGATCTTGAGAAGACGTGTAGATGCCTGCGGACGGATGATAAGCTTACATGAGCATCCACGCCCAGCTCGACAGATTCGTGAAAAGATGCACGCATTTTGACACCAGGGAAATTGTGGCTTCTCGTAACCTCCAAGCACGAAGAATTAAAGCCGCAAGCAAATATATGGATGCCGCGTGGGTCCGTAGATGGACTGCTAGGGAAACGCAAGCCTTTGCGACGAGACACGAGGAACAAGGAGGTGCAGGCCCACTGTGAGCTCACGTGGATTACAAACACTGGTAGAAACCTGGGAGAAAAGAAAAGTCGGTGCAAGCACATTCAAGCCCGTGGTGGCACACACAGGCCGTACGAGAACGCACAGACCCCCATATGGACGTGTGAATATGTATGTATGTTTGTGTAGATGTATATGTGCATCTAGGCACGGATAGGCCTGCAGAGGCACGTAGCAACACACACAGAAGCGTGGAAAAAGGAGAACTTCAACAGCGAGTCCAGACGCACTCGCGCACAGGCAAGCGTCGGCACCGAGTATGTACGCAGCCGAAGGCGCACAAGCGGGCTGAGTGACTGATCGCAGGCACACAGCGGCTTACTGGCAGCACTGGCGAGTGCATCCGCGCGGCGTTTATCTACGAAGACGTTATTATATCTGCAGAAGAACACGTGTGCGTGTAGGACATATATACGTATTCAGAGGGGTTGCCGGCGGGGGGCGAACGCGCGTCCTCTACATTCATGGATGTGTGTGTGTGTGTGTGTGGGCAGACAACTCTATGCATCTGCCTAGAAACATACACAGATACTCACTCACGCGCATTCTTCACACACGTAAGGAATCATCTGCGGGCCTTTCTACGAGGGCCCGTCGAAAGGGGCATGGAAAGACCAGTCGGCGTGAGGCGGCCAGGAGACGCCGCACGAGCATGAAAGAACTTCAGTGCGTGAATTTTTATGAAAGCGCTGAAATGTGCGAAACGTACAAGGGAAGTCTTGCCGCTCTAAGCATTTGATGACCTCGCCGTCTCTTGCAGCCGCCGCCGCCGCAGTATCAGAGATCGTCTCTCCTGGGTTCTTCCCCGTGTGTTTCCACAGAGACATGTTGGTCGAGACGACGAATAGGGTTCCTGGCCGGACGAAATAGCGCCGCAGCTGCGCTGCGTGCGCCTCCGCCATCGAAGGGGTGACATAGGAGCCGTAAATCGGAACCAGCGTGACGTCCTTCCCCTGCAGGGCCTCCTGTAGGAAAGGCAGCTGCAGCTCAATCGAGTGCTCCCTCATCACGTTGGCCGAAGGAAGGGTGAGGAACATGTCGCTCTTGTGCAGAGCCTGCAGGACTGCGGAGGTCCGAGATGAGACAAAGCGGAAACGCAGCGTGCAGTCAACAAGCCGTTGGCATCGCCCCATACCCGCAGACAGAGCACGCAGGCTCTAGACATACACGTTTCGCAGAGGCGCGCCGTATGGCGGCGGCATGGAGAACTGCAGTCTCCTCCGACACCTACATACGTAGAAGCCTATCTAGTAGCAGTTGAACGAATACATGGGCGCGCGCCCCAGACCAGCTATACATGTGTCACATATATTTGTGTGTGTGGTACAAGATATACGTACATTGAGAATTGGTGGGCGCTGTACACGGCCAAGACTCTAGAAACGACGACATCCGCACGCTGACCGGCTCTATTTCCGCTCGTGTATAGACTGTCTACAATACGAAGACGCACACTATGTGAATGCGTCTCTCTCTCTCTCTCTCCCTCCGTGTATACATAATATATGCATATATACATATATATATATACATATATATGTATATTTGTGAAAATGCACCCGCGTGGACGCATATACCTTCATGCACGGGCGGATCGACATGCGTTGAAGTGTCTGTCTATCCGCGAACACACGAATGGAAAAACAACCTAGACTTAATATAGGGTGAATAGGAGAAAACTAATTATGTTTAGGCATAAAATATTGTGTATGTGTTACTCACGTTGCTGTCCAAGCAGGTGGTCTCTCTCTCTCTCTCACGGGCGAAATATACATTTACAGCTTCAGGCGCCCCCGCCCTCTGAACCCCTACCATGTACACAAATATATGTGTGTGTCTCTGTCCACTTTCGGGCGACATGCATCAGGGGGCCCATACGTGCCTGCACTCGCCTCTGCTCACCTGCGCGCACGGGTGTATATGAATGACGGCTGCAGCCCCGTCAGACGGTGAAAAAACAAAAAAGCACCCTGCAGAATTCGGTAAGCACGTGCGCATCCACAGGTGATCCCCGGAGCTCTGTGTCTGCAGACATTCATGTGTTTGTACACACCACCTTTCTACTTCTTCGTGTATGTCGCTGCACAACAGCGACGACACTGGCAACGAAGCAGCACCCCAGAGAGGCTACTTTCTCCGACGACAACGTGTTCCGCGCAAAACTACCCGGTCGTATTTTGGAGAGTATGCTCGTGTGGGAGCGAATACATGCGACTCCCATGTTTTGAAACTTATACGCACACGTGTGCGTACGCCTGATGCACGTGTTTCTCAGCGCCTCGCCATTATCCAGCCTTTTTTCCAGTCGCCTTCTATGGGTGCGAGACACACGAACGCCTCGCAAGCACTCTCGTATTTTCCACGACTGCTTCACTACTTTGACAGCAAAACGTGCACTTCCTTTAGGGTGTATTCTTGACAGTCCACAAGAAGACTTGTGCACGCCTACGTTGCCAATCACCTCGACACACAGACACATATATATATATATATATATATGTGAATGGAAAGCCACGCAGCAATGAGCGCACGTCGATATGTACGCCTTTTAAGAGAGACACGTGTGCGTGTATATATAAATATATATATATATATACATACACGTGCACAAGAGTAGTCCATGAGCGCTTGCGCCCCTGCACTTGTTTGCGCAGAAAACAACATTTTGCCAAGTACGCGCGTCCGCAGATATGGCTCTCCATGCGTGCGGCCCTGTCCGCTTGACAACCTCGTAGGACGCGCATGAATTCGGATCACGAGAGACGCGCGTGAACACACACACGTTTGAATCGCGCTCTGTGCACACAGACTCGTTCGCAACTCCATGTCTACATATGTGTGTATCCCATGGAATGGAGGTCGGCATGCGTACACCCAGACGTTTTCTGGTACTGTGTGGGTGCACGGGTGTGTCAATTTTTCCACGGCTGTGTGTCCTACCGATGTACTCTGTGAAAGTTAGACATTTTACTTCCCAAACTCAAATTAAATGCTCTGTAAAAAATTCGCAGGTCTTAACCACTGGGAAGCTGATGTCCGGAAGACTACTGCAGAAGCGCACACCAGCATGCACACACACCCAGCGACGAGCTATAATACATTATTCGAACCATACCAGCTGCGTGGGCACGAACACATACGCCGCTTTTCAGAATTACACGCGACTACGCGCGTAAGGGCACGCAAACTTATTTTCACAAATATACATATATATATATATATATGTATATATATATACACGGGCATTAACATCGGCACAGAGTGTTTAAAGGGGAGGAACTGAGATGTGAAGGGGACTCACTTGGAATGTCGAGTTTCATGGGGCCCAGAACAGTTTCGTATTCCGTGGAAGCTTCAGGCAGATACAAGCCGGGTTCAAACGCCGAATGCAGTGGCGCAAGAATAAAAATTGTGTCGCTGAAGGACACCAATACAGCAGCAGTCCCCGCTTCGCTGATAAGCGCGAATCACACAGGGTATTCGCCGCAAACTATATATATATATATATTTAGATGTATATGCATACATTCACACATATATGCAGTCAGTTTACACATAAATGCCATCATACGTACTTAAGCTAAAGTATGCGGGTACACTGAATGTGTGTACATGCATGTACACACATTCGTGCCTACAACCCAAATATATCTGTACGCGCACATGTAGGTTCACCACGTGGGATCACAGGGCGTGGAACAGGCACCTGTAAGTACACAAATATTGATATTTTCATGGCAGCGGACCACCAAAGTCGTTGGGGAGAGTAGTCACGCAGCTACTGAACATACGAAAGGTGCAAATTGACAAAGATAAGGTTGTCACAAAAAACGTGAAAAGAGGCCCAGCTTCCACTTACGCCCCCCGCCATAATCCGTTACCATCTAGTGACGCCTGATGCAGCCTCACTCCGCATGTATACACACCTGTATACGAGCTATATATCATGTATCTAGAAGGCACTTCTAAATGGGTGAGACTCACTGGTGCGAGCCTAGCTTGAGAGGGAGGAGGGAGAAATCGACCCAGGATGTCGCGCACGTTGTTCTGCCCGTCTGCTTGTTGCTGTGTGTGTCTAAAAGTATAACTGTGTTATATCTACCTATTTATCTTTCCATGTACGTATTTATCCATCTGTTTATCTACCTATATCTTTATATATATATATATATATATGTATATACTGTACTCACGTTGACTCCAGGGAGTGACAAGGTGGACATCCGCGAGGAAGTCTGAGTTTCCCCCGGCGGGTTAGAACGGTAGTCGTCCCACGTAACTAACATATGCGAAGAGTTCAGATAAAGAAACAGCGGCGTCGACACCTATCACGGGTTGTCCAGTCTGTCGTCTCAAGACTCAACGAAGGTATCTCACGTGCCCACTGACGATCATCATCTTCGGCTCGCAGTACGTCATTTGTCATGGAAACAGTGCTAACTTTGGACTGAGGTATTTGCGGCAGAGTGAAACAGAAGGCTGTCTGCCCGCACGTATATGCAAATACATACACATATATATACATATATACGTACACGCTTATGTGTAATATGATTACCTGTTGATGGCCCGTAGATGCTACACACTGACACAAACAAACACACGCTGATACGTGCCCCTTCAGATAAATAGAGTCCGACGACGAAAAGTGACCAATGCATCGGTGCACCTGAATAGTGCGACGGCGCGTACTGGAGCCTGTTGCATTAGAGACTAGGTAGTTGAATATGTTACGTAAATGTATATACACGTATACATATGATCCCATGTATGCACCTGTACCATATATATTTAGAGATATCTATACGTATGTACACGTGAACATCTGCATGCACCTGTGCCACATACATAACGTGTATATATGTATATATATATATATATATAGAGAGAGAGAGAGAGGTGAACACCCGTTTGCATCGATGCCACGTACACACATATGTGCATGCGTATACGTTCAGAGCGTGTACGTATACAGATTAGTACAGCGTTTCTGTGTGTCTGGTCAGAGATTTAGTACGGTTTTACGTGTTCACTGACGCTTGCTGACAAGGTACTACACGATGTTTCACAGTGCGTACATCTAGAACTAGGATGCGCCAGCAAAGATTTACGCGTTCTTGTCGATCGTCTCACTACCTTTAAATATCTCGCCTACTGCTCCTCTATCTCGGTGGATATCCTTCATTGTACGCTTCCGTCAGCCTACGGTCCATCTTCTTTATTCTGCAGCAGTCTCGTAGTCCCGTGTCCTCCTGTTTGTTTTCCTGTGATTCTCTTCTTTCTATTCAGTCACACAGTTTTGCCCCGTAAGCTTGATGTTGCAGCGTGTCGGAGGCTTCACTAGCGCGCACGTCAGCAGCGACACTCTGACACAAATATCCTTCCAAGTACGTGCACAGCCATGCGTAGACGCGTACAAGACTGGATATAAGTGCAACTGTTTGGAGTGAGTTTCAACACGAGAACTGCGATGAGGCAGCATAGCTCCGTCGTTGTGTGGACAAAAAAGGATTCCTTCGAAGGGATGTGTGCGTATGCACATTACACATCCAGACGTGTGGCCATATTAAAGATGTGGCACTGGACTTTGCACACTCTGTAGTCACCGCTACGTGAAAGGTCTTTTTCATCGTCTTCGCTTCTTACATATTCTGGGCTTCTCCTTCAAGCTGCTTGTAGCACCAGGCAGCTGTTGCACCTGAGTCTACATATCGGTCATGCGGGCAAATTAGGCCTTTGACATTAAACACCTTTTTTTCTGCTCCGGCCAGATGCTGCTGAATTTCTTGTCGAAGATCTCCGGCTGAAGGGCAACAATATGAGGGTACGAAAGTCAAAGCTACCTCACTGCCGCGGATCCTAGTTGTTCCATATTCCTCATCATCGTCATCAGATGCATGTAGGCGAAAGGACATACTGATAGATTCTTCCGTATTAAACTCTGGAATGATTAATAGCCTTTGTGTCTGAAGTAAGGTCGCATCGACTCCCATCCTTACGCATACCCACAGCTTCTTTTGAAGACATTCTCCCGTTCCGGTTGGACGTCTTTCTCTGTCCGTGCATACATGCACATATTGAGAGAGCTCCCCTCATCCTTACACGGGTTGTGTTTTCCTATAAGTGACTACGTGTAGCGAGATCTTTACTTCCTCTTGCAAATGATCAGTATACGTGCGCCCGTTAGAATTGCTGTGTACTGCACCGTGACTAGCTCGCGTGAGTGCCCTTACATGGTGGTTCACCTGAATCAGTTCATTTTCGCAGAGTTAGGACTCACACGCTTACACACGCGTATCTACGTCGTTCATGAAGGGGACCAATGCGACACGGGTTCCGGGAGGCCCCCGCATCCAAAGCTAATACGTACAGGAATGCGCACGGTGGTGTGCACAAAAAGAGATGCAATGCTGTCCACGCGTCACCAGGCGTCTATCGGCACCTCTCAATTATTTGATGTGCACACGTGTGTACTTGCGTGCACTACGCATATGTATATATGTAGGTACGTGTGTATGCGTCTGGATATTTACTTTTGCTCATATCAAAGTGCCTTGGTGTTATGGTAACGTCGTACGCAGTTTACAGGTAACTATCCAAGCAGGCAACTTAGGGCTCGTGATTTGCATTGCACGAAGTCATTGCAACAATTTCTGTCGAACTGTGCCCCAAACTAGCTGACATACAACGTCGACGATATGCATATGATTACACCACACGCTTGCGTGACGTCGCAGTATTTCTTATACAAAGGCTAGAATGTTCATTTATTTATTGACGCAAGAGCCTGCATCATAGTTTATGCAGCTGATAACCTAATATTTATCCAGCTGACAACCTGATAATTATCCAGCTGACACTGTGATATCTCTTGTGCGTCCTTGCCCTCTACAACTGTTCAATAAAGTGGTACAGGGCGCCACAGTGTGTACTTATACACGCAATTCTACCTAGGTGAGTGCTTACGAATAAACAGTTTGTTTACGCTGAAGCGCACATCGATGAAAGCCTCCGTGTACGTCTGTGTTTACGGTTGCCCATGCACACGTTTGCAGACGCCTTAGACGCACAATCAGTACATGTACATATGGACGCCTATATTGTGTATGCATGTACGTGTCTGCTTCTACATGATTCACAATTTGGACAGGTACATAGTAATCTACGAAACGAGCCAGGTGTAAAAAGAGCTGTTGGTGCAACTGTTTCTGGTACTGACAGAGAAAATTTTATCTACGACGGTTTACGCCCATTAATTGTATCTCACGAGTCGCAGGGTACCAGGCGCCGGCATGGAAATCGTGTCTAACAAACCGCCTGCGCTTCCCCAAGGACTTCTGCAGCTTTTCTTTTTTTTGAAAGGAACGCTGCGGTAACGGTCCTCGCTCTTCATCTCCTGCTTCCAAGATTTTTACTTCTTCTTCTGGCGCAGCCTTCGTGAAGGGCAGCAGCATTAGCAGTGCGAAAACACTGTAGAGGAATACCACCTTGCCTCCGCTGCTGTTGCTCCCGGATAGTGGCATGGAAAAGGTTCTT
This sequence comes from Sarcocystis neurona, assembly GCA_000727475.1. Taxonomy (NCBI): domain Eukaryota; phylum Apicomplexa; class Conoidasida; order Eucoccidiorida; family Sarcocystidae; genus Sarcocystis; species Sarcocystis neurona. Next base: position 229,051 of record KL647288.1, on the reverse strand, counting down.
GCTGCTCGCACGTAATGCTGCGCCATGGGGCCAAGTTTCTTCGTACGATGGAAGCCCTGGATGGTGAACGAGAAACGGTGTATTTTGCGATCCCAGTCCTGCCTCGTGAGGAAGCACAGAGGGCAACGACAGAACGTTGTTCTGGTTGCTATCTGTCTACACCGACTGGCCGCAGAGAACGAGTGAAAGACTGAAAGGCGTCCGTATATCTCTCATCAACGTGTGATCCAGACAGGACTTCGGGATACTTTTGACGCAGGTGTATCGCAAGACAAACAAGAGTGCTACTGCAAGGAGAGGAGGAGATACTTTTTATTTCCTTCAGAAGAAGTCTCAAACAGAGTTACCAACTGCTGCTACGCTGCAATATGATTGATTCCTGCTCACTTACAAACGCAAGCCCAGACTCAGACGTTTGAGGAAAGCTGAGGTCCGTGCCTCTGAGCACACATCAGTAAACAATATTGGTCAGCGTGTCGCTCTGTTGAATGTTGTGGAAGTGTTTTTCAAGGGGAAAGTGTCCACGGTGTGCCACACGGAATACTCTTTCGTGTCACACACCGTGTACACGGATAAGTATATATACATGTATATCGAATCTATAAGCAGAATTCGCCCGTTCTTGTTACAGCAGGTATTATTGTGAATGAAACTAGAAAAACATGATCCACTAACGCTCCTTCACCTGTCGCTCGGCCACCGTGTTGCGCAGGTTGAATTCTTTAGATTGTCAACTGCACTAAACTGACTCCGTACTGTATCACGAGCTGAGACGGTGTTGCTACGTATACCTCCACTCTCAGTCGACAGCACGAGAAGCACACTTTTCTTGGCGTCGTATAACAGCATAAAACTGTACATATATATATATATGCACTGGTGTGCTCACGTGGATGTCTTGAGGATGACATAAAATCAGCTGCATCACCAGAAACAAAGAAGAGGAAATGTCGCAGCAGCAACGAATAATAAGTGCAAGACTCTTAAACAACATAAATTTTGATTAAAGGTAACTCGGACTGAAACATCGCGGAAAAACGGAGGACAAGAATAATTCAGCGATAGAGTGCATTAGGACGTATGACTCTGTCTGAAAATAATAACAGGCAGACAAAATGGAGGAAACACGTGTTACACGAGGGCGCCAATGTGGTGGTCACATTACAGCTTGGTGTTCTTTCAACAAATGTTTCGAAAGCAAATGGGTATACAGGTAGCTCACGGATAAATCCTAGAATTGAAAAAATGTCGAAAGGACGGGGCGCTTTTGTAGAACTCGATCTGTAAGCGCAGAAGACGTGTGCTCCACAGATGTGCGCCGTCAACATGATTGGTCCATTGTAACCTCAGCAGCTGTTCAACGGTGTTGAAGTAGCTGAATTCGTTACAAACAACTTAAGGGCGAGGCATCAGCCGACAGCTTAGGCCCGCAAATATTTTGACGACAGAGGTACGTATCAATGTTTTACATCTTCGTGACATTACAGACCTGTGAGCAACGGCATCCCCCGGTCGGAAGCCCGTCGTGAACCAGAGATCTGCCGGGAGGATTGCTACCAATACGACTCCGCAGAAACTTTAGTAACGCAGATGTGCCACAGAAGTAGTACGCAGATCCTCATGCAGGAAGAATACATACCGAATGCAATCGAAAGACAACGCCGCGTTCTGCTTACCCTGTTTCTCGTGCCTGTATCCTTATGGTGTAACACAGTTTCGTGGGACAGGCGAATTTTTGGCTTGGACGACGCACGGCTGCCGAGTCACTTTGTCATCGTTTGTGTGCCCACTGAGATTTCCCCTCAGTGCAGTTGTCACTGTTAGGGAAAGACGGCAGTTTTGCCCTGCTGCGAGACATAAGCTTACATGGGCTGATATTGGGGTCGCATAACAAGTGTACTCCTACGCAGCGGATTGACCTCTTCCAGTGCAGTGCTACACCAAAAATGAATCGGCTACGTGCCACTTCTGACGTTAAGTTTTTGGTCAAAGCAAACGACGCCGTAGCACGTGCATTGGGGACACCGGCATCAGCAGCGGCTGTTATACCTGTTTTTTAAATAGAAGGGAGAGTCATTGGTAGCAGCAATAGCGGTTGTCAAGATCCCACAACCACTATGGGCAACAAGGAAATTTGTTGCAATTCTGAAAAAGGGGCAGCGAGAGCACAACAGTAGCTACGAAGTCAAAAATTCCCGTTGTACTTCTCACTGAAGGGCCCCTGTAAATATGCTTCGTCCTGTAACACTGCCACTGAAGCTTCTCGCCTTGCGCTGCAAAAGCCTGTCTACTACCATTCTTTGTGCCACGTAATAGGAAGTGCCTGCGACGTTGTGCCACACGGCTTGTCTTCCGCCTTCAGCAAAGGGATCTATATAAATTACAGTTTTACTGATGCCACGCCTGAAACTTCACACTAGTGCGGCCAATACAGGGCAGTCCGTCTTTCAATCAGAAGATATGCTACATCGCTGCAGAAAAGAAAAGCATGAATGGGATGAATATTGATCAGGGGGTGTACAAGGATGTACATGCGCACGACCGATGAGATCTGCTGCAAAAAATAGGAGGCGGGATCCTCCTATGTGCTGAGAATGCTTATCCGACAATTATCAGCGACAGATGTTTGCAAAGAGGGTAAACCATTGTCCCGTGTTCAGTGAGGAACCAGTCCAGGTCACGCAGATTCACGTTTTCCTCCATCAGTATTTACAAACTGGTACTCGATCAGCAGTGTTAAGGTGGAAATATTAGCCGAAAGCCTGAAGGGCGATTCGCATTGACCTTTACATTCACACTGCGGTGCTTTCTGTCCAGTACAATGTTTGGCATACTGTCTTCTGCACCAGTCAACGGCCTTTTCTGTAAGCAAGCACCGATGAGCCCAAATTGCCCTCATTACACGAGCGTGCACCTGTGTGTGTTTGTATATATTCCTCAACAGTCCTGATCCCTCCCCAATGCAGATACGAAGTCAAGTGTGCATTCCTAGCCAGCTCCTGGCGTTTAGGACGTGGGCAATCCCCCCACGTATAGCTACCAAAACCAGGATGTTCACGCCTATGAACCTATAGTACAAGAAAGTTGTCAGGAAGGGCTCTTTCGCTCTTTAAGACGCTACCTCATATAGCTCTGCTGAACATTCGCGTTCAAGTATAGGCTCTTGCTTGTGACTGCACAAGTAGCAGAATGCTGAAGCGACAGTCTCTGTAGGCTCACTGTGACTGCGTTCGTCGGACGCTGCTGACGCCAACCTCTCTGTGAACCTTGCCTTCTTCGTCTGTTCTCTCTAGAAATCTCTACATGATTGGTACTCTTGTCAGGGAATTCACCCTGCCTTATCTTCCTCTCAGCGACCTGGAACTTTTGAACAGACCGGCATGCAAATAGTAGAATTTCTCCTACCTAATCGTGATCCCCCGTGAGCACACAGGTGCGCCTCCTATAGTCAGGTGTCATGACTGCACCTATGTACATCCTCGGATGCCGTTGTTAGGCGGTACAACGTGCTCCGTTGAAACGCCTCAGTTGAGATCTCTGCTGCTGGTAAAACAAAAATTAAGAAAGACAACTTATCACACGCTTTTTGGTGTCTAGAGGGCGCCACCAGTACAGGCGTACTCCGTGCAGAAAGACCGAGAAAATCTCAGCAGACGTCGAGCTTAACAACCAGTGACACAGAAGTGGAGGCCAGGCAAGTTTCAACAAAGGCGTATTCTCTAAGTGTGGCGTCACTTTCAGTGCGACAGCATACGTTCGCCTTACCGGGCAGAGACATTACGAAATAAAGGTGATCCACTGCGTGGTCCGGTCGTAGGAGTAAATCTGAATATGTGTACCTGTATTTACATGTTCGTGGTAGATGTGAAGTGTGTCCTTAGCCTTTGAATGACGTAACAATTAGACGCTGGAATAAATTTTTAGGGAAAGCACGTCACCCCTCCTCCCTGTCTTTCTTCGTCTGTGTATGTGTATGTGTGCACCTGTAGATTCGTCTTGATACACAAGCAAATGGGTAGAGGTGCGTACTCGTAAGGCATCTGGCACTTGCAAGAAACACGCTGGTCGCAAGTACGTGCAGCTTCTCCACATAAATAATGTTAACATTGGCGACTGACCACTGCGAAAAATTTCGTTGTACGTGTACTGCCCCGCTTCGCACAAGATCGGCATTTGCACATCAAAGCGTGTACCTCATGGCTTGGGAGTGCAGACAACCCGCGCACTCGAAGACAGTACACTCCTTTCCAAGCAATGATTTGAAGCAGTGCTTTTTGACTGAGCTTGAGTTCGAAAGCCACCCTCGTTCACGCTTCGTCAAACACACTTGATTGTCTGTACATACATACCATTCTTAGAATGAACACGTGTCGACGCTTCTGTATTCGCACGTGCGTATATATATATATATATATCATACATACATACATACATACATACATACATGCGTACACGCATCAATACATACATACGTACATACGTACACGTACATGTGTTGCAAGTGTTCGTGGATGCCGGCGACTTCCAATTTTCTTAATGTTACTCACGGTGTACGGCAGAGAAAATTAGCTGACCATGCGAACACTCCTTGTACTCCTGTGTGGCAGACTACGGCTACCTACTGAAAAACGGTGTGGTGCGCTGGGTGAAAACCGCGGGAGGTGATCTGGTGCCTCCGCAGGGAGAAAGACAAACTGTGTCATAGAATCTTTATTGAGAGACTCCAAAGTAAGAAAGCTTTCGTAGAGTAAGTTTACGCAAGACAACCGTCCGACACACTTTGCAAGAAGGCCTCCCTTCGCGTGACACTGTTTAACTCGCGGACGCTACTGAACAGTGAAGTACGCAGCAAAATTCAAACCTCTGTTCAAAGACTCGTTGATACTGAGGAACAGTGTCGGAACCAAATTGGGCATACTACAGACACACGTACACACACAGCCGCGCACACGCTTGTGCAACACCGTAGACTTCCAAACAACTGCGACAGACAACCAAAACAGACGTGCGCATGTGGTTATGGAAAGGCGTAATTTTGAATCAGTCACACACAGCAGACACGTACATTAAACCATCGGCTCTTTACACAGTACACGGATCCGCATCTACAAATGGCTGCGCCAACCTGCAACCGCTCGCACTTCTACAGACTTCACAGTCTGATCCATACGTACTGGCTCTTTCACGTTTCACGCACGAGGTGGTCCGCGAGGAGTTCTCCACTTCTGCTAGCCCGACGCCATCAAATTTCACGTCATAAACGTGAAAAGGTGAGGAGCACCCTGGTCGATGCGCGCGCGCACGACCGCCATCAGGATCGTCGAGACGTACGCAGAACGAATATGGATGTACCTGCACTTACCGTTGTGAACGGGCGACAATTACTGCACTACTTCAGCGTGCGATGGGTACGCTTAACTACGTGTGAGCCAACGTTCTGCGGCCCCAATCGTTCTCCACCTCCCTCGCATTTGTGGTGGCACCAAAGACACTACTTTGGTCAAAGAGAACTACGCATCATACACATATATCTGTCAGTCCGTGCGCGAACACCTTAGGCGAATATCTTTCCAGTACAAATCAAAGATAACCGTATCAAGGAACAAAAAAACCACATTTTGAACATGTATATCCATATGTGTGTACAAGAACTTGCGTTGAGCAGCCGTAATCTAATCGCACAGGTCACTCCTGTACACATGCTGAAAACATACGGCCGACATCAATGCATCCACACTGCAATGCTGAAAGCTGCTCACGAATGCTTTTGCCAGTGGACTCAGAGCACGGCGCAATTGAACTTGAACAGCCTATTTACGATTTCGAAAATGTCCGGCTGTAAAAATCGGGCACTAAGTGCAAGTTGGAAACAGTGGAAAAAGGAGGGGTCGTCGTTACGATCCTCCCCTTATCTGCATTGACTGCCTTGCAGCTCCTTGTGCCAGCAGGCCGGCTGGAAGCTCACCGGTCACATGCCACTCGGGAGCGAGACAAGAGATAAATTTTGTACGTGATCTCTCGAATTGGATTCGAGAATTTTTGTGTACAAGCATGTCTGAGACAGTTTCGCAACACAGTTGCAGCATGGATATTGTGTCCATTTGACGTTTCCCTACAATTTCCTTTGCGTCGCAAGAACAACTGCGTTTGTGGAACTCTACACGGTTAGCAAGGGCAAAGAACACTTTCCGTGAAGAAGAAAATACCACCGGCATTTCATTTTTTATCCGCTGCTTGGAGCTGCTGCTGGTACTGTGTGCAGAGTTCGTCCTGTTCTGCAGACTGCATTGGCTGGTAGCGTGCAAATTCCATGCTGAACTCTCCCAATCCTTGTGTGCAGGAGCGCAGGTCCGTGATGTATCCGAACATATTTTTAAGAGGGACTTCTGCCTCCAGCAACACAGTTTCTCCCTGTCGTGTGGTGTTTGTGACATTGCCTTTTCGACGGCTGATCGTTCCCAAACCCGCGGCGAGAAATTCTGCCGGGACACTGACTTGCACCGCCATGATCGGTTCCAAAACCACCGGAGCCGCATCCTCGTAAAACTCTCTGCGGAGGCAAGGAAGGTGACACGAATTCCGAGAAACGAACGAGGCGGCAAAAAATGGAGCCGCGGCAATGGAAAGAGAAAAGAGCACAACAAACGCAGAGGCTGCAGGAAAAGAACGTGGACACACAGATTTGAAAAAGGTTTACAGGCAAACAGTCAAAGGCGAGTACCACAGACAGGCCCAATGCGGCGTACGTATACCACAAAGTTACCACACGATGGAACACGGTCATTGTGCGCGATACAGCGAACAATATATCGAAACTGGTGGACGCTACGAAGATTTACAGAAGAACATGAAAACAGACGCTAAGAAAACGAGCCGAGTGGGCCAGTGCGTTCTAAAGGGTGGAATTTTGAGAAGGCAAAAGTAGTGAACACGTGGAGAAATCTGTGGTGGGTGTAATATGGTTCAAGTGAGGTAAGAGCTACGGTATGCGTATTGCCTTAAGGAAGAGGAACGGCCAACGACGACTCATCCAGATATCAGGAAAGCGGCAACAACAGAGCTGTAAGGTAAACGTCGCAAGTCGTAGACGACGAGAAGGAGAGACATGAAGAGGAAAGTCTCCAGCGTGCTCGTCCCTGCAGGCCACGCTACAAGCGGGCAAGGTACTGTCGCGCAGGAGACTGTGGAAAGTGCTTGAAGGGCGCGTCAGAGAGAAATGTATGCGGAAGGTGTGAACGGGAACAGGACGCAAGGCGCGTAACTAGCCCGGGTTTGATTTTTATCGCGTTGAATCCACCGCAGAGCGGCATTTTTGTGAACAACCTACGAACACACCCCCGCGTGGGCGCAGACTTTTCTACCGACGCACGAGTGTGCATCTACCTTGACAAACGTTGCTTCGAATCACCACAGCGGAGCGCCGCTTTTTCTGCGGCATTCTCAGTTCACCCCGCTGTGTCGTCTGTACGCGTATCTAGCTGCGTTGACTCCCGTGTATACGTCTCCGTGCACCGCCGCCTCCCCCTGATGTACTTCTTCTCCATCCCAGCAGGCAGGTGGCAGTATATATCTCACCGAAGGGCGCCCGCAGCAGCAAGGCGGAAAGCAATATCGGACGAATCAACGTCGTGAGCTTTGCCTCCTTGCAGCACGAACCGCGCATTTATGATAGGGTGTCCAGACAGCGTGCCTTTCTTGGCTGATTCTCGAAAGCCCTTCTCGATGCTGGGTACGTAATTCGGAGGAATGTCGTTTCCCTCCTGAAAGCAATTATCACACGGACGGAGGTCTACCACAGAGACACGCACGTATCCACACACGAGCCCCAGCGGCCTTCCTGCTTTCTCAGACTCCCGCCCGCAGATACACCGCCTGCGACGCGCCTCAGGGAAATAATGTGTATATGGACGACCGCCGAACTACGCCTGCGCGAATAGCGCGCCACACATATACTGGCATACTACATGTGTGTGGATCTGCACCCGAGCGAGCCGGCAGCCGCCTGCAAACACTTGCATGTGGCCTACGGTCTACAGAAACGGAAAGGTGGATGTCAGAATGCTTTCTGCATCTCGGCGGGTAAAAAGCGGCCAAATACGCTGTCTGTGTACGCAGGTATATACGTATATGCGTATATACGTGTACACATAATACGTATATGTAGGCGATACACACACACAGACAGACACATACATATACGCATACGCATACACCCATACATACATCCAAAGACATACGAACATATATATATATAAATATAAATAAATAAATATATATATATATATATACACACATGTGTGGACATGCCCAACTTCTTATTCATCCAAAATACTCTGAAGTCTACGAAGACGACCAGTGCTAGCCGCCTCTCTCTCTCCCCAGGGGAAAGCCGCGTGCCGGCGCCGAGGTACGCAGACGTTGCCGGTGAAGGAGTAACACGTCGTGTTCTCCTCTTCGGCAACGCAGCGTTCCTTCGATAAGACCGCGGGGGGAAAAAGAAAGACGTCGTCGTCCGGTCTCTTTTCCTTTCCAGACGTCCCTCCTTCTAGTCCCGTCCCTAGGCGCCTGCACGCCGACATGCTTCCCGCGGCTGCGATTCGAGTAGAGACAAACGCATCCCTTCTCTATTCCCGTGTCACACTCCCGACCGACCTCACCTTCACTCGCTGCCTTTCTATTTTCTCTCTTCCTCCCGCCGCGAACCCTCCCTGTCACTCTTCCTGCGCTCTTCCTCTCGTTCTCGCCTCCCTCCGACCTCTGCTGCTGCCGCTGCTGCTGCGTACGCAGCTAGGTGACGGCACACGTACGCGAGAACACGTGCTGCAAGCATCTGCAACACGCAAGGGCATGCTCGTACGTACGAACCTCTCGAAATTATGTACACGCATGCGCGTATATGTCTGTATGTGTGTGTATACGTATGTACGTAAAAAATATGTGCACACCTTCGTACATATATATATGTATGTGTATGTGAATATACATGTGCACATGTGGACATGTATACGATCCCTCTCTTATATTTCTGTCTCTCTGTCTCTCTGTCTCTCTGTGTATATATGTACACGTGTGAGCCGCGGAACCGGCGCAGACGTGTACAGGTCTGTGCGTTGTCGTACAAGTTCATTTCTGAATTCGATCGGAGCATTTCCGTCAATCTCCTGGACATCCGCGTTGAGCGGTTCTATGTATCCAGCGACTTTTCCGTACTGCCCTGCTCCGCCGGACTGCTTCTTATGCGTGTACTCAAAGGCGGCTCTCTGTGTCGGCGTTTCTCTGTAGTTCACTCTGGGCTCTCCGGCCTTGACGTTCAGCCGATACTCCCTTGCCATCCGTTCCAAATAAATCTGCAGATGCAGCTCGCCCATGCCGGAGATTACCGTCTCTTGAGTCTCCTCATCGACCGCCGCCCTGAGAGGTCGCCCAACCGCAGCAGCAGCAGTCGCAGCAGCAGCAGTGTCGTACGACCACTCGCAGCGGCGGCAGCAGTGTCGCAGCAGCAACAGCAGCCGAAGCCGCAGCAGTGCGTGGTAGCACGTGCAGCGGCAGCAGTGCCGCAGCAGCAGCAGTGAAGGATGACGCAGTCAGAAGGCGAGTCCACAACGGCAGGCAAGGCGGCGGCAGCAGGGGAAAGGGAGGCAGGGGAGCGCAGCGACAGCAGCAGCGGAAGCCCCACACGTCCGGCAGCAAGACGCAGGAGGTGTCCCACTTTTCCTTTCCCGAAACGCAGACGTCGTGTAAACCCCGGCCGAAACAAGTGAAAGACAAGTACAGACAAACAGAGAGAGAAAGAAGGAGAAGTGCAGGAAAGCTGGAAAGCGGAATCCTGCGGAGAAGGACGCAAAAAAGGCGAGAAACAGTGAAGAGAGCGGGGACGCAGCGTAGAGGACGAGTGCCAAGGTAAGGAACCGGCGTCCGCAACACCAAGAAAACGACAGAAGTGCGGACGAGAACAAACACACAAGAGACGAGGCGAGCGCACAGAAGCACAAAACGACGCCAGCCAGCCTGCAGCGTGTCCCAGCAGGCTCGCACAGAGACGAGCAGGCTAGATTACCGGCAGGATGGGGCATCCCGCCGACAGTCACACACGTGCTGCGACGCTGCGACAGCTTCTCTGCCTCGTGCTGCCTCTGGCTGCCTGCTTCAGAGACACCTGCGTGACTTGCGAGAGAGACACACCCCTACAAAACGTATACACACGTACAAACTGCCGTCGCTGAAGAGACACGGGGCAGACTTCTGGCCTTCACGCGCCCGCAGGCAGGCAGCAAAACGGCACGACCAGTCACGGCTATACACGCATGAAGCCAGAAGGGGCTTTGGGGCCTGTCAAGGCAAAGCACTGCTGCGCGGGACATGTGTCTCTCCCATGCAGCGGCGAAAAAAGGACGATCACCGACATGCGCCTCATCAGCAAAAACACCTCCGCCACCCACACCAAGCAGCCGTGCGCCCCCGCCCGCGGGACAATTCACACAACGTCTACGTCTCCGTCTATCCGTCTATCTGTCTGCGTGTCTCCGTCTATCTGTCTGCGTGTCTCCGTCTATCTGTTTGTGTGTCTCCGTCTATCTGTCTGTTTGTCTGTCTGTGGCTCGGTGGTCGTTGCCCGCCGTGTCTTCACGGAGACGAGTCACGCGTGCGGCTTCACGCAGCCGCTCGTATATGTGTGGGGCGAGAGGAAGTTCCGCCTGGTCTTATTAGTCGCTGCTGCCTCGCGCGTGTTTGCCGTCGTTGGCCCGAAGCTCGGCAATTCTCTTCGGACGCTGCCCGCTGCTGCTCCCCAGGAGTTCTCCTGGGACACGTGCAGACGCAGTGCCGGGCGAAAAAGTGCTGCCGCTGCTGCTTCTGCTCTGCGCTGCGCTTCTTCTGGTTGCTGCTTGGGTCTGCTGCGGCTGGCTGCCTTTTTCGGCAGCAGCTCCGCCTGCTCCTGCCGCAGCCCCGTCTTCCCTTCTTCGTGTGGCGGCGGCGTTCCTGCAGACGACAAGGAGGAGGGGGAGCAGCAGCAGCAGGACTGACCTGAAGGTAGGGTCCTCGCGCTGAAAGCGGGCCAATGCTTTGGCGAAGCGCTGAAGCTGGTCTTTCTTCTCAATTCTGACAGCAAGCGAGACCACCGGCGATGGGATGTACATAGATGTCAGCGAGAGTCTGCTGCTCCCGTCTGTGAACGTCGTGCCGCTGTGGCAGGTCAGGCCGCTAACAGCAACAATATCTCCTGCTGCTGCCGCCGCGACTTCCTTGGCCTCGTCCGCATGCATTTGTAGGATTCGCTTGATTGGCGCAGAGCGCTTCTGCGTCGATGAATCAAACAAACAATCGCCTCTCCGCAGCTGTCCCTGGTACAGACGCAAGTACGTCAGCTGCCCCACCGGCAGTTCCTGCACACAACACCCCGCCCGCCGTCAACGCAGAAGAGCAAGAGCAGCAGCAGCAGCAAAACCCGGCAGTACACATACAGTCTCCACAGGGCTCGCTGCGTCGTGGTTGTACCCGCTCAACTCTCCCCACATGTTGCTGCTGTTGTTACTGCTTCTGCGTCGCCGATCGGCGCACCGCACAGACTGACTGATATCCACTTCTAAACAGCGTGCGGGTGCGCGTGTCTCTCTCTACAGGCCGATGGCGGGCCAGATCGAATAGACGTCCTTCGGCTTCACCGCCAACAACAGGAGGAGGGAGAAGAGAAGAGCTGCTGCTGGACGTGCGGGGAGGAGCAAAACACACATGCGTACCCGCGGAAAACAGTCCACTGCCTGTCTGTAGGACAGAGGGCAAGTTGGCACGTGTGTCTCTAAGACTGTTGCACCGGCGTTTTCTCTGGCGAGTTCACGGGGCCTTCAAGATTTTATACCTTCTTCTCATCTACGAAAATTCTTGTGGGGAGTCCGTGCAGCTGACGGCAACAACGAACCTGGATTTTGAAAGCGAGGGCAACAAGTCCTTTGCTCGGCGACGGGGACAAAACAACTTCCTCCTCGTTGTTCTCCGGGTCCACCGCCGTCTGCACGGCGTCGCCTGCATGCGGAGACAAGCAGCACGCGCAGCAGGGGCGCGGGGGCGGCGCAGGTGGAGAAGTCGGCTCGGCCACAGACGGAGGAAAACCAGCGTCGCGCAGTTACCACTATACACACGCGTTGATCTACATGCAGGAATAGACGTCTGGGCAGGCCGCGGGCCGAGAGACAGAAATAGAGAAAAAGACACGGGCACAGAGAAAGAGCTGCCGACGATTTTCCACGCACGCCGGTGAGACGCAGAGGCCACCCTTCGCCACCGGTGCAGAAACGCGGAGACACGTCTCAGCACCTCCGCGCCGACAGCGTCACGCATTTCGCCGAGGCCCACGCCCCCCGTCTCCCCGTTTACTTGCTGTTCCACTTTCCCTCGTGGGGGGGATGCGCGCGGTCACTGCTGCTGCCCATGCTGCTCTACTTGCTGTTTCTATTCTCTCTCTGTGTTGGGGAACGCGTGGGCAGGGCAGGGCACTGCTGCTGCTGCTGCGGCTCTTGGGTGGTCATTTCTCACAAGGCGAGGGCAGATAACGACAGACAGCGTCGAGCAGCGGCTGAACGCCGGTGTTGGCTTTCGCAGCGCCCATGAGGAGAGGCACGAAGGCATGGCGGAGGGTGAGGCGCCTGATGTAGGCGTCGATCACCTGCGGCGACAAAGCGTCCGCGGCGCCCGAGGCGTCGACCGCGCCCTCGCCGAGGTACGCTTCCGCGAAGGCGTCGTCGAGGTCGGCGAGTGTCTCGAGCAGCTCAGCGCGCGCCGCCTTCACCTGGGGCTCCAACGCGGTCGGAATCGCAGCGTCGAACGTCACGCACTCGCCGTTGGCGCCCGAAAAGTAGACGCAGCGCTCCCGCACGAGATCCACCACGCCGCGGTGCCGTCCTTCGATTCCGATGGGGACCTGCGCGCGCCCCACACGCCGCAGCCGCAGCAGCAGGCGACGGACATCCGCATGCGAATACGTGGAAAATACAGCTGGGCGTGTGTGCGCGGTGTGTGGTAACAAAGCAGCAAGAAAACCCCCCGGACGCGCAGTCGCAGCAGCAGCAGCAGAGTCGCGGAAACACTCTCTCGAGAAAACAGGCCAGCAACAGCAGCAGCAACTGCAGCAGCAACAGCAACAGCAGCAACAGCAACAGCAGCAGCAGCAACAGCAGCAGCAGCAACAGCAGCAGCAGCAACAGCACGTGTGCGCAGGACGGTGGCAGGAACGGTATGTGTGTAGCAACGGAGCGAGAGGAGGAAACACCACTCCTCTGTTCGGCAAGCACCGTCGCATAAGGAGAAGCAGTAGCAGCCAGAACCACAGCTTGTGCAAGTCCAGCAGCGCGAGGTCAGACACAGCAGCAACCGCAGCAACAGCAGCAGCAAGACAGCAGACAGCGGCCACTTCGCAGCCACCACTCCCCTCCCCGCAAGTTTCCGTTCTGCGTACAACAGGGGCCTGCGGAGATATCTTCTTCCACACCCACGTGCGCCTACGCGCAGAGGTGTATAACTGTCGATGCAGGAAGTGTGACGCCGAGTCGAATAAACGGACAGCAGGCACAACACGGCGTCAACCGTCGCCACACGCAGGTGTCTCCTCCTCGGCCGTTTCTTCTCTGCGTAGAGCGAGACAGGACGAGGTCGGAGATCTACGTGGCAGAGAATCGGTCTAGGGCTGAGAAGTAAATACAGGAAACACCTCGCGTCTGTTACGGACGGAAAGGAGGGGGGGAGATACCGAGATTTGTAGTCGACGTAAAGGACGTCGCGGTATTCCCACCGATTCACCGTCGACAGTCGGAGGGCCTACATACATATATATATACATATGTACACATATATATATATATATATATGCATATATTTCTACTCACATATATACATATATCTACATATTTACACGTAAAGAGGGCCTATATATATCTCTCTACTTACACACATATCTATACATACACATACATCCTACTTATATATATATATATACATATATGCATACATTTACACCTGCATAGACGTACCTATATTTATATCTATGGACACGTACGCATATATTAGACATACACGTTCACATACCTCCACCCCAACATTTATATATATGCGCAGAGACAGGCGCAGATACATATATATATATATATGTGGATATGGATTTGCCATTTGTTCTTCACGTATAGAGGCACATGTGCTGCAGCTGCGGTCTTGGCCCCGTGGCCGTGACGTGTCGGAGAGAGCAGCAAGAACAGCAGCGGCCCAGCAGCAGCAGCACAGCTCGTAGGCCGGTCTTCAAAACGTCTCCTACACACAAGTGTCTCTATCCCCCTTTCCGTCGTCCTCTCTTCGTCTCTATACACGTGTGAATTGCTCCGCACTTGTAGAGGGCAAGTTCGAAGGGCAAGTTTCCTGCGGAGGGCATCAACGACGCGTCCGGGATCCGCTCCATCGCGATCTAACTTGTTGATAAAAACAAGTCGTGGGACGCCGTACCTGAGGAGGGCAGCCGGGTATGCGTCCGCAGCAAAGCAAATAATTGATGACGCACTGCGGCAGCTGCATGCGCGCGGGACGTGCTGTCGCCGCTGTTGCATGCGCGCGCATGCCCCTCGGTTTCAGCCCTCCTCACTGAGCAGCCAAAAGGGGGACGACGCAGACGAAACGGTGTGTTTATCGTGCTTCTGCGGAGGTGGTGGGACAGCAGCAACTTGTGTGCATGTGTGGTGGTCTCTCTCTCGCTGACTCCTTGGGACTTCTCACATGCAGGCGCACCCGGACACATATATATATATATATATATGTAGGTAGCATTCTCTACATATATATGTGTAAGTCTCCCTTCCTGTATGTCTCTTTCTTTTGGTAGTTTCTACATGCATGCGCACACACACGGATGGCTTGCTGGGCGTGGAGACTCAGAAGTCTTCTCCTCACTATCCTCCTTCGTCCCCTGCTGCCTCTCCTGCGGTCTCTCCTGCTGCTTCTGCTGCTTCTCGTGCCGCTTCTCCTGCTGCTTCTCCTGCTGCTTCTCGTGCCGCTTCTCCTGGTGCCCCGCCTGCTGCTTCTCTTCTCTGCAGTCAGCAGTAGCTACCGGCAACGAGGCCCCTGCTCCGCTTCCGGACTTTTCCCCTTCCTTTTCTTCCCGCCAAACCTTCACAGCAACATGGACACTGGCAACGCAACAGGAAGTCGCCAGAAGAAGAAACAGTCCTCCCCAGAAACACACGGCCCCCCCGCAGCTACTACTCACCTGCTTCACGTACATACACACGCACACGTACACACGTACACATACACATACATACGTGTATACATACGTACACGTAGATCCATACACATATATACATATTCACATAAGTATATACGTACATATATACATACACACATACATATACACTTACACACATACATATACATGTGTATACATACATATACACATACGTACATACGTACAGACGTACACACATACATATATACATACACACATGTATACATACACACATATACGTACACACAATCACACATCTATACACACATACATATGTATATATATATATATATACATTCACATGTAATACTGACATCTACAGGAAGGGGGGCGTGTGGAAAGGAATGCAGTTGTTTTCTCTTCCGTACTTCACGAGTGAAGTGAATCTTCCTGTGTGTAGCAGTGTTGCTCGCCCTTTGCTGCTGCAGAGGAACTCACCTACGCATTTGTCTGTCGACGGTGAGCGTCTGACTCTGCACGCCGGCAACGGCGCAGCAGACGAGCACCGCGCCGTCTAACACGCGCAGTGCCCGTTCTACTTCGATAGTGAAGTCCACATGCCCAGGAGTATCGATAACGTTGATAAGGTATTGCTCTGCATCCCCGTCTTTTCGACTTAGTTCCTGCTGCTGTCGGCGGGCTCCGCCTCCTCCGGTGAGAAGTCCTGCTGCACCACGTGCGGCCGCAGCGACGACTCGGCCCCCCCCTCCCGGCGCAAACACACCGCTGCCAATGCCGCTGCCGCTGCTGCTGTTGCTGCTGCTGCTGTTGCTGCTGCTGCTGTTGCTGCTGTTGCTGCTGCTGCTGCTTCTTCTCAGGGAAGAAGGGGAGGGGTCGCGCGGTACAAACCACGTGCAAGACGTTGCAGCAGATTGAATAGTGATGCCTGCAGCAGCAGAACAGAAGCCGTCGGAGCACCAGCAGCAGCGGCACACAGACAAGTGATAGCTACCGGAGGGAGAAGAAAAAAGACAGGGAGGGAGAGACAGAAAGAGAGAGAAGCCAGCAGCTAGCAGGCCGCTGCTGTGTGGGTGCGTATGTGTGTCAGCGACTGCAGAGAGGATGAAAGAAAAACTTCCCCAGATTCCTCCTGCGCACTTCCCACACAAAGAACTTGCAGGTACAGAGACAAATTCTCTCTTGCCCCGGCAGCACCGGCACAAAGGACAACAGCAGCAGCGAGAAGGACAGCAGCAGAGGCAGCGAGGAACACGGCAGCAGCAGCAACGAGGAAGAGGGCAGCAGCAGCAGCGAGGAACAGGGCAGCAGCAGCAGCGCGGAAAACAGTAGCGGTGGCAGCGAGGAAAACAGCAGTAGGAGCAGCGAAGGAGGAGGTACGGGCGCCGGCGGGCAGCAGCAGCACGAGCTGTAGAGGACAGCAGCAGACGACAAATTCATTACACGTGCAGCTACGGCAGCAGAAGAAGGAAGGGACTGCGGGCGTAGCAACGACGGCTCGCTGCTCACGCAGACGCAGGGAGCCGGACGGCGCACGTGCGCTGCGGTGTACGTACACCCCAAGACGCGGCACCACCGCAGGCGACAGCCACGTGTAGCAGGCAGCAGCACAGAAACGACATGGGAGCTCCTGCGAACGAAAATTCTTCCTGCGGAACTCTCCTTCTCGCGCGTCTTCTTGGCTGGCGCTGCTCTCTGCGAACGCAGCAGCAAACAGCAGCTGCTTCTCCTCTCCTCCTCCTCGGTTCGTCCCCGGGCTCCCGCCAGGGATTCAAAAGGAGTATTTCTATCTCTGCGGCTGCCTTCCTCTGCGGCTGCCTTCCTCTGCGGCTGCCTTCCTCTGCCGCCCGGCGCGCGTCTTAGCGTCTTGCCGGCTGCTTTCTGCTGCTCTTCCCCAAGTAGCGTGGGCGCCGCACGGCCGTTCTCAGCAGCAGCAAGCAGCTGCCCATTTTGTGCAACACGCGCATGCGCGCGGGCGTGTCTGGGAAGTTTTAGGACTCCTTCGGCAAGTGCAGGCAGAAACGTTTATGACGTGGACGTCTGCGCTCGTGCCGCGGACGGAGATGCATGCAAGAGGGCCCAACGCCTTTCACTTCTCGTACAAAACCATACGTAGACCCTTATTACTGCGAAAGGGCACTCACGCACATCTGTACTCCTCACGTAAATCCATCCATATGGGCTGATCTAGTCTCTATATATACATATGTGTATATATATACATATATGTATTATATGCTATAGAGTCATGGGGAGGTATGGGGAGGCAGGAAGAGGGACAGCCTGTCGCGGGCGCCTGCGCAGCAGCACCAGCAGCAGCAGTGGCGTTGAAGTGACGTACATGCGCGCGCGTGCCGGGAGTTTCCCGGGGAGTCTCCTTGCCCCCCTTCCTGCAGCAAGACCGTCAGAGTGCTCTTTTTCGAGTGTACGTACACTCGAGAAACGAGGACGCGGCGACAGCAGAGAGCACCGCAGGACGGAGAAAATTCTCTGCTGCCGCCGAAGGGAAGAAAGGCCGGCAGCCGCGTCGGGAGCAACGGCGCTGCTGCTCTGCAGGTCTTCTTTTTGCCGGCTTCGACGCCCGAAGATGATAAGAAGTGCACGCGCGGGGAAGCCCAAAGCCTTGCTACTGCTGCTGCTGCTGCTCTTGGTAGCCACACGCAGCCGCTGCTTCTTCATAAAAGAGCTGTTGCTGCTGTTTCTGCTCCCTGCGGAGACGGTCTGTCGCCGCCCCAGCGCAACAAACGGGCGCCACACAATACCCATCTCCCCTATCTAAAAAGGGGAAGTCTCCTTCTTCTTCTTCACTGTTGCCGCTGCTGCTACTCTGTAGAGCTTTCTGTGACAGCTGGTGCTGCTGCTGCGAAGAACGCTGCACACGTACTGCTCCGCAGCGTAGCCTCTGCTGCTGCGGCTGCTGCTGCATCTTCTCGTGTGTCAGCTGCTGCTGCTTCTGCTTCTCTTCTGTCACCTGCTGCAGCTGGTTCCTCGGTTGCCGCTGCTGCTTTTCCTTCAGAAGTAGCTGCTGCTGCTGCCTTTTCTTCTTCTTCTTTTTATTCTGCTACTGCTGAGGCGCTTGTTCTCTTGCGTCTGCCGTCCTCCCGCTGCTGTCCTCCTGAATTTTGAAGTCACGTAAACTCCTGCTGCTGCTGCTGCCGCATGTCGCGTCTCTCTCTTTCCTTCTCTCTCTCTCTCTCTCGTTCTTTGCTGTTCTTTCTGCAAGTTGTCCATTTCTTCTCCTTGTCCTCTTCATCTCCTTTCTCTATGACTTTCTCCCCTTCGTGTCTCTCCCGCGTCTCGCGTCTTCCTCTTCTTCCCGTCCTTTCTGTTGCTGGACTGCTGCTGTTGCTGCCGCTGCTGCTTCTGCTGTTGCTGCTGCTGCAGTTGCTGCTGCTGCCGCCGCTGCTGCTGCTGTAGCTGCTGCTGCCGACTTTGCTGCTGCAGGGTGATTACCTTTTTCTCTCTCGAGCTCCATACTATCCATTTTCGCGCCGACGCCATCGCTGCCTCGAACTTCGTGAATCTCTGGGATGCGTCCTGCAGCAGCAACACACGCAGCAGCAGCAGCACGAAAAGTCTTCACCGCAGCCGTCGCGGCGACAGCAGAACGCGCAGCAGCGTTGGAGCCGGAAGAGGAGGAGCGGCAGCAGAAGCAGCAGCAGCAGAACTGACAGCCCTCCGCTGCACGGTAGCAGAAGCAGCAGCCAGAACGAAGAAGCAGCAGAAGGAGAGGGCAATTCTGCCTCGCGTTACGAAGGGAGGATCTGCCGTGTCTCTCTCATCCCCTTTGAGCGGCAGCAGCTGCCGCCGAGCGCAACAGACGCCTGCCGTGAAGGTGGGCTGCTGCTACGGCAGCACTCGCGCAGCAGCCACTGCTCCCCAACCGCGGGTCTGCAGCAGAAGAGAAACTGCCCACCACAACACAGAAAGCGACTCCTTCGAGCAGTCGGCTGCGTGGCAAACGCGGAGAACTTCTACGGCAGCCTGCAGCAGAGAAGGGAACTTCGCTTCTCCGCCACTTCCTCTGCTCCTCCCCCTCTCTTCGCTGCGGACTTCTCTGCGAACTTCTCTTTTTGAGAGACCTGCTTTGTGCTGATCTGCTGAAACGATGGGCCGACGGGCCACCACTGCATCACCTGCATGCGCTCGCCCTCCGTCTCCTCTGCCACCGCTGCTCTCCACGTCTCCACACATTCACGATCACGCAGAAGAAACGTAGATGTTTATGCGAGGTCTGTATAGACGTCCAACTCATCTGGACCGAGACACTCCCCCCTACATACATATATATATGCGTGTGCATGTAAATATATACACATACACATACACAGAGAGAGAGAGAGATTTATACATATATATATAGGGTAGACATATACATATACATACATATACATATACATACATACACATATACATACATACACATATACATACATACACATATACATATATATATGTATATAGATAGAGAGATACATATTTGGATAGACTCATACATATACATATATCCATACGACTACCTGTATATATATCTATATATGTAGGCATATTCATATATATATACATATATATATATACACATATACATATATATACATATATATATGTGTATATAGATAGAGACATATATATTTGGATAGACACATACATATACATATATCCATATGAATACCTATTTCTCTCCGTCTTCGTCTCCGTCTCTGTGTATCTGTCTCTGTATCTGTGTATGTATATATATTTACGGTTCGTATGTATGGAAGTAACCGGGGGGCTGCTACCTGATAGAAATATATGGAGGTGGATTTACGAATATACAAACAAATGACAACGTCCACAATGATAGACACTCGTGCACTTCGCCACATACACAATATGTATGCATGTGTACGCCTGTATATATCTCCCCATATATATTCCTGCATCTGTGCATGCGGAGCCGTATACACACACACATATTTATCCATACACACTCCAGGCAGAGGGGGGACCGCGGAACACGAAGGCAGAGGGACTGCCATACATGCATGCACACCTCTCCATGTGTGTGCCCCTCTCCCTCCATGCGGCGCCGTCTCCGTCTCCCTGCATGCGGCGCCGTCTCCGTCTCCCTGCATGCGGCGCCGTCTCCGTCTCCCTGCATGCGGCGCCGTCTCCGTCTCCCTCCCTGCTGCCCCTCCTTCACTGTGCTGCCCCACCTTCCCTCCCCGTGTCTCCGTGTCTCCCCCTGTCTCCCCGTCTCCCCCTGTCTCCCCGTGTCTCCCCGTGTCTCCCCGTCTCTCTCCGTGTGTCTCGGTGTTCCGGTTGGTGTCTCCGTGTCTCTACGAGTGGACATCTGCGTCACCTACGCAGACCGACACAAAACACGCACGAATATTCACACCTGCATGCGTCTTCCTATAAAAGTCCCTCCCACATACATATACATATTATGTATGTATATGTATGTATATGTATGCATGTGTATGTATGTATATGTATGTATATGTATGTATGTATATGTATGTATGTATATGTATGTATGTATATGTATGTATGTATATGTATGTATATGTATGTATATGTATGTATATGTATGTGTATGTATGTATATGTATGCATGTGTATGTATGTATATATATGTATATGTATGTATATGTATGTATGTATGTATGTATGTATGTATGCACACATGTATGTACGTATGTATGTATGCACACATGTATGTACGTATGTATGTGTAGGCACCCTGTGCTCCTCGCTGTGTGTGTGTGTTGTGTCAATAGACGCGTTTGCATGCATGGGCAGATTTACGTGGAGATTGACGCGTCTACGGAGTCGCCTCCTCCTCTTCGTGGGGAAACACCGCCGCCCCCCACACGCGTCTCCCCGCCGCAGGTCGCTCTGCACCTCGCCGCTCAAACATCTGCAGCAAGACGCTCCCCTGCGCTGCTGCTTCTTCGTCCACACACACGCGCACACACACATATACACACATACGTAGACACATACACGGATACATATACAGACGCATACATACATATACATATAGACGCAGGTACATACACATATACATATAAACCTAGATACATACATGCATACATACATGGATACATAATCACATATATACATGTGTACATACATACATGTACACATACACATATACATACAAACATATACACATACATATATACATACATATATACGTACATGTATACATTGAGACAGATTTGCCTACCGGGCCGGCGTCTTCGCCCACCCTTCTTCTACGAAGATCTTTCACCTGTGTAGAAGAGTATTCTCTCGGTCAAAGTCGTTTTCCCGCTGTCGATATGCGCGCTGATGCCGATGTTCCGCGTACGTTGCAAACGAGATGAAAAGGGACTGCCTCCCCCACGCCCATCTCCTTCCCCTCCTCCCCCTCTTGCTGCTGTTGCTGCTGTCGTCTGCTCGTCCAAATGGCTGGACCCCCTCTTCGTACTCAGCGCTCGCCACTGCTGCTGCTGCTGCCACCGCTGTTGCTGCTGCCATTGCTGCTGCTGCTGTTGGTGCTGCCACTGCTGTCGCCAGTGCTGCTGCTGCTGTTGCTGCTGCTGCTGTTGCTGCTGCTGCTGCGAGTATGGGGTGGTCTCCGTGGTGGCGGCGTAGACAGCTGCTGCAAAGGTTGCTTCTGCTGCTGTTGCTGCTGCTCTACACGCGCCTGCCGGCCCCGTCCTTCCTTCTGCTGCTGTCGCTGATCCCGAGAAAGCAAGCGAGGCTTGTTCTGCCGCTCGTTTCGCTGCTGCTAATGCCGCTCGTTTAACTGTCGTTGCTGCTGCGGGGAGTGTTGGTGCAGCAGCAGCAGCAGATCTCTGGCGATAAAAAACGTCTGTGGAAGTGAATATACCTCTTCCACCGGGGACCCAGCAGCACCACCGCCTGCTGAGAAACTCCCCGTGCTGCCCACATATACGCAGCATTTCTTCCACCTCCTTCTCTCTATGCCCCTCTCAACGCAAACCCCAAGACCCTTCGTATACACCTGCTCCCACGTTCACATCTGTACACATATATACATATATATATATAGATACATGTATATATTCCACTACACGTATGTGTATCTATGTACGTACCTATCTATCTATTTATATATATATTTATATAAATATATATGTCTAGGCAGACACATAGGTATATATTCACGTACGTGTACGTATATATATATATTCTCGACTAGATGTGTATATACATATATATATATACATTATATGTATAAATATTTAATTATACAGATAATTATAAATTATCTATCTAGATAGATAGACAGATACACAGATATATATTATATATATATGGACAGATAGATAGATAAAGATCGGTAGAGAGATGAGTGGTCGGACAGGGACAGACATATATGTACGCAGAAAGTCACACAGCCGGTGTGACTCATCTGCCGTGTACACGTTGAAGACGAGTTTCTGCGGGGAAAGGGAGAGAGCGAGAAAGCCAAGATTCTGTCGCGCTGCCCACTGCAGCAGCTGCGGCTGCTCTGCATCTGCTTCCCGGGCTCAGGGTCGCTCCTCTCACTGCTGTTGCTGCTGTTCCTGCTGCTTTGTCTCCCTTTCGCGCGGAGCTCGAGCGGCAGCAGCGGCGCCGCAGCAGCAGCAGGCACAGCCGCACAAGCCTCCCAGCAGACACAGCAGTCCCGCAGCAGCAGTTCGAAGCAGCAGCAGCAGCTGCAGCAAAAAGGCAGAGGGGAGCAGGTGCTGCGGCGAACACATACACACACAAGGCGGCACAGCAACAGGCAAGAAAGAAAAGACGCAGCAGCTCAGAGGAGCTTCGCTCGCCGCTGTTTGTCTTCGTTCTCTGCCGTCGAAGCAGCAGCAGCCGCAGCAGTAACGTCGCAGTGGGGGCAGCGAGAGACAGTCGGCGGCAACGGATATGACAGAAAAGGAAGACAGAGGGAAAGAAGACGAAGGAGAAGAAGAGACGAAGGAGCTGAGGCCGTGCGTAAACACATATAGAAGAAGCAGCCCGCATGCGACTCTTCTGCCCCGCTGCAGCGCACTTGCAGCAGCAGGAGTGCAGCAGAGACAGCAGCAGCGCTTGAGTAGTTCGACTGAAAGCAGCGGCAGCAGCAGGAAGAAGAAGGAGCCGTTCTGCAGGCTTGCTCCGTCACTCGCCACCTTCACAAGAAGCGATAATCTTCTTCAAGAAGAGAAGTTTGCCGCCGGTGTGCTGCAGCAGCAGTCCCGCGCTGCAGCAGAGCGCGCGGCGCGTTGCTGCTGCTGTCCAGCAGTCGTCCCGCCCTTCTCCCGTTTCTTCCTGCCGCTTTTTCTGCGACCTGCTGCTGCTGTGTGTCGCCGCTGCTTCGGCGTTGGAGGGGAGGGGGGAGGAAAAAGTGGGGGGAAGGACACAGAGCTGCTGCTGCTGCTCTTCCTGCTGCGGCGGCCGCTGTGCGACCAACGGGTGCTGTGCGGCCAACGGCTCGCCGATGCTGCGGCTGCTGCTGCTGTGGCTGGGAGAGAGGGGCATGCGCAACAAACCATCCGCGCATGCGGCTGATGGGGGAAATCTGGTTTTTTATGGGCTTGCAGTATCTGCCCTACAGACACGGATGAAAGC
Source organism: Sarcocystis neurona (assembly GCA_000727475.1). NCBI lineage: Eukaryota > Apicomplexa > Conoidasida > Eucoccidiorida > Sarcocystidae > Sarcocystis > Sarcocystis neurona. Next base: position 205,251 of record KL647288.1, on the reverse strand, counting down.
TTAATCTCCTCTTTTTCTGCGCCTTACCGCGTTGCTCTTCTGAGAGAAGTTATCTCCCCACATCTTTAAGAAGGGCTCTGCTGCTCTGGTTTACATGTTGTTCGTCCGCGAGGGAAGTTTCTCCGCCGCTTCTTCCCGAGCAGCTGCCCCTCCTGCCTGCGTCCTTCGCTGGCCTTTCTCGAAGAAACTCCGCACCGCATCTCTGGAAGAACTCCTCCTCCCGTCTCGTGTCCTTTTTGATTTGCCGGCTGCTTGGGGCACAAGAGACTCCCGCCGTGCCTCGTCGAAAAGGTCGTTCTTCTCCTTTTCCACGGCAGGAGCCTGTTAAAAAAAGCATGCAGCCGTCCACGATGTCTCGTGTGTACACATTGTATTCGCTTCTATGACACGCTGCCTTCTCCCCCTTCCCCGCCGCGCTCCCATGTAGCCGTCGCCGCCGCTGCTGCTGGTGACGCTGCTGCTGCTGCAGGTGACGCTGCCGCAGCCGCGGCTTCTGTAGCCGTTGCTGCTGGTGTGGCGGTGCTGCTGCTCTTGCGTTGCTCTTGCTAGTGTTGCTGCTGCTGGTGAGCTGTTGCTGTTGTTGCCGCTGCGGCTGCCACGATAGCTACTGCAGCACGTGCTGCTTCGGCTACTGCTGCTGCTGCTGCTCTTGCTGTGGCAGTAGTAGCAGTTGCTGCTGCAGTGGGTTCTCTTGTAGGAGAGAAGAAAGATGGCGCTGCTGTACAGAGAAGCCGCACGGGTGTTGGAAGTCATGGAGACGCGACGCTGCGGGCTGCGCACTGCGCTGTACAGACACCCCGGCGGCAGCGGTCGGAAACCCCACAAATTCAGCAGCAGCAACACCGCGGAAGAAGCACGTCGAGCAGAGCGCATGCTGCCGCAGGTATGTCGGCGGCTGCTGTTTTGCTGCAGTCGACGAGGAGGACAAGACAGAGGAGAGGCAGCAGCTCTGCCCCGCAGTAGCGGCAGCAGCGCAGGCAGCAGCAGCAGCAGCGGTTACCCGAGCGAAAGCAGCAACCGACAGGCTGCTGCTCGCCTCACGCCCTGTTGCAGCAGCAGCGCGGCTCTCGCAGCGGCAGGAGCGGCGGCACTACAAAGTAGCAGCAGCTCGTACCATTTTTGCCGGAGCAGCAGCATCCCCTGCAGCAGTTCTTTCAGCATCACTTCTTGAAGCACCAGCATCACTTCTTACAGGAGCAGCATCACTTCTTGCATCAGCAGCAGCATCACTTCTTGTAGCAGCAGCAGCATCACTTCTCGCAGCAACAGCAGGATCACTTCTCGCAACAGCAGCAGCACGAGCTGCAGCAGGAGCAGGACACTTTTCACGGAAGCAGCAGCAGCAGACGCTGCTGGGTCAGCAACAGCAACACAACAGTTGTGCGCTCCTTCGCTGCCCGGCGGACAGCTGTCGCCCACGGCAGGGAAGCAGCGTCGTGGCAGCCGCAGCACCAGCAGAGGCGTAGAAGCAGCACAGCAGTGGACAGCAACTGCAGCAATAGCAACCGCAGCAGCAGCACCGCAGCGGCCCTCGGGCACGGGAATGCCAGCAGCAATACATCTGCTGCGCCTTCCCGCAGCCGAACGCACACAGCAGCAGCAGGGCGCTCAGCAGCAGCACACCCCCGCAGATACTGCAGCACAGCACACACACATGCAGATATAGCAGCAGCACATACGTGTAGATACAGCAGCAGCACACAGAGCGGCAGCAGGCAGGACATCAGCAGAGCACCTCTTCCGCAAGACACTGCAGCAGGGGTTCTTTCAGACCTGCAGGGAGAAAAGGCGGGGCCTCTGTACCGGAACGCACGCGTGCATGCATACACAACTTTTGCCGACCTCTTAGTATACACAGGTGTAGACATGTGTATGTACACACATATGTATGTATATGTATATATAGAGAGGAAGATTTCCGTGTATAAATTCCTGTTGAAGGTGCCCGATACGTCTGCGGTAATCTATCTTCATTATACGACTCCCTTCTCCCGAGAACTTCTCGCCGTCTGCTGCACGTGTGTCTGCCGTTTCCGCTGCTGCTGCATCCCCCGCATCTGCGTCCGCCGCTCTGCCTGCCGACGTGTCTGCTGCTGCCTCTGCTGCTCCGTCTGCTGCTGCCTCTGCTGCTCTGGTCCTGCTGCTGCTGCGTCTGCGTGAGCTGCTGCTGTTGCACCTCTGCTGGGGGTGTTTCTGTTGGGTCTTCGCCTTTGCTGCTGCGTCTGCTGCTCCCTCTGTGGATCTGCCCCGACCGCCTCTCCGCTCCTCTCTGCGGCTCCTCGTCTTCCCGTCTCCTCTTCTGTCCGTTGCTGCTGCTCGACCTCCCTCGCTGCATGTCCCCGCCCCTCGCTTCCCCGCGCTCTCTCGTTTGCTGCCGCTTCCGTCCTCCTCTTCTGCGTCCCCTTCCTTTCTGTTCGTCTGCTGCCCGTCCTCTCTTTTTATCTCGTCTCCGTCTCCGTCTTTCTCGCGTGGGGCAGCCCTCCTCCACACCAAGTATGGCGCAGCAATATATGGAAACGTATATCTGTGTGCCTGTCCGGCTCTCTCTACATATGTATATATATATATATATGTGTATGTGTATATGTGTATACAGGCATATGTGTGTATACCAGCATGTATATGTATGTATAGGTATGTGTATGTGAATGACTGTGTATTTGTATGTGTATGGCTATATATATGTGCTCACTTACATATATATATGCGTGGGTGCCCATGTGTATATGTGTATGTGTATGGCTGTTGATGTATGGACGCGTAACGTAGCTGCATGCAGTTTTGCTGCTGGGGCGTGCAGATATGCGCGGTCGTATGTCACACGCTGGAGCACCGGGAGCAGCTGGAGCCTCTGCTGCAGTGCGAGGGGATCTACTTGCAACCTGAGACGTCGGAGCCCTTCGGCAGGAAGAGCAGCAGCAGCAGCAAGAGCGGCAGCAGGGACGGAACGGTGATGTGTGGCCGCAGCAGTTCTCGGCGCTGCAGCAACAGCAGCAGGAGAGGAGAGACGGTGTGGGGCCGGGTGGGACGCGCGTCTGCTGCTGCTCCTGTGAGGCTTTGTGGACGCGACTACTTTCTGCTGCTCGCCTTGGTGACGGATCTGCTGTTGCAGCAGAGGAAGAAAGTCGTGGGCGGTGGGCAGGTCGTGCGCTGCGCTCGCGCTCTCTCTCTCAGGCTGCGGGGCGCGCTACGTCCGAGGCAGCGGCAGCAGCAAGAAGAAAAAGAGCAGCAGCAGGAGCAGCGGGGGGGCAAGCGACTTCGACGTGACGATGGGGGGGAAGAGAAGAAGAAGCAGCAGCAGCATGAGGAGGAGAAAGCGGATCCGCAACAGCAGCAGGAGGACGGTGACTGCAGAACATTTGGGCAGCAACAGCGGCAACTCGCATGCGCCAGCAGGCACGCGTTCTCTTCTGCAGGTGTTCTACCACATGCGTCGCTTGAAAGGCAGCAGCAGCAGCAGAAGTGGCGATATCTTCGAGTAAATATCTGCCGCGGGCTACGCCCAGCCGAAGCTGCTGCGCTGCTGCGTCGATCTCTGCTGCAGAAGTCCACTACCGACGAAGCACTTGCTGCTGCCCATCATCGCCGCGCTGCTCCTGCTGCTGCCTTTTCCTTCCCTGCCGCTACTTCAGCTGCTGCTGCTGCCCCTGCGCTTCCTACTGCCGCTCCTGCTGCTGCCGGTGCTGCTCTTTCTGCTGCTGCTGCTGCGACGAGTGAGAAGGAGGACGGGAAGAGTCGGTCCACGTACAAGGAGGAACCAATTGCTGCTGCCGTCGCGGCTGTCCCTTCGTGCTGCTGTGAATTTGTTTCTGCTGCTCCCGCCGTGAGTCCTTCCTCTTCTTCTTTTTCTTCTTCTTCGCTTCCTCACAGCTGCGACTCTGCTGCTGCTGCTGCGTCGCCTGCCGTAGTCGGTTCTTCCGAGACCAGACACTGCAGCAGAGGAGGCGCTGCAGCGGCTACGACTTCTGCAGCAGGAGAAGAGCAACAAGGAGGCAACGCCGAGGAAGAAATTGAAGGAGCAAAGGAAAAAGAGGAAGGCTGCTGTTGCTGCGGGACGACATGCAGCGGACCGGTGGGCGGGAGCAGCAGCAGTAGCAGCAGCAGTTCTTTCGTAGTAGAAGTGGATCCGCTGCTGCCATGTTCGCTCCTTCGAATTTCTGCAGCAGCAGCACGTCACGCAAGGCAGCACCCTCTGGTTGCTGCAGGACTTCTCTCATGGCAGGACCGCTCAAGCGCTGCTGCTGCTGTTGCCGCAGACGTCCGGCCCGGTGATATTGTCCTTGATGCATGCGCCGCACCAGGCAGCAAGACGCTTCACGTGCTTGGTGGGTCTTTCCCCGTTGCTGCTGCTGCCGTCTCGGCTGCTGGGTCCTGCTGCTGCTGCTACAGAAGCCGCTGCTGCTGCTGCCCGTCACGCTGCTGCTGCTGCAGCCGTTGCCGCTCCCGCTGCTGCTGCTGCCCGTACCGCTCCTGCTGCTGCTGCAAGCGGGTCTGCCTGCAGTTTTCTGCAGCCGCCGTGCTGCTTTTTTCACGTTGCTGTTGCTGCTGCTGCTTCGTGTGACCGGGCTGCTGCTCCTCTGGCCTCGCTGCTGCTGCTGCGGTGATGGCGGTGCGACTGCTGGAACTGCTGCTGGTGCTCTCCCTCCCGCTACTGCTGCTGCTGCATGTGGCTGCTGCCGTTCGGTGAGAGCTGCTGCTCTGTTCTCTTGTGTGCTGCGGGAGCTGGGAAGATTGCTGTTGGCGGTGCTGCTGCTGTCTCTCCCTCTCTCGTTTCCTGGCTATATCAATATTCATATGTATACAAAGTGTGGACGTTGCTGCAGATAACACAAGCCAGTATGACGCATGCATGAGTATGTGCGGGTGGTGTATATCGATGGATATGTGTGCGGGAAAACGTGTAGATCGCCGGCTTTTCTCCGTTACTTTCTACCTTCGGTCTTCTCTCTGCTGCTGCAGACAGACTTCATGGCAGAGGCTACTTAATTGCCCTCGAGAAAGACGTTGCGCGCGCCGCTGTCCTGTTGAAGCGTCTGGTGCATGAGGGAAATTTGGTGGGACCGTTCGTAGATCCCGCATGCACACGGCCGATTGAGCAGCGGCAGCAGCAGAGAGAAGAGCAGCAGCAGGGAGAGTCTGGGAGACTTTGCAGCAGCAGCAGCAGTAGCAGCAGCAGCAGCAAAGGCGCAGGAGGTTATTCGCCAAGGAAACGCAGGAGGACAGCAGGCAGCCCAAGAGGAAGACTGAACAACAGGTGCCCTCGCAGCAGGGATAGCAGCGGCAGCAGCAGTGACAGCGGCAGCAGCAGTGACAGCGGCAGCAGCAGGGAAAGCAGGAGAAGAAGCAGCGGGAAGAACGGCAGCAACACGGGGAGCGTCGATTTCAGCGGCAGGGGGGAGCGTTTTAGGAGCAGCAGCTCAGACGTGGGGGAGAGCAGCAGAGAAGGGAGAGGCGACGAGGGAGAGAAACAGCACCGCGGCCTGGAGAGGAAGCTGCTGCTGCAGGAGACCGGACACTTTGCGGCAGCCGCAGCACTTCGAAGGCCGTTGTACTTCACGTATACCCGCGCAGCCGTCCCAACGGCGTTCCGAGGAGAAGAAGCAGCAGCAGTAGCGACAGCAGCAGCACCGACAGCTGCAACAGCAGCGCCGGCAGCGGCAGCAGCAGCAGGAGTGGGCAACCGAATGATTGCGCTTGGAGGCCGCATGCAACCGGCGTTGCTCGTAGAAGTCCGCGTCGCAGACTTCTTGAAAATAAGCGGGAACAAATTTCCTTTTTGCTGCGTCACAAAACTGATCCTTGACCCTTCCTGCTCGGGCAGCGGTCTCCCGTTGCACGCGCTGACGCACTTCCCCCGATCAACCGCCACCAGCAGCAGTAGCAGAAGCAGCAGCAGCAACAACAGCAGCAGCACCAACGGCAGCAGCGACAGCAGCAGCAGCAACAGCAGCAGCGATCGCGCTTGCAACAACGATGGGGAAGAAGTTTCGGCTGCTGCGGTACACTCAGGGGATGTAACTGCAGCATGTGCTCCCACTGCTGCTGCAGAGGCATGTGAGTAGATCGCAGAGGCGCTGTGTTCCTCGTGGTACTTTTCAACTGCTGCTTCCCCAGGCTCTGCTTCTGGTGCTGTTGCGTCAACCGGCGTGCTGCTCCTCCTTTGCACCTGCTGCTGCTGCAACCGACACTTGACCTGCTCCTGCATCACTGCGGTTGCTGCGGGATTCTGCTGTCTCTGTGCGTCGCGGCAGCTTCTCTCGACGGTATTGCGGCGGCTCTTTTTCTTCGGGCTCTCGCTCCTTCCTCTTCTAATGGATTCTTCCGGTGCTGCGGCTTCTTGCTGCTGCCGCTGCTGTGGTGCATGCTCTTCCTCGGGCTGCTGGGCCCCCACGCGTGCCTCGTGTTTCTCCGGCTGCTCGGGCCGCTGCTACGACTTGTTCCGCTGCTGCACTCTGCTGATACTGCGGGTCCTGGCGCGCCTGCTGCTGGTGCGCGTTACTCCTTCTCTTTACCGACGCTGCTGCTGCTGCGTCGGCTGCTCCGAGTCCCATCTGCTACTTTTCGACTATTCTTTCATGCCGTCGTTGGCGGACTGTCGGTTTTTCTGCAGCAGCAACCTTTCTTCCTTCTTTTTTGTGGGGAGCTGCAGCTGCTGCTGTCGCTCTGTTGCTCTCCTCTGGCCGTTGCCGTTTTCTTCTCTTATTATCTGCGACTGCCGTGCGCGCGTGCGCGACGCTCTGCCGCCGCCGCTGCTGCTGCAGCTGTCGCTGCCGTGCGTGCCCCCCTCTTCTCCGCTGCTGCTGGTTCTCTTATTAGTGCCGTCCTGCTGCGGCTTCGCTTTGTCTTGCCTTTGCTGCCGCTGCTGCTTCGCTTTGTCCTGCCTTTGCTGCCGCTGCTGCTTCATCGTTGCTGCTGTTCCTGCTCTTCTTGCCCGTGGTGCTGCTGTGTTGCTGCAGCCGTTGAAGAGGGCGTACCGCAGCATTTTTTCTGCTGCTGTGAAGTGCCGCCGTTGCATGCGCTGCTGCCACTTGCGCCTGCGACGCCGGTGCTGCAGGCGCGGGTCGGGCGCCTCGCGGCCTTTCAGCAGAAGCTGCTGCTGCAAGCACTGCTTTCCTTTCCTTCGCTGACGCTCTGCTGCTACTCCACCTGCTCGTCGTACGTTGAGGAAAACGAAGCCGTAGTCCTGCAGGTGCTGCAGCAACTGCGTCACAGGCACCAGCTGCAGCAAACGCAGCAGCAGCACGTGAACACGGAGGTGCAGGAGGACGGGAAGAGGACGCAGAATTGGCACCGGCACGAAGAGAGCGAGACAGGAGGTACAGCAGGTGAAGCAGCAGCAGTCGACGGGAAGGGGGAAGCAGCTGCAGGAGCGACGAGAGGAACGCCAACAGCAACACCACTTCGAACCGGAGCAGCCGCAGTGACGCCTCCTGCAGCTGGCTTGGTAGCGGCAGCAGCAGCCGCAGCAGACTCCTCACCGCAAGCACTTGCTACAACAGCAGCAACAACAGCAGCAGCACATGCACCCGGACGCCCCGCGGGGTGGTATGTCGAGAGAAGCGCGTCTCTGCACCCACGCTGGTATCCGTCGCCAGCGCTGCTGCAGCAGATGCTGCTGAAGCTGCAGCTGGAGCAGCACCAGCAGGAGGAGGCAGCACAGCAGCAGCAGCAAGAGCGGCAGCACCAGCAGAAGCGGCAGCAGCAGCAGAAGCGGCAGCAGGCAGATCCGCAGCAGGGGCTCTGCGCGGAGAAGTCTCTTGCAGCAGCGGCCGGCGGAGAACGTCTTCTCAAAGGCAAAGCAGAAGCACCGAGTTACCACGAAGGGCAAAAAAAGGAAGAGGGAAAAGGAAAAGGAGGAGCGGAGGGGAGAGACGAAAAGGAAGAAGAAGGAAGAAAAAAATTCGTAAGGAGGGATATTAAAGGAAGGTGGACGTTGTGGGAGCAGGCCCTGCTGCAGCACGGGGGAAACTGCATGCGTTCTTCGCCGGCAACTCACACCTGCCGCGGCTTCTTCCTTGCCCGATTCATCAAGCAGAATCCGCTGGCGTCGTCCCGTCCTGTTGCTCCTTCCCTTCTTGCTTCTGCTGCTGCTGCTTCTGCTGCTGCTGCTTCACCTGCTGCCGCTGATTCTTCTCCTGCCGACGCTTCTTCTGCTGCCGGTGCTTCGTCTGCTGCCGCTTCTCCTGCTGGCGCTGCCACTTCTTCTTCTGCTGCCACTTCGTCTGCTGCCACTGCCTCTCTTGCTGCCGCTGTTTCTCCTTCTTCTGTTGCTGCTCCTGTTGTTGCGCCCGCCGCAGGTCCTGCTGCTGCCGGGGCGCGCGTGTTGTGCGGGTCCGAAGGAAGGCAGCAACAGCTGGAGAAGCAGAAGCAGCAAGCGGAGCAGCAGGAGGGGACGACTGGGTCCCTTCTGAAGAAGAGCATGCAGCCGCGCATCCAGAAGAAAAAAAGTGGGAAAAGGACATTTAAGCGTGGGATCTGCATCAGGTGAACAGCGCGCTCAGACTGCTGAAGAAGGAACAATAGTCCGCAGCAGCAGCAACAGCAACAGCAGCAGCAGTGGCAACAACTGCAGCAGCAGCAGCAGCACCTGCAGCAGCAGCAGCGACTGCAGCCGTAGCAACAACTGCAGCCGTCGCACCAACTGCAGCAGCAGCACCTGCAGCAGCAGCGACTGCAGCAGCAGCAACTGCAACAGCAGCAACTGCAACAGGAGCAGCAACTGCAACAGCAGCAGCAACAACTGCAGCTGCAGCAGCCGCAAAAACAGCAGCAGGAGCCTGTCATGGTCCGACTGCAACCCACTGTTTCCCAGCTGCTCATATATCCACCCCGCGGATACATCTAAGTATATATGTATATGGATGGATATGCATGTACATCTACGTAGTGGTATTTGTGCATATATATATATATATGCATTTATATATATGTATATATCTAGGCAAGTGGAAGGGGTTGCGTGGGTCGTGGAGATGGAAGAGACAGAGAAGCACAAACTTATGGAAACACGTATATGTGTATGTGTGTCTCTGCATGCATACGCGTGCATGCTGTTTTATCGTCCTCGTTGCTGAGATACGCAGAACTTCCTCGAATTTCCGGCTCTTCTCCGCGTTGCTTCCCGTCTGGGTGCGAGGGCGTTCACCTATGCCTCTCTGCGACGCGCACACTCATGAAAAAGGTCTACCCAGGTCCACCAAAACATGCGCCAATGTCCCCCTATTCTTCTCTCCGTTTCCCGTGCCCTCGGCAGTCTCGCTATGCACTCGACGACGTCTTTCATTTCGGCCTTCCTCTGGTCCGTTCTCTGCGTCTGTGCATGTGTGTGTGTTTACGTAGGTTCGTCCAAGGATGTCTGTCTGTATCTCTCCGTCTCCGTCCTTTTTTTCTCTCCCTTTATCTATCGATATGTGCTGACACATATGCGTATGCCTGTGTCTGGACGCCCCTGTGTATGCCGCTTTCTGCCCTATCTCTCTCTCTCTATATATATATGTGGGTATGTATATGTGTGTGTATGTACAGGTGTATGTCTGTGGATTACACCTGCGGGCATACACATGTATATATATGCAAATGCGGCTATACACCGGCACGTAAACAAGCCACGTACACAGGCGGGTGTACACGCACACATAGGTGTGTCTGCATATTTGTGTATGTTTGGATTACATATTTACGTCTGTCACACTATCTAATACTTGTTAATATATGTATACATGTATATATACATGTGTGTATGTCCGCGTATCGGCTACGTATATATACACACATGCACAAGGAACTACATGATTTTGTGGTGTATGCGTAGCCGTCCCAAATTCGGAGTCGCTCTGTGCGTGGGCTGGCGGGAGGGGAGGAGATAGCAGGGGGGGAAGTTGTGTCGCTGCTGTTGCCGCCAAGCTCGTGTTCGCATTCCTGCGACTGCCAGCACTTTTCCTTCTCCGCGCTGAAGAGAGAGTGGGTTCTGCAGCAGAATCTGCTGACGCGGAGAAAGCCGAGGAAATTCTCTTTTTTTGCGCGGCTGCTGCTCTCCTGGACACACTGCTGCTGCAGAGACACGCTGCCGTGGCTGCTGCAGGGCGCAGCTTGCAGTCTCTTTTCCTGCTGCTGCTGCTACCGACGCATCGCGTCTCTTCTTCTTGTCTAGCCTCGCCAAAGGAAAAGAGGCGTGCGCAGACAGACGCACATATAAAACTAATCTGTGTCCGTCGACAAAGACGCATGCAAAGTCCAGAGACACTCGCACAGAGAGCGAGAGTCAGAAAAACGGAGAGACAGACATAGAGACAGAGACAGATTTTCTTCAGCATTTCTCTGCTGTGTGTGCTGCTCGCGATTGATATGCTCTGTTCACGTGTCCACACACATTAACTCACGTACGTCCACGTGTCTGCTGTCGCACCGATAATCACACGATAAACACACGTGAAACGCCTATGAAGTTCATGCGGCTCGCGCCCGCGGCTGCTGTGCTGGAGAGGAGAGACAGCGACGAGGCGAAGGTCGCGACGAAAAGAGCTGCTCTCAAGAGACGCTGTCCCTCGCACGCGCGACGACGAACAACGCAGGGGCCCTTGCAGTCTCTCAGTTGGGGAAAAAACAGTCCCTGCGGCCTTCCTGCACACATATAATTTCGTTTTTCCTCTTCCCGTGGGGGATGTTCACATCCACGTGTACGTACACTGGACACTCACAGAGGTGTACAAGCAGGTCTCGAAGTGTAAGAGAAGCGGGTCTGCACTCTAATTTTCATGCGTACACACATGCTGCGCATTACAGCTCCACACCGTGTGTTGGTGTGTGCGCACACTTTTTTCGGTGATCTCTAGAGCTACCGCGCTGGCGGAAGAAGCAGCAGCAGGAGCGGGCAGCTTTCCGAGCGCGTCCTACACTCAACACCAAACAAATGGCCACAGGGGCTGAGTAATTAGATGGTCAGCTTGCACACGTCCTCCTTCACCTGTACATATACAGGTGTCTTCGGATCTCATGCTTCGTGTATATATATATATATATATAATATACGCATATATATATATATGTAAATATACGCATATATATATATATATAGGTATCCACGGTTTTCACCACTTACATATATATACATATATATATATATATATAAATATACATATTAATATGTATAGATACATATATATAGGCGCGTACGTAGGTCTTCGGGTCTTCGTGTTTCTGTATGCATATAGGTAGACAAATACATCCGCTTATGTCATCTACATACATATAAATGTGTATGTGATCATATGTAAGTCTTGCTGCATTCATGTCCACCCAGCTGTATGTGGACGTACACACACTTTGATGTGTATAGATACACGTATACACATAGAAGTGGGCACGCACGCAGACGGGAGACTGCAAAAATATATATATATATACATATGTATGGATGTGGGAGTACCGGCTGAGGGGATGAATTTGAGACGGGCACGTTGACATACAGAGTGCTCTGGAAGGCTTTCATGTAGTTTATATGAAAAACGTAGAATTCTCATGTTATATTGACATTTAGCCGCTAATACACACCAACCCAGGTTCAAGCGTGCGCGCGCTCCTCGTGCGGCCTGCACTTGCATGCAATCTACGAATATATATTCAGCAAAGGAGACGCGGCGCACTCGTGTGAGAAAAAGATGGAAGCTGTTCTCTCTAAAAGGTACGGGCACACTTCCCGAAGGAGGGATGTCTAGAGGTTTTCGAGAGAGCCCTGCGTACACTCCTGGAACAAGACGGAAGCGAACACGTTTTTACTAAGGGTGAGGTCCCCACTCCTCTCGAAAGAAGTTCTTCCGGAGAGACACGTTCAGAGTCCTCGAAGGAAAAGCCGAGGACGTATCCTTGCAAGGTACATGTGCACACTCTTCGAAGGGAGGAGCAGAAGACGTCGTTCCTAAGAGAAACATTCGTACCCCTCAAGAAAGGGAAGCGAAGACGTTTTTTCCCTGGAGGCGGCACACGTATTTGGCAACATATAAAGGCAACCCCCGTTTTCCCAATCGTCGTGTGAACAGCAGCCAGAGTACGCGCAGTATTCGCGCAGCAGCTTCGCGTCTGGGTCGTGGCAGCCGTGACCAGGAGATCTGCACAGCAACAAGCGCCCCAGCTTAAAAAACATCAGGTGCAGCAGCTGGGACAGAAGTTGCGCCGGCAACTCCTTCATGTGTAGGCAGGTGCGTAGGGCCGATGTACCATTCCACTTTTTCCGCGTGTGTACACGTACGCACACCAGGCCCCAGTGCACGTGCAGCAGCAGCAACAGCAAAAACACAGCAGCAGGACGTAAACAGCTGGGACAGTCCGAGTGCGACTACACAGCAGCATCTGTACACAGAGGCTGGCATCTGTCTGCACAACGGAACTGCATGCGGCCTACACTCAAGCGAAACCAGCAGCGGGCAGAGGTCGACGGCGCTGCATGCGTTTCAGCACACCTGTTGGCTCAGTGACAGCCGCAACACAAAGCAAATTTCAGAACAAGGCTTCTGGATGCGTTGCTGCGAAGGGACACACACAGAAGGACGGAAGCCGGACTCCCGCGACAGCTCCGCATTAGCACACGCTATTCGCGTGCACTAGCAAAACTCAGCGAGCACCAGCAGTCGCAGGCCGAATGCGTCATTGGCAGCACCACGAAGCAGCAGCAGCAGCAGGCCGGCTGCGTCTGTGGCAGGAGCTCGCAGCAGCAGCAGACTACCTGATGTTAACACGCGCGGCACCGGTGCTCCGCAATGACGACACCCGCAGCGAAGGGCAGCACCACCACAGCAGCAACAACAGCCACAGAGAAACAGCAGTCAAGAGCCAGCGTAGCGCCTCGCGTGAGAGGAGCGGCACCAGATCGAACAGAGTGGCCGAGCTGCCTCGTAGCTAGGCGGCCGCATCCGCAGCAGCAACAGAGATGCCGCAGGTGTCACCGCAGCAAAAGCAGAGGCGTTCTCCTTAAGCGGCTGCAGCAGCAAAGTCGCTGCACCGTTAGCAGCAACAGCAGCCGTACGTCGGTTCTGTCACCACTATCACCAGGAACAGCAGCGTCATAGCAACCCCGTTTTTACTGCCCTCAAAACTACCCCTTCTAGTAGGGCTTCGGAGTAGTGCAGCATTCCATCTCACGCGGGACACCAGCATCACTGTGTCTTTTCCCAGGAGTGTTTTTATTTATTCACACCGAGACGGAGTTTCACATGTTATAGTTATACAGCCAGCTCACTCGTGGATTTAATGTGGATGTATGTACTTCAGTCTGTTCGTCCACACATACATGCACATACCTATAAATATATATATATTGTATGTGTGCACGTAAAAAGGAAAAGTTCTCTCTCCCTGTTTCCTCCCCTGTTGCCCACCTGCAGATACATGTGTGTACATAGGTGCAGTTGCTTCGAGTAATTTTAAAATCTAGGACAGTGGTGGTCCGGGGGCCGGTGTACGGATTGATATTAGGTCTCTGCATTAGCAGGGTTGCAGAGTAATCAGACAGCAGCGGAGCAGCAAGGCAGCAGGAGGTACGGGCAGCAATGTGGCAGCAGGTACCGACACCAATGTAGCAGGAACGTGAAATACAGCGTCAGCGTCAGCAGCAGTAGCAGCAGAGGCTGTCGCGGCAAAGCAGCAACAAGTAGAGCAACGACAGGATCGGACCAGTGGCAGCTACAGAAGAGCAAGGAGCAGCAGTCCTTGAAGAGAAAGCCCAAGAGATGCAGCAGCAGCGGCATGACAGGCAGTTACAGCAGGGGCAGCAAAGTGCGAAATTTACAAACAACCCTCCCACAGGCAAGACGGTAGTTCCCGGTGTGTGTACACCACCAGCAGCAGGTCGATCAGATCCAAGTAGCTGCGGTAGCGGAGTGGCGGGAGCAGCCTACGACCAGCCGCAGGAGGGCCGCTGACGCAAAAGCAGCGACAAAACTGGCAGCAGCGGCGGGGCAACACGAGGAGCGCCAGCAGCGTCGGCGCAGCAGTAGCAGTAGCAGCAGCGTTTAGCGGGAGGATAAGCAGCGATCAAGAGGCACCAGCAGGAGCATAAGCCGCGAACTGCGACAGCATCGTAGTAGTACCAGCAGGAGGGAAGTGTTGCCACGTTCGAGCAGGAGGGGCAGGAGAAGCAGCAGCGCTGGAGGCAGCCGCAGCAACAGCTGCATCGCGACTCGGTTGGAAGGCGCAGATGTATGCAGCCGTGTGGTTGTCCCCAAAAGAACTTGTTTTCACGTGCCTGCAAAGATTATCACGCACCCAGAGCTTCTGCGTACGCAGGAAGTACTTTCGTCCGTCCTACGCAGTTGTGCGTTCCTCTTTTTGTGTGTATACGTCGACGAAACAGCCTCCTTAGACAGGCAGAGGACTTGGATGTGTATTTGTAGCTCCTTTCAATAACAAGTGATTCGTGTATCTACGTAGACACGAAGACGCGCACGCGTACTGAAAGACAGCCTGCATTGTCGCGTATGGGTGATCGTCTACGTCCGACTTTCTGGTCTATTCGAGATACCTGCTGAAACATATATAAACATATTTGTGAACAGGTAGAGACACAGAGAGAATGTGAGCAGGGACACTGCGCAGGTGCAGTATTGTGCATTGCTGTCCCTTTCTCGGTTTCTCGTGCGGTTTTATCGAAAAAAAACATATTTGCACGAGGCCACTACATGCAGTTAGCATTCTCTAAAAACACACGTATATATACCTATATATGTATATATTTGTATATATGTTTTTGTATATGTCGCACGCACTAGCGGCGGAACTGAAGGGGTAGCTTCCCACAGAGACGTGGGTATATCGAGGAATATAAACTCGTCACCTCGGTACTGTTGTTTCACATTAATGTATGCATTTCAAGTGTATATACACAACTTGACACTCTACCATAGTGAAGTTGGCACCATAATAGGAATGAACCTGGTAATATTCTCATATATATATATATATATGTATATATGTATATGTGTGTAGCTCTCTATATATACACATTGACATGTGACACCATCTACATATGCATCTGTGTGTGATTCTCTGTATCTTTCTACATATGAGTGTAGGACTGCACACTACTTCCTCACAAACACGCAACTCTTCTGCGTTGCTTTCTGTGGGGCTGCATGTTAGGAAGACTCGACGCTGGCAGAGAAAAAGTTGAGAAAAGTCCTGCGTGCGAAGAAAGACTATCCTCTATACGTGTACACACTTACGCAGCTGCTCTTTCTGTCTCTGTCTTGCTCTAGCTTCTACATGTAGGCCTACTTGTACATACACATACATTTTTACATTACGTAATACGTGTATTTGCCGATGTATATGCACACGTATAGTGCGCACACACATATGAATGTACATTCATATATTCGCCTGTGTGGAAGACGTATATATATTAATTTTTATAGATTGATATACTCAGATATACAGACAGGGGGGGTTGGATGTACAGATATATACATGTGAATACATTTTTCCTATACAGAGGGGGATCCAACGTATACATACAAGAGTATGCCCATGAATATATTCATGCATTTACACGCGTAGAAGAAGTATACACATACACACAGATACATATATATTGATACACTTTTTTAGAGACAGGCGTTACACGTACACAAATAAATTTTTATACACTGATATTCACGTATATAAACGGCCACATACATACACATACATATATATATATATATATATATACACGCCGACTAGTCCACACAATCACGCATATAGAAACCCTTCCTATATATATATATATATATCTTTGCGCATGTTTAGAGGCTGAGGGAGAGATAGTGAAACTAAGAGAGGGGAAGGGAGATGGAAGACGTTTGACAAATAAATAAATTTGGATATACAGAAGGAGAGCCACACGTATGGAAAATACATGCGTGCAAGACCTTCCGTTGCATGCAACAGCAGGTCGCACTTCTTCAAGCCACCATTCCCCTTCCTCAGCCAAACAGAGGAAGCGATTTTCTTTTATGTTTTTCTATCTCTGTCTCTCATTTCTCTTTCTCTCTCGGTCTCTCTCTCTGTCTCTCTCTTTTCCCTCATCTTCTTTTTCTTTCTCGTCCTCTTCCACGACGTTCCTCCACAAAATTGAGCAACAACAGCAGCAGCAGCAAACAAAAAGAAGAATACTACCCCCCTGTTCTTCTTCTGCTGCTTCTGAAGCTGCGGCGCTGCTGTGCCCGGGCTTATCCTGAAGCACCGCGGCACTCCGCCGTCAGCAGCAGCAGCAGAACAGCAATAGCGCAGAAGCACAGCAGCAGCAGCAGCGTTGGCGTGAGCAGGAGAGTGCTAGTTAATAGTAATCAGCTGCAGCAGGTCCCCCTAGGAAACTTGCTGCGCTTCCTCGTATTTGCTCGGGTTGTAGGAGAGATGCAGGCATCGTCGGAGCGAGAAAGAAGAACTGCGCGGATCTAAGAAAGGCAGCAGCAGCAGCAGCCTCACTTCCCATTTGCTTCAGGCAAAGTCCGCGGATGTATGCAGCAGCAGCTTCTTGCTGCAGGTCGGTCTCTGGATCTAAGCAGAGTTCTACTGCTGCTTCCGCTGTCTTTCCTTCCCCCTTCGCTCGCTGCAGCAGCGGCAAGTCCTGCTGCTCAAGCTGCTGTTGCTGCAGCGGCTTCAAAAAGTACGTGTCCCCTCCCCTTCCGCCTACATGCAGCAGAGCAGCAGCAGCAGAAAACTGCTGCTGCATATGCAGCACCCGCGCCTCCAGCAGCAAGGCTGAGCGGCTGAACGGATGCTGCTGCCGAAAACATTGCAGCCGCAACAGCAAACAGCTCAGTCGCCTTTCTACCGTATCGGCAGCGGCAGCAGCAGCAGCTCTGGTTCCTGTTCCCCTTCCCTCTCTTCCTCTCATCGCTGCAGCGAAAACTCTTCCTCCTTCTCCTTCTCTCCTGCGTTCTCCTGTGCCTCTTATTCTTTTCCCTCGTCTCCCTTTGCGTCTTTCCACCCTGTCCGCTTCTGAAAAAGCTGCTGCTATCTCTCTTGCTGCTACTGCTGCTGCAACTTCTTTTCTTTCTTCTTCTTCTTCTTCAGCTGCTGCTACTGCTGCACCCTCTCCTTGCTCTTCTTCTCCTCCAGCTGCTGCTCCTGCGACTAGCGAAACAGTGCTTGCAACCCATCCTGCTGTTCCTCCTTCTCTTCCTCCTTTTGCGGCGGCTGATTCCTCTCTTGCTGTTGCTGCATCTTCTGCTGCTGCTGCTGCTTCTGCTACTTCTCTCGCCCCCCCACTAGCTGCATCTTCTCTTGCTGCTGCTGCTGCTCTCTCGTCTCCTGCTTCTCTTGCTGCTGCCCCCGCTACTTCTCTCTCTTCTTCTCTTTCTCCGCCGGTGACTGCGTCTTCTCTTGCTGCTGCTGCTGCTGCCGCGGCCGCAACTGGGAGTGGAGGGTCAGTGACCCAGGGAGACGACGAAGAACAGGGAACAAGAGCAAAGCCAGACGAGGAGGAAGAAAAAGACTGAGAAGAAGAACAGGAAGGAGACGGGGCAGAAGAACAAGAAGGGGAAACCCCAGCAGCAGCGTGAGCCGTCGCAGCAGCGGGGGAAGACTCTTTTTCTTCGCGGTCTGCTAGTGGTGGTGCAGCTGAAGAATTTCTAGCAGCAGCAGCGGAATCAAGTAAGTGAGAAAAAGTCGGCAGCAAAGAAGCCA
The DNA here is from genome assembly GCA_000727475.1 of Sarcocystis neurona. Lineage (NCBI taxonomy): Eukaryota > Apicomplexa > Conoidasida > Eucoccidiorida > Sarcocystidae > Sarcocystis > Sarcocystis neurona. The sequence continues at coordinate 187,593 of KL647288.1, read as the reverse complement.
GTAAATGTTTCACTCCTCCGTGCGCCTGCAGCTGCTGCTGGCGCTGGCGCTGTCGCTTCTCTTCTTCCTGCCCTGCTGCACCAGCAGCACCACCAACACCAGCCGCAGCACCAACACCCGCAGCAGCACCAACATCGGCATCATCAGCGGTAGCAACAGCGCCATCAGCAGTAGCAGCAACAGCAGCAGCACCAGCAACAAGAGGAGCTGCAGCGGGAGGAAAAGAAGAACGGAGGGTCCGCGAGTAGTTTTTCTTCTTCCTGTAGATCTTGGAAGAGTAACGCACGAGACGTGGCAAAGACGACCTTCCTGCTGTTACTCTTTTTTTTGTTGCTCCTCCTCTCTCATCCCCAGCTTCTTCAGGTTCTCCTTCGTCTTCTTTTTCTTCGTGAATGAAGAAGTATTCTACGTACATCTGGAGAAACTCCAAGCGCATGCACAACTGCTCCGCGGGTTTCCACCCCCCGCCCTCTCTGTTGCTGTCGGCCCTGACAAACGACTCTCCCGAAGCAGCACAAGCGCGATTAGCAACAGGCGAACAAGAACCGACAGGAGAAAAAGGAGCACCAGAAGTAGCAGCAGGTAGCAGACGACAGCCTGTGTTTGATTTCATAGCAGCAGCAAGAGCAGCATCCCCTGGTAAAGAGAACGCGGAAGAAGAAGCAATAGCAGCAGCGGCGGCAGCAGACCCACGAATTCCTGCAGCATCAGATGCTGCAGATAACGTCGTCGAAGCGACGATGCTGCGCTGCTTCCTTCTCCTTCTACTAGTAGTAGTAACACTACCGTCACTTTCTGCTGCTTCTGTTGTTTCGGTCTCTCTCGCGCTGCTGTTGCTTCTGCTTTTCTGTCCATCAAAAGACAAAAAAATCCCCCCGCCCTTTGCCGCACTTCTCTTCCTCCTCCCTGCTGCACTCGCAGCGGCGCTCTTACGCGTGCAAGTCTGCCGTTGTTGCTGCTGCTGCTGCTCTCGGTGTTGCTGTTGCTGCTGCGGTCGGCAAACCTGCAACAAAGCAGCTGCAGAACGTCGGCGAAGAAGACTGCACCGGCTGTAGCGGCGCCTGCCACTGCCACCTCCATCTGCTGCTGCTGCTGCAATAGGACTTGCTGCTGACATCCCGGCTTTTTCTGTGACTCCTTCTACCGTTGCTTTCTTTTCTGCTGTTCCCTCTTTCCCTTTCTCTCTTCCTGCTGCAGATTCTCCTTCTTCTTCTCCTGTGGCTGCTCTTTCTCCTGCTGCTGCTGCAGGCTCTCTGGGCCTGGGTGAGACAAAGGCTAAAGAACTATTTCGGCAGAGGAAGAAGGCAGGAGGACTGCTTCCTCCTCTGTCTAGCAACGCCTGCGGCTGAACTAACGTCTCTAACAAATTACCCTGCCCTTTCTGCTGCTGTTGCTGCTCATTCTTCGCCCTTCCTGGAGCCGCTGGTTCTTCTTCTCCTCCTCTTCCTTCTCTCGCGTCGGCATCTGCCGCTGCTGCAACAACCCCACACGAATCCCACGCTGTAGCTGCTGCTGCTGCTTCCAACGCAGTCCTTGTTGCAGTCGCTACTTCTCCTTCTTCTCCTTCTTCACCTCCTCCTCTTTCCGCTACTTGTGCTGTTCCTGCTGCTGCTGTTTTCGCTGGGGCTGCTGCCGCTGCTCCACCTCCTCTTGCTGCTAGTTTTGCTGCGGCCGCCCCGCCCACTGCCCCTGCTGCTGCAGCCGCTCTTGCGTCCACGTTCTCTTCTCCGGCTTCTGCTGCAGCTGGTGGCTCACTCGCAACTCCTGCATGCGAGAAAAAAAGAACTCGTTCTTCTGCAGAATGCTGCATATCTCTCCCAGCTCCCGCAACAGCAGCAGCAGCAACAGCAGCATAACCTTTCTTCGGGGCAGCAACATGTAACAGTTTCATTCTGTTATGACAGCTCTCTCTGCTGCTTCCTCTCTGCAGCTTCTGCCGCATCTGTTCCTGCACCGGTTCCTCCTTTCCCGCGTTTTTCTTCTTCGTTCTCTTCTTCTTCCCCTTCTGAGCAGCTGCAGCAGCAGCCGCAGTAGAAGACGAACGAGCTGCAGCACCGTTCAGGGACGCGCCACATCCCCCTTCCCCAGCAGCAGCAGCAACAGCTCGCACGCAACAGATATACAAAGCAGCAATATTCAACGCAGCAGCAGCAGCGTCGGAGTGAAGAGACAAATGACACAGCAGCTCTGCAGCATGCAGCCATGCGGCTGCCTCTCGTTCTAAGGAACGCCAGTCCACCGCCGTCGCAGCACCAGCACTGCCAAAGACGGCAGAAGAAGAAGCAGCAGCAGGAAGATGGCGGCAGAGAGATGACGGTGAAGATGACGCCACAACAGAGGGAAGAGTAGTAGCAGAACTACCTGCAAAACTCGAAGGCAAAGAAGACGCTGCAGTAGCAGAAGCCCCAGTAGGCGGAGCAAGAAAGGAAGAGGAAGAAAGAGAAGAAGAAGCTGCTGTAGCAAGCACACCGGCAGCAACAGCAGAAGTAGATAAAGGATCAGCAGGTGCTGCGGCAGGAGCAGCACGAGCGCCATAGGACTGTTGCTGCCGCTGCTGCTGTTTCAACACACAGTCGTGCAGAAGGCAGATGACAGGTGTAGCAGCTGCCGCGAAGGCTGCTGTTGCTGCTGTTTCTGCTGCTGCAGTGGAAAAGCAGTTCACGATGCCCTCTTCATCTTCCCTTCGATATTCGAAACTCGCCCTGCAAGTTTCGCTCTCCAACCGTTTTTTATCCGCGTCTCTCTGATGCGTTTTCTGCTGCTGCACGTCTGCCGGTGGCTGCTGCTGTTGCTGTTGCTCTTCTTCCTGCTGGTGCTTCGGTTGCCGAGTTTTCTTCTGCATGCCTGCAACGGCGGCGTCGGAAGAGAGCGCACGGTGTGCAGACGGCAGCAGCAAGTCGCAGCAGAGCTGCTGCAGGAATTGCGAGGCGCAAGGTAGCAACAGCAGCAGCTGCTGCAAGGAACACTCAGAGAAAGAAGAAGCAGCAGCAGCAGAGACAGACTGCAGCTGATTCGTCGCTTCCAGCAGCAAAATTTCGCACGGCAAACGCAATCGCCAGCCGCGGCGTGTCCCGCTGCTGCTGTGGCTGTTGCTCCTCCTCGTCCTGCAGGCAACATCGGGTCGCTTGCTGCTATTGCTGCTGCGTCGCACTGTCGTTGCTGCTGCTGATGCTGCTGCCCTTTTTCGATTGCCTAGGACAGCCTTTTGGCAGGCGACACCTACAGCGGCAGACGCCACGGCCGACGTCGTCAGAGCGGCGGCAGCAGCAGCCTCTGCAGATGCAACAGGAGCAGCAGCAGCAATTGAAGATACTGCAGATGGCGCAGATAAAGAAGGAGGAAGAGTAGAGGGAACTGCTGCTGCGGCAGCAGTAGGGAAGGAGGGTGTATCTATTGTTTGCTGCCGCAGAGGAGTTCTGCTTCGGGGCAGAGAGAGAGACTCTTTAGGATTGCTGCAACAACCGTTTCGACTGCTGCACCTGCGTCTGCTGCTGCTGCTTCTGCTGCTGCTGGTGCTTGCCTCGCTGCCTCTGCTACTTGTCCCAATACCGCGGCTGCCGCTGCTGCTGTCGTCGCTGTTGCTGCCGTCGCTGCTGCTGCCCCGACTACTGCTCGTGCAGCAGCTGCTGCTGCTGTTGCTCCACCAGCTGTCCGTTTCGTCTCTGCTGAAAAGAGGACAAAGAACATGTCCCACAACACCGTCAGAGAAGCACACCCTGCAGCTGCTCCTGCTGCTGTTGCTGCACCTGGTCTTCCGGCGTTTGTCGCAGCTGCAGCACCTCCTGCCGCAGGCGGAGGGGCTGCAGAGACGCGGCCAGCAAGCGCCAGAAGATGCAGCAGCAGCAGCAACAGGAGGAAGAGAAGCAGGGGCGGCAGCCGGAGCAGCAGGTGCAGAAGAAGAAGAGGAAGGAGTAGCAGCAGAACGCTGCTCAGCAGGAGAAAGCCAACTGAATCCAGGAGAGAATCTTGCCAAAGTAATCGCCTTGCCGAGAAGCAGCGACAGGCTTGTGGGGTGCTCGCTCAATCCAGCGTCGACAATATTTAGGAAAGATGCAGCACCTGCTGCTACGCCTCGACAGCTTGCAGTTGAAAGATCCCTCGCTGCTGCAGATCCCACCCCCCCCTCCCACGTTGCTGCTGCTGCAGCAAGAGGCAGGCCAGCGGCGGAAGGAGAAGAAAGCGCAACGGGTGAAGGCGAAGAAGACGAGGAAATAAAAAAGAGTGGACAAGAAGGAGAAGAAATTGCTCGTGCTGGTGCGGGTGCTCCTACGTTTGACTGCGCTGCTACTGCTGCTGACTCTGTTGCTAACAAAGCCTCGTCTTTCTCTACCGACGCAGCGCTACCCGTCGCCGCCGCTGCTGCTGCCGCTCCACTGCACGCGGGTGAGAGTGGGGTACTCGACGGAACATTGCTGCCCATCCCGCCGAGCTGTTGCTCTCGGGGAAGGATCGCAGCAGCAGGAAATGGCAGCACCGCTTGAAAAAGAAGAGCGTCTCTCATCTCCTGTGCTGCTGCTTCCGCTGCTGCTTCTGCCGCTGCTTCCGCTGCTGCTTCTGCTGCTGCTTCTGCTGTTGCTTCCGCTGCTGCTTCCGCTGCTGCCGCTGTGTTGACTGCTGCCGTTTCTGCTGTCCCTGCTGTTTCTGCTGCTGCTGCTGCTGCGATTTTGGTGGGATTAGCGCCTGCTTCTTCATCTTCGTCGAGTGCTCGGGCTCTCTGCGCTGCTGCTGGGGCTGCGTCTTCAAACAGAATCCAATCTGCAGCTGCAGCGGCTCCTTCGTGAGGTGTCCGCTGCTCCTCTTCCTCCTTACGTTGCTGTTGTTCCTGTTGCTCTTCTTGTCCCTGCTGCTGCTTCTCTCCTTCCTGCTGCGTCGTCTGCTGTCGTTCTTGCTGGTGTTGTGGTTCCTCCTCCTCATTCTCCTCCTGCTGCTGCCCCTCCTGTTGCTGCCCCTCCCGCTGCTGTTGCTGCCCCTCCTGCTGCTGCTGTTGCGCCTCCTGCTGCTGTTCTTGCCCCTCCTGCTGGTGTTGCTGCGCCTCCCGCTGCTGTTGTTGCGGCTCCTGCCGCTGTTGCTGCGGCTGCTGGTGAGGAGGAGCAGGCGGAGGAGCAGGAGGCGGAGGAGGAGCAGGAGGACCGACATTGTGCCTCCCCGAGTGGCACCATGCGAGAAGGAGCCAGAGACGTACGTCTCGTCTGTCTAGCAGCAGCGCCTTTTTCGTGAAGACAGCAGCAGCAGGTAGATCGAAAGCATGCGCTGCAATCCAGGCTAGCAGACCCCACACTCTGTGATCCGAGCAGCAGCAACAACCGTCCACTGCAGCAGCGGCTGACGCACAACGAAACGCCCGTCGAATCAGACGTGGATACGTCGCAATGGCAGCCTCGCATTCTCTACCCAATGCAAAGTTCCTCAATACTCCTCCCCCTCGTAATTCTTCACTTTCTGCTTCCCCTCCTCGTCTTACTGCTGCTGGTGATGCTGCTGCTAATGTTGCTTCTGCTCCTCTATGGTGTGGTCCTGCTGCGCCTCCCTCATCTGTTGAGGTGCTGCAGCTCTTTCTCTCCCTGTTGTTGCTGTTGCTGCCGTCGCTGCTTTTGTTGGCGTTGACATTGTTGCTGCCGCTTTTGCTAGTGCTGCTGTTGCTGCTGCTGTTGCTAGTGCTGCTGCTGCTGCAGTTGCTGCTGCTGGAGGGAAGCTGGGGCTGCAAGCCCACTGGCAAGTAATACATTTTTGTTTGTCTTGCTTGCATCAGAAGAGATTCAGCCAGCAATAGCAGCATTGCTTTTGCTGCTGCGGCTTCCTCGTCAACTCGTTGCCTTTCTGCTGCTTCTGTGTCCTCAATCTGCCTTTCTCTTCCTTCCCCGCCTCCTGTTGCATGCGCTTCGCTTCGGCTTCCTACGACCCAGCAGCAGTTCCCTGTTCCACTCTTCACTCCACTTCCTGCCGCTGCTCCCGCCGCTGCTCCCGCCGCTGTTTCTGCCGTTACTTCTTCCGCTGCTCTTTCCCCTGATGCTGCTGCTGCTACTGCTTCTTCTGTTTCTTCCTGCGCTACGGATGTCGTCGTTGGTCCTGGGCTTTGCACAGCGGCTGCTGCTCCCGCTGCTATTGCACGTCCGTCTCGTTCCGCTGCTGTTGTCCGAACTTCTGCCGCTCCTCCCGGAACTTGTGCAGCTGCCGCCACTGCTGCAGTTGCTTCTCCTGCTGGCGACGTTAAACGATACGATTCGTTAAAGAAGCAAAACGACAGCTGTTGTTGCTCGTGCTGCTGCTGCTGTCCTTGTTGCTGCTGTTGCTGTTGCTGCTGCAGCTGTTGTTGCTGCAGCTGTTGTTGCAGCTGCTCTTGTTGCTGGTGTTGCTGTCGCTCCTGGTGCTGTTGTTGCTGCTGCTCTTGTTGCTCGTGTTGCTGTCGCTCATGGTGCCGTTGTTGCTGGTGTTGCTGTTGCTGTTCCAGCTGTTGCTGCTGCTGTTGTTGCCGGTGTTGTTGTTCCTGCTGCTGCTGTTGTTGCTGGCGTTGCTGCTGTTGTTGCTGCTGTTGCTGCTGCTGTTGCTGCTGCTGCTGTTGCTGCTGCTGTAGCTGCTGCTGTTGTTGCTGGTGTTGCTGTTGCTGGTGTTGTTGTTGCTGGTGTTTCTGTTGCTGGTGTTGCTGTTGCTGGTGTTGCTGTTGCTGTTGCTGCTGTTGTTGCTGGTGTTGCTGTTGCTGTTGTTGGTGCTGCTGTAACATCGTCTTTTTCTGCTTCTGCATTCGTTCGACGGATTCCTGCATGCAGTTGATTTGCTGCTGGAGCGTGCTGGCTGCTGCTGCTGCGGCTGCAGAAGGGCGCTGGAGATGCCGCAGCAGCACCAGCGGTTGCATCCGCTGCAGCAGTCTAAAGCAGAACTTCCCCACACCAGCAACCACAGGAACAGCAAGAGAACTTGCCATAAGAGAAACAGCCGCAAGACAGTTTCCTCCTGCTTTTGCTGCTGCCTCGCCTGCCACCTCTCGTGCTGCTGCGTCACATTCTGTTTCCGCTGCTGCTGCTGCGTCTCGTCTGCTTTTGAGCTGCCGCAGCGCTGCAAGACAGGACAGCGCACGGCCCTGCAGCAACTGACCGACGGCGAGACGTTCTAGCAGCAGCAGCAACACTTCTTCTTCAACAAAGGAGCAACACAGAGCGAGTAGAAAAGACGCTTCCAGCAGCGATAGCAGCTGCTGCATCTTCACTCCTCCTCTTCCACTTCCCCCAAATATATTCTCTTCCATACCTTCCTTCACCACCACATGCTGCTGCTGTTGCTCTCCCTCGCCCCACACAGCAGCTCTCAGCGCGCCATCGCTCTTCATTTTGCTTCTGTAGTCGCTGTTCTTCTTCCTGCTGCTGTTGGTGTTGCTGCTACCGCTGCTGTTCCCTGTCATAGCGCCCCTGCTGCTGCTGCTACTTGGACGGCTCCTGCTGCTGCTGGTGGTGCGCCTTCGCCATTGCTGCATCTTTTCTTTGCTCTTGCTCCTGCTGCTGCCTCTCCACTTCAGGCGTCCGGACCTGCTGCGGAATTTTCCCCACACGCTGCTGCTGGCTCCTTCAACGACACTGCTATCAACGTTGCTTCTCCTTGACGCCTGCACCGCCCCTTTGCTGCTGTTTTTGCCCCACATTTTCTGCACCTGCACCAGCACCTCTTCGCTTCCTCTCCTGCGGCGGCTGCTGCTGTGTTTGCCGCTGCCGCTGCTGCTGCTGCAGAGAACGAAGACACGTTCTCCATACGCCACAGAGAAACTCGCCACCGGCAGCAGCAGTGCTGCCCCTGCTTCTACCACCAGCAGCAGCTGCTGCAGCTCTCGCGAGGCAGCAGCAGCTCTACCACCTGCTGCGTGGATGGCTGCAGCAGCAACATTCTTACCACTGCTGCTGCTGCTCCTCCTCCTCCTATTGCTGCCGCGTTCATATGCCGCTGCTGCCCACCTGATACAATCACCAGCAGCCCCCACCGTTTTCTTGCTGTTCTCTCCTCGTCCACTTTCCTCCACTTCCGTCGCAGTGCTGCCGCTGTTCTGCTGCTCTTCGCTGCTACAGAGACTGCCGCTCCGTCCCTTGCTGCTGCTTCTTCTGCTGCTGCTCGCGCCTCTTTGGTTGCCGCGCCTTCCTTCACTGTCGCACTTTCTGCGCTCGTACGTGCAGCGGGCGGCTTCTGCTGCTGCTGCTGCAGTTCGCAAAGGGAGTGTCCATTGCTGCCAGCGCTGCATTCCTGCTGTCTTGCTGCTCGACTGCTGCTCCTCCTTCTTTTTCAAGTCCACTTGCTGCTGTTTCTCCGTGCTTTGCTTGCTTTGGCGATATGTCAGCTGATGCCGTTGCCGGTGTTTTCCTTGGCACCTGTGCCCCCCCTCTTCTTGCTGCCGCTGGTGCTCCATTACCGTTTTGAAGAGAGTTGTCCCGTCTGCAGCGGCAGCAGCGGCAGGATCAGCGCAAATGCCAGAAGAAGCCACGGCAGCAGCAGCAGCAAGAGCAGCAGCACCGGGGGCGAAACTGAGAGCAGCAGCAGCTCCTGCGAGTGCAGCAGCTGCAGCAGCAGCGGTTTTCACGAGACCAACTCGTCCCTGTTCTCCCTTTCCTGTAGCAGCAGCATCAACAATGCTTCTACGACTCCGCCACAGCAGCACACCGTCCCCGCCCCGCCTTTTTTTCTTTCTTCTCCTGCTACTGCTTCTTCTGCTGTAGTCGAAGCAGTAGTAATTGGCGTTGTTGCTACTGTAGCAGCCTGGAAAGTTGCTGTCGATATGTAGTTTGCTGCTGCTGCTTCTGCGTTGCAATTGCTTTTCCTTCTTTTTCTCGTCAGTGCTGCACTGCTTTTGGTATTTCTCAAACGCGCGCAGCAGCGCAGCAGCACAAAAGGCTGCGGGATCCCCGACGTACTGCAGCTGCTGCAGTTCCTGCTTTCTGCTGCTGGCCTTTCTCTTGCTGCCATTGCTGCTGCCCTTGCTGCTGTCCCCGCCCCCCGTGCGGTGAAGTGACAGTGGCGGCCGCAGCCGTTTTCGTTGAAGAAAAGGAAGAGGACGGTACTGCTGCAGCTCCTCGCGCAGTCCCGCTGCATGCGTCTCTGCACAGGCTGGCCCAGCAGCAGCAAAGTGAGAGGCAGGTAAATACCCAAGGAGCAGGCAGCTGCAAGTGAACATTCTCTGCTGTGCTGCTGCTACAGTTACTGGCCACCATCTGCTGCGGGTGCTTCCTCCCCCACCTTCTGAACTCAGCGACGGCGCAGCCCCGCTCGGCAGCTGACCTGTGGAGCCAACAGCAGCAGAACCAGCAGCAGGGTCCTGTCCCAAGCCGCCACGGCTACGCTCCTGCTCCTGCTGCTTGCGCTGCTGCTTTTGGTGCAATTTCTGCCGCACGCTGCGAAGCCGCCGCTTCACCTTCTTCGCGGCAGCACCTCTGCTGCTGCTGCTTCTTGTCACATTTGTACGAATCCACCACCACCATCGCCCCGTCACACGGGGCTCCAACTTCGTCTTCTCTCTCTCCGGAGTTTGTTCTCTCTCTGCTGCCGCTGCTGCCACTCCCTCCCCTCCCGAAATTGCTCCTACTCTTCCACCGCCATTTCCACCTGGCGCAACTCCTTCCGCGGCTGGCTCTGTTCCTCTAGCTGGTGTTTCTGTTTCTGCTGCTGCTGTTGCTTCTGCTCCCGCTGCAGCTGCCCCTGCTTCTGCTGCTTCCCCCCCTCCCTTGCTTCCCTGCTTCCATCTAGCTCTGCAGGTGTCTGTCTCAGTTGCTGCTGCAGCCACCGCACCTCCTGCTGCCGCTGCTGCTTTTTCCTCTGCTGCTGCTCCTGCTTCTCCTTCTGCCGACACCGGCGTAAATTGGCGCCGCACAGCACGAGCAAATGGCACGGATAAAGCTCTCCTAATCGTACGCACGTGTGTAGCTGTGGTACCCCCTCCTGCTGCTGCTTTACTTAAAGCTCTCTCTCGTGCTGCTGCTACTGCTGCTAGGCTCGTTTTCTTCTTTCCCTCCTTTCTGCTCATCTTGTTCTTCTCCCTTACGCGCTGTTTGAAGCTTGGAAGTAGTGCTGCTGCTGCCCTTGCTGCTCCTGCGGCAGCAGCCTCCTGCTGTCCGGCTGCATGTACTTGCTGCGCCGCATCACCCAATGCGCCACAGACATCCATTCCAGCAGCCGCCTTCTCCGCAACAGCAGCTGACACGTGAGAAGCAGCAGCAGCACCTTTTCTTGCTTCAAGCCAAGTCATAGCAGCAGCAGCACTTTCCTCCATTGCATGCAGTTGCTGCAGCACCATGACTTCTTGCTGGAGCTGCTGTGCAGCAGCAAGACGACTGCGAGCGCTGGTGCTGCTCAGCACGCCCTGCCGCTCAAAAAGCAGGTGCAAAGCCAGCAGCAGGAGACGTCGCCGCAGCAGCACCCGCTGCCGCTGCTTATCCGCTGCGTCGCTGCTGCTTCCCCACACAACAGCAGCTGGCTGCAGCCACTCATCAAATGAGCTGGGGAAGCTGCTGCCGGGATGCCTGTAAAACGTTTCTCCACCTTCTTCTCCCACGGGCGTAGGAAAGAGAAAGTAAGCAGCAGCTGCAGCAGCAGGAGAGAACGGACTGGAAAAAGCAGCACCACTTGCAGCAGCACCAGCGGCGGGTCCACCACCAGGAATAGCAGCAGCACTTCTCCCGCCGTTGCACCACCAACAAAGCGGCATCGACTGCTCCTCGCGCTGCCGCAGTGCATGCGCCGAGTTCAACCCCAGAGTTGCAGCACTGGCTGCCCCTTCTGTTGTTGCTGCTCCTGTAGCCAAGGTAGAGGAATACTGGCAACGGGAAGAACAGCGAAGGCTGCTCTTTCTGGCAAAGAGATTCAGAGTGGAGAACCGCCTTGCAATAGAGTCATCCTCTCCTGCTGTTCCCTGCCGCTGCTGGTGCTCGATAGATTGTCCTCGGTCGTTGCCGCCGACTCTGCTGCTACTGTGCTTCCTGCGGGTCTCGCACTGATTGCTGCTGCTGCAAGACTCGCCTGTGCTACTGCCGTGACGACTGCTGCTGCGCATTTTCTTGCCGCCGCTGGAGTTTCCTAAGGTGCCGTTGCAATCTGTACCACTGCTGCCATGGTCCGTCCCGCTGCTCCTGCTAAATTTTCTGCTTCCTTCCCTGCCGCTGCTGCTGTCAATGCTGCTGCAACTGCCCATTTGCATGCTCTGCAGCTGCAGCTCAGCAGCAGGATCCATAGGCACCACAGCGCCCTCTTCGACTTCAGAGCGTTCCTGCAATATTTGTTCTCCGTCTTGTGCTGCTGCTGTTATACGCCACTGCTTCACTTGCTGACGACGCTGCTGCTCCTGCTGCTGCCACTTCTTTCGTTGCTACTGCTCTTGTTTTACCTGTGGTGCTTGCGGCTTCTTCTCTTCGCCCTGCTTCTTCTCATCTCGCTGCCCCTCCGCCTGCTCGTGCGGCTGCTGCTGCCTCTTCTTCTTCTTTTTCCGCTGCTGCTGCTCCAGCGCAGGCGACCTGGACGGACCGGAAGACACCGGCTGCACGTGGTGAAGAGGCCACGACAATGCACGTTGGAGCAGTTTCTGCTGTTTCTGCGTGTGAGCTGTTGCTCTTTTTGCTGCTCTTCCCCTCGCCGGTTCTCCTCGCGGTGCTGCTTCTGATGCTGCGGTACAGCGGACAGCGCTACGGAAGGTCAGAACCGGGCAGAGAGCAACAGGCAAGCGCAGCAGCTGATGTTGCATCTCTGCAAATTCTACAGCGCAGCGAAGCCGCTGCATCCATCCTTTTCCCGTCGCAGCTGCTGCTCGTGCTCCTGCTGCTCGTGCGGCTCCTGCTGTTGTGGCTGCTGTTCTGGCTGCCGCAGTTGATGGTAAATCAAAGCGGAGCTGCATGCGCTGCTGCTGCTGACGTAGACACAGGCGACAACACACACAAGCACACGAGCAGGAAGAAAAGGAGAAGCTACAGCTGGTGCATTTCTCTCGTTGCTGCTGCGACACGCAGTTACGTGCTGCCTTCTCATCGTTCAGCCTCCCTTTAGAGACCAATGCCGCTGCAGCAGGCGCAGCAGAAGTATCACCAGCAGCAGAAGCAGAAGCAGCGCCAGCTGCAGGGTGAGGGGGAAAAGGCGCAGCAGCGACAACAGGTGTAGCAGCCGCGCGGAAAGAGGCAGTCGTAGGAACGGCGTAAGCAGTGGCAGGAGCAGCGGCGGCATGGGAAGCACCGGTACCACAACCAGCAGACGCGGTCGGGGAAGAAGACATATCAAGCCGGTGAAGTAGACAAGCAGTAGCATTACAAGGAGAAGGACAGTCTCTGGCTAGGTGAGGCCTGTCACGTTGTACAGGCGTATGCGCAGAAGTTTTTGCGCTGCGAATCCGGGGAAGAAGATAAGAAGCAGCTGCTGCTGCAGCAGCCCCAGCAGCTGCAACAGCGGCCGTCGGACCAGCGGTATGTAAGAGGTGGTGACGCGGCTGTTGATCTGTCTGCTGCCGTCTTTGATGCTCTGCACCGTGCGGCAGCAGCAGCGAGACCAGATGCAGAAGCAGCTCGTAAAACGCGGCAGCAGCAGTAGTGCTGTAGACACGCTGGTGCAGGTATCCCACAACAGCAATGGCTTCTATGTACAGTATCTGCCGCTGCGGAGGCAGCAGCAAGAAAGTATCATCTGTGCCTCCTAATGCTGCCCGGAACTTCTTTACCAAAGGTCGCCTTGCCGCTTCCCCGTTTCCTCCTGTTCCTCTGCTGCGTCCTTCTTGGCTGTGCACAGAAGACAGCAGCGGTGCCACGAGGAGCAGCAGCGGCCTGTAGAGGATGGCAGAGCGCAAAAAATCAGCGTCACCATCTACATAAGGAAGAGGAGGGGAAGAGAAGCACGACTCAGGGGAGGATACAGGAGCACGGGAGTGCACTTGCTCTGAAGAAGAAAAAGAAGAAGAAGAAGAAGAGGTTCTTTGCCGTAGTGCTGCTTCTGCTGTGGCAGGCCGTGCTAGGGACGAATAAAGACTGCCAAGCGCGGATAGCACAGCAGCAGCAGGAGATGCAGCGAGGACGGAAAGAAGATGTGGAAAAGAAGCAGCTCCAGCGACAGCCCACAGCCACACGAGCCAGACGTCTAGCGGAGGAATGTCGAATATGCCGCTGGTGTAAGAACAGGGAGCACTTGGTTCGAACTTTGGGTTCCAGCAGGCGGGGCAGCTGCTGCTGCTGCGCATGCACAGGCTCGAGCTGGTGTTGCTGGTGACGTTGTTGCTGCCAGGTATCTTTCTCTCGAAAATATGCTGCCGCACGTTGCTACTGCAACCACGGTGGTAATGCCGCTGCAGAAACGGCAGCAAATAGTATGCACGCAAGACCGCACCTTTGGACGGTTGCGCCGCTGCGGCTGCAGCACGCGAAACAGCGTCAGACTGACGCTGCGGCTTTTCTCTGTGCAAGACCATATCTTGCTTCTGATGCCCTCTTGTGACTGTCACTGCACCAGGGAAATCGTGCTGGAGGCTGCAAGCCCTGCTGTTGTTTTTCCCACGACTACACCCACTGCTGCTGTCCTCTCCCCCGCAGCTGCAGCCGCGACCGCTGTTGTCGCTAGCTGCAGCCTGCTGCTGGCTGTGGTCGCTGTTGTTGCCTGAGCTGCCGCTGTTGCGGGTGCGTTGCAGCTGCAACTTCTGCAACTCTACAGGCAACGCAGCAGTACAGCTAGGTGGCCAGAAGAAAGGCAGGCACAAAAACTCAGCAGCAAGAGCACGCGCCTCTTGCACCAGCTGCAGCTGCAGACACGCTTCTATAAGGGTCTCATAGAATGTAATGACGCCTGACGCCCGGCTGCTTTCGTACAGTTGACGAGCGGTGTCGGCTTCATCAAAAAGGTGCAGCAGCTGCTGCTGGTGCAGCGGGGATTGCTGTGGCTGCTCCACATTTTGCTGGTGCACATGAGCAGTACTGTTGGAGCCACCGGCGCTGAGACTTCTGCTTAAGCGAGCAGCAGAAAGAGCTTTCCGGAAGTTGCTGCCGCGCACGACACGGGTGCTGCTCTCTAACGCTGCTCTAGCTGCTTCTGCTGCTGTCAAAGCACCTTGTTGCTGTCTCTCCCCTTGCTGTTGCCGGTTCTTCCGTGTTGCTGCTGCTGTCACACTCCAAGAACGTCGCATGCCAGGGGATCTCCGTACAGTGCGGCGCTCTACGGCTGTCGCAGGCTCTTGAACTTCCCGTCTCTCGTGCGGCACCTGCTGCTTGTTCGAAAGATTTGTGAGGAGAGAGCTTCTAACGGAAGCAGGTGAAGCTGCTTCAGGTGCAACCGCAAAAGAAGCAGAAGCAACGACGGCAGTCGCAAGAAGCGTAGGATAGGGAGGGAGGACAAGCACACTTTTAAGAAGGGCTCTCACATCATACAGGGCCTCCCACTTTCCCTCCAGCACCGCAGTGCCGCAGCAATCCACCAGAAGTTGAATTTCTTCATGCAATTCCGAACAGCGCTTACGCCAGTTGGTCATAAAGCTTACTGCTGGTGCGCCTGCTGCTGCTGCAGCAGCAGATGCGTCTGCTATCCCCCTGCCAGCGCCATGCAGGCGAGAACTGCGTTGGACTGAGGATGCGCGACGAAGAGAAGATAAAGGAGGCCTAAGAACGTGCAGCCGTCGTGCATATCGGTTGCATAACAAGTGGTCACAAAGACGGCTGAGTGGCTCCTGCTGCTGCCGTGAATGTTCATTTGTGTCTAAATCATTATGGTGGCACTGCCCTTTTGTCCGAGTCCATAGTTTTTCTCCTTTTTCTCGTAAGCACGACCGGTGGTCTGTTTCTTCTCCCTGAATGCCGGAGCTCGGCACCTCAGGGCTTGGCTGAGCTACTCCTGCGGAAGGCATCTTGAATCACAAGTGAAGAGCGGATTCGACGCAGCGGCAGCAGCAGCGCAGGTCAGCGTGAGGTCAAAGGAAAAGAAGATACAAACACACGCTTGAAAACCGAGGCGCAAAATCTGCGCAGTCGGCGGCTGAAGTCCGGCACATATACAAGAAGGAAAGCATTTCGATGAGTGGGACGAAAACCTCATATTCAATGAAAAGGGGAGGGAAATACATCAAAGGATCATCCACATGAAGTCCAGGAGTGGTTGTCAGCGTGCAGCGAATGTTCATACGCGCAGTATACATATGTGTGTATGTGTATGTGGTTACAAAGCGTTGTATACGCACGTAAATTGGCAGAAAACGTCTCGGGTGTGGCAGACGGCTGTGGTGCAAAGTTGTTTTCCACAGCCACGTGAGTCATACATTGCGGGAGCTAGAACAAAGAAGTTTCCCTGAGAGGTTAAATGCCTATTCAGGATAGCACACAAAAACAACTCCTCAAACGCTGGAGATTTTCCCCCAGAACTGGAAAAGACACGTGCTGGGAGGTTGCCCCTACATTATTTTAGAAGAGATTAAATGAGACGGTTGAATAGCTGGATAAGAGGGAAGACCTTGCAGAAGGACGAAACCAATTACGCGTGGTGAGAAACATGGCGCACTCACAATGGGGGGCCTAAGAGAGAAAGTCAGCCGAACCAGACCAGGCGGCCTCCCCAGGTTTTCCCAGGGCGCGACGACTTGTAATTCTAACGGAAACTGGTCAGACTCACAGAAAACATGAATATGTGGAACGACATTTTTCGCGGAAGTTTGTCTGCGAAGTCATCAATAACACATGTTGCTGAAAGCATTAGCCGAAACGTATTTCTAGCAGGCGCAGTAGTGGTGATGTCTGGATTTCGACGTGGACTATTGCTCTGCAGATTCTCGAAGCTGGCGAAGCGCGGGGACATTCAGCTGTACGGACACGGCAGCTCCACACGGATGGACCGTCGCCAGATCCGTCCCAACCCTCCCGCACACCGTTCGGGGGCCCAACTTGTGAATCAGAAGTGGGAAATTGCCGACCTCGTCCCCCCCCCCTCCTCCTGTTCTCCTTGCAAATGCACAATGCGATTCTGCCTGAGCAAGTTAGAAGCGCAGACGGAGGCAAAGTTAGGCAGGTGCACTTCTGCGGCACATTCTGTCGAGAAACGCACAAGGTAAAAAACGGCTCCACACTCAGCGTGCCACCTCATGAGGACTACTAGCCATCAAGCTAGCGTCAAGACACGTGGAAATAAGGGTCTCCGTACACTCGAGATCACCGCAGGACAAGATGCAAGCCTCCCCTCGATTCCCTGCCCTCGATGCGGCGTGTCAGGCATTTTTGCGGGGTAAACTGGAAATTTGCGAACCGGAACCCTTTACGCGTCCGTTTTAGCCCTTTGACCCGCGCCGACGTACCGCCGCGCGTAGGCGCATGTCGTTCTTGTGCGCCGTTGCGCGCGTGGCTACGCTTGCGGATCGGCGCGAGTGATGCCGTCATGCACACCTGCAGAAATGAAAGGCGGCTCAGCGTTTCACGGACGGAGACAAATACTGTAGACGAAACCTGTGTGTGGAGGGAACTGGTGGACTTTTCCCGTGTGATGTAACATCGAGGAGAGAGGACGTAAGGACAAGGATAAGCTGCGAATTTGTACATAAGGTCTGAACAATGCAAGTTTGTAGCGGTGGTAGAGGTAGGAGTAGCAGCAGTAATTTTTGTAGTAATAGCAGTAATAAGTGTATCTCATCATTCTGCCGTCTCAACTGGGGGTCCGGTGGGCTCAGTGGATCGGGAATGGACAATTTATTAGACAGTCCGTAGCAGACCTCCGCTCGATGCATGTACAAGCTACACTCTCTTTGTACTTCTGCCAATTTTTTCTGGATCTTCCTACGTGAGAATCCTTTTGTTTCTCCATGCCATTCCATCACGGACTGCGGCAGGTGCCGTTGTGTTGCCCGGCGTCGAAGTGGAAATCAAACAGACGGACCAATTTAAACAGTGTGCACCGCGGCCGACTTGAGAAGAGTGTCCGTAAACAGAAGCGCCGATGTTGCACAATAATGCGACGAGGACGTACATACATTTGATGAAGAAACGAAGAAATGCCACTTCCCAGAAAGCTAAATTAGAGGCCGTGCAGAAAAAGATACACGTGGTAAGTAAACAGTAAAGTAGACAAAGTATCGGGACGCGAAGGCTGCTGCAAAACGGCAACATATACGCATCGCAGCCCTTCCTCCGGCAGATACCTCAAATATATGTGCATACACATGTACGTGTACAGAAAGGACAACACCACAGCCTTTCCCAAGGAACGACACTGTGAGACACTTCGTGAATCGCCGTGGCACACCTCTTCAAAGAGTGCATGTGTAGAAGTAGAAGTTGCCTTTTCCTGTGACACTCGCGTGCATAGGTGCACGGCAGTTTTCTAACATATTTGCACGCTGTATGTGTAGTACGTGTTTCCGCTAATCCATTTGTAAGTAGACAAGTATGCAGGTGCATATATTAGAATATTTGTTTGCGGCACCTTCGCCCCTGGAGCGTCAATCAATTTGTTTCACAATTACAGAGGCATTCGCGCAGGTGTCGGAACGGCATTTTCCTCGTCGTAATGCAACCGAGTGTGCATATATATGCATATATATATATATGTGTGTGTATCTTTTACACTCCAGCGTCGATGGGACTCTACACGTTGATACGTCGAACATTCCTTCCTTTCCATGAAGTGTGTCACCAGCATCTATACGTTAAAATCGAGTGTGTCCTGCGCATTCAAAATTCACCACGTCCCGCTGCCATCGCTCGCTGAGCACCCCCCTAGTTTTCTTGACAAGCACCAAAATGTGTCCTGCACATTCACAGGATACCACCTAGTACTGCCATCGCGTGCTGCTCTCCTTGCCAGTGCTTTTGGCAAACAGCAAATAATCGCGTTACGCCTGAGGTAGTGACTGCTGCGTCGAGTCGATAGAAGGACCTCCTCGAACTGACCTACATATGTTTTCCACATGCGAAGAACCAGTGTATCACATAGGCTCAGCCCGGCCACATATTTGCTGACCCATTGGCCCATGTTCGTCCAGTAGAAATAGGTACACAATTGTACGTATGTGTGACAACCTTCTGCTACAACATATACGCATGGGAAGTGGCATTATTGTCGCCTCGTGTCCAAGTCGTCACGGACTTCCTTGCAGCGAAATGTGACGACACTCAGTTTCAGTTTTGGCTAGTGACCATCGAAAATGTGTCGAGTCGCCCGGGTTCTGGAATGAAGTTCCTTTCCGCTTCATTCAGTGCCACTCCTACCGAAGTGGGAGCAGAACTACTCAAGGGCGTAGCTGCATATAATTAGTTGTGATGCCTCTCGTCGTCCCTTTTCACCCGGATTCACATTTTAGGCATGCTCTCTGGTTTGGCACTGCGTCATTCCCTTAATGCGTCAGCGTCGGCGACTCTGAACGCTTGGTGAACAGTGCTTTTGGGCGAACCTTAAATATCGTGTGGATTCTCTTCGTACAGCGTCATCTTTTCTCCTAAGGATAGACACATATTCGCATACGCATGAATATATACAAATACACGTACACAGATATGTATACATGTATATATGTGCGCGCGGCTGTCGCAGGTACTTCGGTCCACTCGAAACAATCTCGTACATCTCGAGGACATGTAGAGTGTCCATTTGCCACAAAAAGGGCCTTCTGGAGACTTACGTGCAGCATGATCTCTTTAGAAGATGCGTGCAGCTTTTGTTTCCGCTGTTTCGGCGGGAACACGGAAATGTGTGACATCCCGATTCGTGCACCTCACTGAATTTTCTTTCTTCCCAAAAGTTAACGCGACAGTGAAGTCAGTTTCTCTCTCAATCGTAATGGGCCCGTCTCTACATTTTGGCCTCCGAGTATTTAGAACTAAAACGTGTCCTTCTTCTGGTCCACTTAGTAACACATACATTTCAATATTTCCGGTGTCGGCAGATGTACACGGAAGTGAAATATTGTTCTCCCTACTTTAGACGTTTACGTCTTCTTTAACACTTTCGTCTTGAGTCACCCATTCTTGCGAATTGTACAGCGAATAATATTGTGTGAAACATTTGGAAGAAGCCGTCCTCCGTTCTAGCGTATTTGGTAACGTGACACGCAGCTGCTGCTTCTGTCTTCCCTGGCACTCTCGCATGAATTGCACGTCAGCTCTTTTCTGTCCTTTTTTCTTTCTTATGGGACGAAATGTGCGGCGAGTGTTTACCAGTTTTCTATGTGGAATCTAGGTACATCCACTATACAGGGTTTCACTCGGAAAGCGTTCCACTGCTTGCTTCTGCAGACCTTCAGTTTTTGAAATATATATGTAGGGACACACCTCTCAAGGTATGGAGGGATTATTCAAGTTCTTGTAGTCCACGCGTCTGCGTGCAAATCGGCACGTCTACAGATAAAATACGTAGGTATCCTCAACAAGTACACATCTGTATTTACGCGTCTATAAATGTATACAGCACCACACACATGTTTTCAAACTACATGTCACATCCAACCGTATATATGTGTGCACGAATACACACACACGTGTGAAGATTCAACAAAGTATGCACTTTTACACACGCGCATAAATATTTATATATACACGTGAAGCGTGGATTCCTCATTTCGTCCGTGGGATTCACATTCCATTTCGTGTGCAGGGGATGCTTTCACCGCAGCAAAGTACACACTCCTTCCCGCCGTCAAAAAACGCAACATTTCTTCTTGCGTCTCCATGTGTTCGTTGTTTATACGTACAGATGCTGCGCCACCTACAGTATATACACAATGTCTCTCACACAAATCCGTATACAAGGAGTTGTTACGCAACCTTTTATCCAGAGTTACCTACTCTGATATAATAAAACATTTGTATTCAGCACACTACGTCTTATACTACACACTTGTATTATAGAGGAACGTCCTTCAATATGCTATGAAACCTACACAATGCAGTACTGAACCAAGCACCATCCACTTATATAGTAGGCGCAACAGCGTATTTGTGTGTACATTTTATAACACGCGGTACATTACCCATGTGCTCTGCCACCTGCCGAATACTACCAAAATTAGAATTCTCCGTGCAGTTCGTTGCCCAGTGCGATAAACCGCATATGCGCTGCAGGCATGCACGCACAAGTGTGCAGATAGATTCGCGACTCAGATGAACAAAGTAGTGGATAGTACCGACCTGCATAAAATGAAGAAAAATGCTGTAGTTCTCACCAGCACCCACACGAGAAATATATATATATATATATATGTATGTATGTCCGTCGTGGAAGTACACGCGTGTGCACGTGCACGCGTGTCCGTATGAATCGTGAACGGCTTCCGGAACGAGAAATGTCGAAACTTAAAGTAAGGTAGAGAGCACCGCCGTGCAAATGGATGCATTTCCATCTGCCCCTTACAGAGGTAGAAGCAGAGCTAGAAGGTTGAACGCCTGTCTTCTCTGCTGGTCTTTTGGCAGTACACGCCAAGGCAGCAGCTTCTCTCTACGCAACCAGTGCAGCCGCACCAGCAGCAGCTTTCGGTGTGGCCACCTACGCGTAGAAGCTGATACATGCATATATATATATATAAGAGAGACACCTACATATATGTATACGTGTGCACGCCTCCTATGCAGTCTATAGACACAGAAGTGCATGTGGCGTGCAACGTCCGCTTCATGTGTCTCTACAGGAAGCGACCTTATGGCTCTGTCCGCCGGTGTATGTGTACCTGCTTGTGAGGAGTGTAGGGCGTTTCAATCTACGAGAACGGCAGCTCTGCTGAGAAGAGTAGAAGTAGTTCAGTCGGAAGAACGAAATGTGAGCGTGCAGTGCTTTGTGTATGGGACAAGTCCGGCGGCTACATGGGTGGCTTCAGTAGCCGCAGCAGCGCAGTAGAGACGCAGCAGGGCACTCGTCGGTGCCGTTAGATGCGCTGCTTCAGCAAACGCAGCTGGCAGTATCGAAAGTCTTCCGTCTTTCCGCAGCAAAATAGCTGCTGCTGTTACGAGGTCTGTAATTGCTCCTGCTGCTCCACCCGCGCTGCTGCAGTGCTGTGTCTACCGCTTCTTTCTTTGCTGCTGTTGCTGCTGCTGTTGCAGTCTCGCTGCCGTGTTGGTCCAGCCAGTAGTCGTTGCTGTTATTACCACTGCTCCTCCTGGTGTTGGTGATATTGCAGATGCTGCTGCTTCCCCGTGAACGGTTTTACACGTGCTACTGCAACTGCTGCTGCAATTGCTGTGACTGCTGCTGTTGCTATCTCGCTAGCGTTCTCAACAGGGCTGTTCATGCTACCTTGCAAAAGTAGCCATCAGGCCACTACTGCTGCTGCTATGCCTGCAAATTTCTGGTGTTGTCGCAGCTGCTGCTTTTTCTGCTGCGTTCGCTGCTGCTGCTCTTGCTGCTGTGGACGTGCGATATTGCTGCTGCTGCTGCTGCTGCTCACTCGCTGCCGCCGTGTTGCCGGCCTGGCCTGACGCATCTGCAGTGGTTGAATCGCTTGGAGGAGTTCTCCTGCTGGCCCGACACTGCGGCTGCTCCTGCCGTTGTTGCTGCTGTTGCACTGGTAGCGCTGCTGCTGTTGCTGCTGTCAAAACTCCTCCCGTCACACTGCTGACACTGCCCTGCCGCCACTGGTGCTGCTGCTGCTCCTCCTGCTGCTGCTTCCGCTGCTCGCCTAGTGTTGGCAGGAGACAGCAGGGCTGCTGCTGCTGCTGCTGTTTCTGAGGATTTACGTGGCAGCTGCAGCGCCTGCGCGCTGCTAGGGGAACTATCAGAAGGCGTTGCTGCAGCTAGCTGTCCCTGCAGGATACGAACGCCAGCAGGACCTGCTGCTGGTCCGTCTGGCTCAGAAGCTGCTTCAAAAGACGTTCCTGCTGCTGAAGTTGCTCGTTCTCTTGCTGGTGCTGCACAGGGATGCAACGCCTGTCGCCAGTCATTCCAGCTTCTCCTTGCCCTCCCTGGCAAAAACACACAAAAGAGAAAAACAGCCACCACACATCAACGCTAGTCGACATACTGAATCTCTCGACCTGCATAGACACGTACGAACCGAGGGAACGTGTACACTAATGGCAGTATACACGCTCGCATATACACATATATATATATATGTGCGCAGCAGACGGGTGAGATGCATACACACACAGTCATACATATATATACACACAAGTACGTCGTCATAGGGAGATTGTACTTTGAGTACTGGGACGACATATAAAGAGATATACATATGTAGAAAACACACAAACACACGCATACACATATATATGTATGAAGTGTGAATAAGGTGTGGAGTTTTACAGAGAGACACACGAATTGACGACACGCAAATATTTCGTTCCGGTCTCTTCGTGACGCACGTAGGAGACGCTGTGATGAAGACGCAGTGTTTGCTGTGCAACGTACCCAACCTGTTTTCCGTATAGTTTGAATTTTAATACGCATCTTTGTGTGTATACACTTCTTTGTGTGCATATATATACATGTACTTCTATGTCTGTTTCCCCACAAACACTTGTTATTCACGCAGCCTTCGTCTCGAAAGAACGTCGCTTTCTTTCAGCCTCAAAAGACAAGACGACCTGAACAAGACAAGACGATAGTATACTACTTACGAGCACCCAGTGTCCATATATATATATATATATTTCTTTTTCCTTCTCACGTAGACCTGCACATCAATATATAGACATATATATACATACATAAATAGATACAGATATATACATGTTTATAGATACATGTTTATATACATTTATATATCTCTACATTTATATAGAGATACATCTATATAGACATATATATATACGTACATACATACATACGGAGATAGGTATAGACATATACATGTTTATATACATTTATATATCTATACATCTATATGGACATATATATACACGTATAGACAGATATATGCGTCCCCCCCCCCCCCCCGAACCACGTATATCTTTATACGCATCTCCATTTATCTATAGACACAGATAGCTATACACTGGAGTACGTAGATACACACACACACATATACACACATACACACGTGCTTATATATACGCAGATACACACACACGTGTAAGTTCTATTGCTACAGAGATACTTGTGAATCTACATATTGAGTTTATACGACTGTACGAAGGCGTACGTAGAGACGCAGACATACACACATGCGTATACACACGCGTATACATATACGTGTATATATATAGTTTTGCCACACAGACACCTCTACACACACGTTTATACACGAATATATATGACGAGTTTATACGGCTGTACAAAGGCATACGGAGGTACACACATATACACACCACTACGTGCCTATATATATATACGCGTATCCACAGAGATAACTGTATGTGTTTTATATATATGCTATTGCCACACAGATTCCTGTACCCTCATACACGTACATATATATATGTATGTAGTGAGTTTATATGAGTATAAGTAGGTGTACGAAAACGCGTAGACATAGACAGGTGGTTGTCCATGGATTATTATATATACATCTATTGTGTATAGTAAGATTAGGTGATGGGGCGTGGTTGTGCAGGAAGAAGCCGGTGTGTGGAGGAGCTGCTTTAAAGACTGGCACGCCATTTCTACAGACGCTCAGACCCGCAGGCCTACGTACACATATCGCTGTACATACACACACGTGGATATGGCTACATATGTCCACCAGAATGGGGCAGAATTATCTGCATGCGACATCCTTGTCCACGTCCACAGGTGGCTGCTGGTGGCTCCTACACGAGGCGTCGGCACAGACTCGCAACTCGCAGCCAGAGGACTCAATATCAACAAAATGACTGCATGCGGGCGCATGCTCGAAATTCCCACACACACCTCCATGCATTAACCTCGCATATATATACCCGTGCAACAGAGGTGCACATGTAGACCGGTGGGTGGCCTATGCAGAGACACAAACAGACAGGAAGACAGAGACGGAGACACAGGCATAGACGATGGAGAAAAAGTACGTACATATATATGGAAACACAGATACATGTGTCCTATATATGAGATAGAGGAAGACTATACATACATACACATACATACACATACACATACACATACATATATATATATATGTATATGTATATAAACACACATATCTATGTTCTTTCTTGGTATATATGTATGTGTGTAGGCACAGTGGTTTACTTGAGCATATCCACATGATGTACACATCTACTACACAGATGTCTATGTATACACATACAGGTTCTGCAGTACAAACGTAAACACATATATTATATATATGTGGAGCTCTACGTTACACAAGTACTCCTCCTGTTCCCCTACGTGTGTATACATAGACATCTGTGTAGATATGCTCAAGTAGACCACTATGTCTATACATATATATATACCAAGAAAGGACATAAATATGTGTGTTTATATACATATATATATGTGTGTATGTATATATAGTCTTTCTCTATCTCTTTTATAAGACAAGCCCTGGGGTATAGTCCAAATATATATATTCATATGGGAGACTTGAGCTTCGATACAAAATATACACATTCTACAGACGGGTAATACACGTACCGAGTCAGAGAGACAGAGAAAAGTAGACATCCAGCAGATATACTGCTGTTTTGAAGTTTTGAGTCCTTCTTGAACTTCCCACGTACACATTTACAGAAATACTACGGGACTGTGTACTACTCACCGGTGTACATGCATATCGGCGCAGACGCAAATACGGGGAAAGCAGATATGTACAAGTAGGGAAGACAGACCCTCAATTTATACAGAAGGACATTGCAGTTTGTCCAAAAAGAGAAGCACCATGCGCACAGACAAAAAAGATCTTCCCTTGATTCGGGTCTCCACGCCCACACCCCCACACAAACGGAGATGCATACATACACACGTACGATGACATACATATACACACATGCATATATACACAGACGTGTATACGGATACATACATAGATATACCTCTATACATACACGGACATACATATAGACACAGATGTACACAAATTCACATACGTACACCTATACATAGATATACATGCACACACGTCTATACATATACACATACGTACACATGTACATACATACACATACATATATACATACCTATATATACATACATATATACACATACGTACACTAACACATACGTACACATACACATACGTACACTAACACATACATATATACACATACACATATACATACACGTATACATACATACACATATACATACATATACATACATCTTCATACATATTCATACATATACATACATACACATATACATGCCTAGACATACATATATACACACACGTACACCTGCACATACGTACACATGCACATACGTACACATACATATATATATACATAGACATGCACAGACATACATACATATACACATACATATATACACATACATATATACACATACATATGTACACGTACATATATTATACACATACACATATACACATACATATATACACACACATACACATACACACATGTACATACACGTACATACATACATATACATACATATACATATACATACACATATATATACACATACATACACATATATATACATAGATACACATGAAAACTAGATTTGATCGTTCATATACAAGCAAGGAGATCCATCGGTGTCTGCAACGTCAGGCGGGTAAATTTTGATGTGATAGAAACGAAGGAAGTTGGGAAGAAGAGATCCTCGTTGAAAACGTCATACATGACTTGTCTACGATAAGAAAAGAAGAAGAGGTGGTTGTGGTATACTTTTGAAGTCGCAGAGGAGCCCGCATAGAATGAAAGGGCAGCGCCTTTGGGAAAGAGAAACACGTCTCCGTATCGAAGGGAAATGCTGCAGCAGTAGCCTCTCTTTTTGTTCTCCTCCTTCTCCTTCTTCTGGTCCTTCCTCAACACGCTGTCGACGCTGTTCTTCTGTCTCTTCTCCCTGCTACTGCTGCTGCAAGGTTGCTGCTGCTGCTCCTGCTGCCGCTGCCGAACCCGAACGACGCAGTCCACAGGCGCGTGATACACCAGCAGCAAACCCGCAGACCCCTGCAGCAGCGGCTCGCACTCCTCCTCCTGGCCAAACTCCCCGCCCCCGCATTGACCAGCAAAACAAGGAGAAAAAGAACAAGCAACAACAGCAGCAGCAACAGCAGCAGCAACAACAGCAACAGCAGCAGCAACAACAGC
>KL647288.1:108100-155350 GCA_000727475.1 Sarcocystis neurona | reverse complement strand
GAGCAGCAGCAGCAGGCGCCGCAGAAGCAGCAGCAGCAGGCGCCGCAGAAGCAGCAGCAGCAGCAGGTGTCGCAGAAGCAGCAGCAGCAGCAGCAGGCGTCGCAGAGGAAGCAGACAGCGTCGTGGAAGAAGCAGCGACAGGAGCAGCAACAGCAGCCGCAGGAGAAGTGGGAGAAGAAGCAGCAGCAGCGATGAGCTGCAGGTGGGTTGTTGCTGCTGCCTTGGCGAGACTAGCGACGAGCGACGCAGACGCTGGCAAACCCCAAGCGTAATGCTGTACGACCGGCTTCAGCTGCAACGCAAGGACAGGCCTTTTCCTCAAAACTCCGCGGTAATCCATTTTGGCTCTGCTGCTCTATTCAAAACTTGCTGCTTCTCCTGACACTCCTGCACCCCCTGCTTCTTCTTCTTCCTCTGCTGCTTCCGCCGCTGCCGCTGCTGTTCCTCCTACTGCAGCGGCTGCTTCTTCCTCTCCTGTCTCTGCCCCTGCTGCTGCTGTTCTTGCTGCCGCAATTCCTGCCTCTTCGACTCCTTCCGCCGCAGCTGCTTTTGCTCACGCTGGGGAGCCTTCCCCTGTTGTGTCGCTGCCTGCTGTTGAATACGCTGCTCCTTCTGCCACTGCTGCTGCGTCCCCTGCTTCCCTTGTTCTGCCGCGGCTCGCTTGCGATCACTTGCTGCTCTTCTGTCAACTTCCCGAAGAGGAAATGACAACAATAGGAAGCGTTAAAGATTTTCAGCCCCTTGCGGCCCCGTCTTTCCCCGCTGTCGGAGCGCGCTTCGAGACCCGACCGCTCTCTGCTGCTCCTGCTGTGCTCCAGCTGCTGCTCCACTTCCGAGTCTATGGCTTAGCTCAGTGCTTCTGCTGCACACCTGCCTCAGCGACTACCATCCAGACCGCTGCTGCTGCTGCTGCTTCTGCTGCTGCTGCTTCTGCTGCTGCCGCTTTTGGTGCTGCCCCCTTCGCTGCTGCCGCTCTACTACTGCTGCTTTTGCTGCTGCTGCTGCTATTGCTGCCTTAGAGCGCTCCCTTTTGTGCTCCGTAGTCCCCTCGCTGCTCCTGGGGCGGCTGGGGTAGCGCCTGCAATGGCAGCAAGGGCAGCGGCTCTAATATCAGTTGTCGCTTTACTACTACTACTAATAATAATAATAATAGTAAAGCCGCTGAAATGATAGTCATCCGTAGATGTGTGAGGGACAGTAGTACGTATGGGAGAGCTGCCTGCGTGTACATAGCTGCGATGCCGCTGCAGACGACGCTGCTGCAGAGTGTAACTACGGCTGCTGCTCTCAGCAGTGCAGCTCCCCTGACGACTCTGTTGGCGGAACTGCAGTTGCTTCTCCGTGGCTTGCGGCTGCCCGAAGAGCCCTGGTGGTGCCGCTGTAGAAGCCGCCACTGCTGCTCTTGTTTTGTTGCTGCGGCAGCATCGCGTTCTGCCGTAGAAGTCGTCCTGCTGCCGTGGCGGAGGCGGTACTGCTACTGCGGGAGCTGCTACTGCAGTGAAAGCTGCCGCTCAGCAGGTAGCTCCTGACGGTCTCGCTGCAGCTGCTGCGAAGGGAAGGAGGAGGAAGAAGAGAGGTGGCAAGACGAAAAAGAAGTAGACGAAGAAGGAAAAGAAGACGAAGTTCTCTTGAGATAGGTTAGGTACCAGCAGTAAAGGAAACTGGAGCAGAAGTCCTGCTGTGCAACACCAGCAATAGCAGCAGCAGCAACACAGCACCAGCAAGACCAGCTAGAGCAAGAAGACCCGCAGTAGTAACAACACCAACAGATGCAACTGCAGCAGCAACAGAACTGTAGTCGGCGCGAGAGCTGCACCCTAAAGGGATCCGCGGCACGCAGCAGCAGCTGCCGCAGCACGAGAAGAAAGAGGACGAGCGAGAGTGCGGCACAGAAGCAAAAATACACGAGAACGCAGCTGCCAGCCACCGAGCACCAGTCGAAGGAGCTTGACAGCGGCAGGGCAGCGGGAGAAAAGCACCGGTAGGATCTCGCATTCCAGCAGCAACGGCAGTAGCAGCCTAGTTGCGGCGGCACCAGAAGAACGCAAACACGCGAGAGAAGCAGCCAAACAGTACCAGCAGCATTCCGCCGCAGAGTACGAACAGTCGCAGTTGCTTTGACGACGGCACTAGCGCAGTTGTAGAACACGGAGGGCTGTTCACACGCTGCGGTGGATGCACACCTGCGCGGTGTACGTACACCCGAACGCGCGGCCTGCGTGTCCGCAGAGAGAAACGGAAAGGAGAGGAGAAATGACACGAAGTTGGACGTAGTAAAGGTGGTGGAACTGCGGTGTTGTTTGATTCTTCCTCCATTCACGCAAATGGGATGCTCGAGGGCGGCCGGCAGAGGTGCACACACAGAACCAGCCGCATGCGAGCGCGGCCTCGCGCCTCACTCACCCAGAGGGGTGTCGTGACACCTCATCGCGTGGTGTACGTCCCCTGCCCCGGCACGAAGAAGAAGGAGAGGGGGCAAAAAGTTGACTGGCTCACGCTAGATTTAATGAAGGAGAGAACTGATAAGAATAAGTACAAGTGAAATGCGTGACCTGCGAGTTTGACGCGGGCGTAAAACTGCGGCAGAATATGGACACGCAAACAGACACACACACGCACGCCCGCAGCGTACCCATGTGCATTCGTTTCTAACGCGCAGCAGTCGCCGTGTCGTTACGGCAGTAGACACTTCTTACAGAAATACAACTTTCTGGACATATAGGGATGTACACCTTGGTAGACAGATCCAGATGCGTGTACACATTGTTCTGCCTGTCTGTATACATCCGCATATGTGTATATATGTATATATGTGTATCCCCACGTGTACGAACGTGCCTACGTCTGCATTGATGTTGAGCGCTAGGAACACATGCGTGCATACTGCGTATGCATACGAGAAGCGTGTAGTGGGTTAGATTTTTCAGAGTGGAAACGTACACGTATCGGGGGTCAGTAGGCTTCTTCACGCGAAAATATCACATTCCTACCGACTACGTGTATATCAGCTTACTTCTAGATGTGCGTATAAGTGCGTGCACTTATTACGCAGATACGGATATGCGCATGACTGTAAAACTCCATAAAAGGCACAGCCGATATTTTCCTACGTTGACGAAATTCAAGGAGGTTTGTCAACATGCATACAATTGTAGACGTAATTTCGGAAGGAGGAAACGAGCGTTAGACGGCGGCAAAAATCCTTCCATGAACTTCGGGTTTTCGTAGTCAAAAGACTGAATCGAGGTGTGGAAGGGGCGGCAGCAGCAGCGTCGCGCACAACAGCAGCAAGCGACAGCGACAAGGGCCGGCCAACGGCAGAACACGGACACAACAGCTACTCTGCGCCACGAGGAAGAAGAAAAAATTTGAAGCAGGAAGGGCAGTGCTGGGTGCTGCGTCTAAATACAAAGGCACAAGTAAATAGTGTCGCCACGACGCGGTCGCGAAGCCCGACACACACCTGGACCGCTTCACAAAGGAATCGCCAGCTACAACCACGCTGCCAGCAGAAACTGAACAGCAGGGTTACACTGGGAGAACCTGCTTCCTTCTGACTGCACTGAAAAGTGCAATTCGTCTATTCAAATACTAGAGTTCACTCCTGCTTCTACGTAGTACTTGTCTCTTCGCAACCTAATACAGGGGGGGACGCAACCTTCTTACGTTAAGGAACTACAAGTGTGTGTTTGTCTGTCTGTGTCTGTATGTGTATACCTGTATATATATATATATATATGTGTCTGTGTGTGCATACGTGTGTGTGTATATATATATTTGTGTATTTGTGTGTGCGTATATATATGTGTGTATGTGCGTCTGCAGGTGTGGGCGTGGATGTGTCTGAGCGTGCACGGGTATGCATGTGCCACTCCAGAATTGAGGGTAACGCTGCAACAGCGTGCTCTTCATAGTGTCTACTCTACGCATTCTAACATTTATCTGTGGGCCAATGGACCCCACGTTACACACATTCTTCGACAAGTGAACATTCGGTACACCTATACATATATAGGTGGAAGCACAGGTGCAAGCCCACGAGTGTAGACATACGTAACGTCTTGGTTTTCAGCGATAGTGAATCATGTACGTGACATGGTAAAAGACATCCCACAAAAGACGGTGCACTTGTGTATGTAAAGCAAACACCACATACAAATCAGAAACTATCGCTTTTTTTCAGACGGCACGAATGCATTTTTGTATGGTTTCAACTCCTCCATCATACGAATTAAAAACTATCGCTTTTTTACACGGCTCGAATGAAATATCACCCTTACAAATATATAGGTCGGACGGGCAGAAATAGCGACTGTGCGAGCATACGCTACCATTGTTTCACGGTTCCTCAGGATACCAGGCCGTACAACATGGTGTACCGCACCGTGTGCAGGCGTTTATAAACAACGAAACACAGGAATTACCGCAGAGTGGCGTGGTGGAAGACCCTTGCGGGAAATATCCGTATGACCAGGTTTACTTTTGTCGCCCTTCGTAGGGAGACGCAGTGTGTTTACTTCCACATGCTCGTAAACATTTCTGGCCGTGTGGGAAATTGTCTTGGTTCAATGCTCTGTTGTTCGGCGCACGAACAACCAGAAGCTGGCTGAGTTTGCAGGAATGCAAGCTCAGAATCACAAATGAAGACAAATGCCGGCAAACGGTCCCGACCGCACATCGTGGCAGCACCACCAGGTGTTGATCTGTACCTACAACTGAAGGAGCAGTAGTGACGGAAGCGCACTGGCACTGGCGTGAGAAGTAGCTGTCAACTCAGCCCAAGCCGTCCCCCTCCTGGCTGTACTAAAGCATGCATCAGCAACAGCAGATATGGGAGTCGCACAACACACACGATTGGGGCGGCAGCTGTGAAAGAAGCTGCACGATAATTCGCGGCCGCACCGTGTGTATGTGCGTGAATAGACACGCCTACATGTACAGGTGTAACAATTAGGGCGTTTGCGCCAAGGTGGTGTGCTCAATCGTGGTTAAATTATCGACAGGAATGGAATAGTATACAAAGTCGGAGCACCTGCGAGGACGTGGGTACCTGGTGGTTATTGTCTCCCAAGTGGGCTGTACGTTCCCCGCATAATTTAACGGATGGAAATTGTTGCCATGGCAGAAGAAGGCCTCGTACCTCTCTTTTGCCTGAGTCCCCTACATGGTAGGATGCGTCAGAATCATCGTGGACCAGATCTTCACAAAAATGACGCACACTCGATCAGAAGTCGCACACGATCACATAGAACAAGGGCTGACAAAGATGGGGGCGCAGCAGCAACGACGCAGTAGCACGAGGACACGAAGACCAACACGAGTACAAGAAATGCCCTTCAACACTTCAAGAGACTGGTTTTGGCATCCCTTCAGACGTGTCGGTTTTTTGAGCCCTCCTTGTGGGGACGAGGTACATCACCTGCAGTTGTCTCCTATGTGGGGTGTACGTGCCCCGCATACTTTATCGGCAGGAAAGTGCTGCCTTGGAGAAAGAAGGCCTTCTACCCCTTTTTTGCTCCAGGCCCTGAGGCAGAGCTTGTTTTCGGTGTGTCCACTCCTGCGGCCGGCACGCGCGGTCCAGCAGCGGCAACAGCATTGAAAAACGGGCACCCACCACATCGGCAGGAGCAGGTAGACGAGGCGCTGGCGCGCAGCGAACACTCGCGGTCGCAGAGCAGCAGCACACGCGCACGCACAGAAGCAGATACATGAAGGAGCAGCTGATACAAGCGGGTGGGGTATTCCTGAACTGTCTGGATACTCTGCTGGCCGGAGGGCGGTTCTTTCCTTTTTGGCAGGTAAATGCGCTGCCGCCACTTTTCGCCGTGGCCCGTCTTCTCCACCAAGCCTGCGGACGCTGCGGACCAATTTCTATTCTTAGTGAGCCTTCGCTCTGATGCTTCTTGTCGTGGACTGGCTTGCACAAGACGGGATCGCTGGCCGCATCACGAACACAGCAGACACACGTACACGAACACGAAAAGATCTACGTGAGCGATTCTATCTTCCTCGCACGCTCTTTATTTGTTAGATGACTTTTGGCTTCTCAGGAAAAGCCAGAAGAGTTTTTCTGCTCAGTCCTCCCCGGATCTTCTTGCTTCGAGAATCCTCACGATATATGAGCGCTCTGTACAAAGAGTTCCGTGGTGGCTCGCCGTTCTTTCGGGAGTAATCTCTGCAATGCGCCATACCGAGGTGTCCGCTGTGCTTCCGGTGTGCCACTGATACTACCTCTACTACTTCTCGCCTGCGGATGTCCCATGCTACCTCTCCACATGTCGTTGTGCGGGTGTCGACCACGTGAAACTGCAACATTGCACGTGAGGCCGCTGGTGGAGTGAGATGGGGTGCGAACGATAGAAACGGCGAGTAGAGAGTCAACAGATGTCCGCCCGTCCTCACTACTGGCCGATCACTACTGTAAAGCCATCTCTTCTGCACACTTCCCTTGGGCTACTGCCGGGCACTGGCTGCTGCAGGCTACCCCGTTGCCCGGTTTTTCAGGCGTCCTGTTTAACTAAAGCCCACATATCTGCACAAGTGTACGGATATGTGCACTCTTAGGGACGTACGCGCACCTGGACAGTCATGTACTAATGTACAAACAGGTGCATAGAGTGTCACTCCGTTGGGTTGACTGCATTTTCGAACGTAGTGAAGAAATCTGCCTCCCTGATCATCCCTTCATTCACCTTTCTCGTACAGGGATGGACGCAGCTGTGGCTGCGAACTCAATGAAATTTTACTTTCTTTTGTGTCCACACTTTTTCTGTCCTTGTTCTGCGGTCCTTTTTCCGGGTCAGTGTGAACCAAAGAGATGTGCGTTTGATAGACAGGCTCACGGATACTTAAGAACGTGTACTATCAAAACACTAGTATAGTTTAGTGTCGGTTGCTCGGTGTGTTTCATTTTTCCTCCTGTTCCTCCTCGATTGGGCCTCGATGATCAACCTTCCACCATTCTCTGCGACAATGTTCCTCACAGCGAGGGCAGACAGAGTTGTTGACATAGCCTGAGTCCGCGTTGTTTTTCTGGTAGTGACCGCAAGTCTCTCCCTCCATTTTCTACGTTTCTGCACTACGTAGGCCTAAACAAGAACACCAACAACAGCGACAATGGGGGGGACTGCCCTTTTCTTACTTTAAAAGGAACGGTGCGTTGTCACAAGGATCACCAGCAGCAGAGACTGTTGAAATCAGAGCAGGAGTAATATATGTAAGAGTCTCGGTTTCCACAGTAAGTATTCTCCTTCGGATCGGAATTAGCACGTACAAGACTGGGTGACAACGTACTGCAAAGACTCTTTACACTTCCCCGCTTGAAGCTTTCTCGTCTTCTCTGTAGTAGACCACAGCGGCTGGAGCATCTCTTATTTCACCTTAGCCGTAAGCTGTGGCATTTGCAGACCAGGAGCAGCGCCAAAAGCAACGTCATCAATTGCTTAAGAAGCTGTTTTGGAGCCGTCTGCTTCGCTCTACGTTCGAGCGATCAGCGGCCACATAAAGCAGCAGCTTCCTCCACCAGTCAAGACGACAAAAACGACATTTTTAAGCACCCGTGATGATGATCTGCCTGCGGTAGCCATTCCCACGTGGACACACGCGTGTGACTAATGTAGCAAGAGGAGAAATATGTTTTCGCGGCAGGACTGGCAAGGGCAGCGGTGATACAACACTGCGGAGATAAGAATATTTTATAATACTTCGCCTTTTCCTGTGTGGGTTTCTTGATAAGAACTCGGGCTCATAGTTCTACTGCCGGCAGAGAATCCGGTGAAGAATGTAGGTGAGGGAGAACTTGCTTTCCAACTGCGGGTGCACCTTCTTAGGAATCTGGTACCTGCACAAAGAAGATAGCCCGAGGAAGAGCAACGGAGAGAGCACGACTGAGATGGTGATCCTCAGCACTGTTGTACAGCAGCTTTACGCGGTGTGAAAGTCGTTAACGATTATGTATAGCAGACGCCTACTGCGTTTTTCTGAAGTTGTGTATTGAGCATCCACAGATATGTACAGGTGTAAGGTTTGCAGGATAAACAGACCGATACACGAATATACAGTCCAAAGGAGAAAGCTACAAATAGGTCGGCAGCTCCGGAGAATGGGAGACACAAACACAACGAAGCTGTACCACGTTTTCTAACCAAAGCATTCTGAACACGCGGACTGGCACACGTGGTGGCACTGCTTTACACATATTAAGGTGGAATAATTCTGGTGGCGTGGAAACAAACAAATTATCATTTGTAATTCTCTCTTCGCGCCAACCTGGTAAGAAGGTCACACGTAACCAGCTGTCAAGTTGTAGTTGTCGATATTTGGCACTTGTAGGGCTGCAGCTGTAACATTTTGACGAGGCTGTGGTCTGTGAACTGCGCTACTTTTCTTTACAGGAAGTGGTGCCTGTTTGCGTCACTCTTCAGGTGTTACAGCGGGTAGCAAACGCCGTGCGATGTCGACACGTTTCAATTTTGACACCGGAGTTTCCCGACAGTCGCAGATACAAAATTTGCCTCACGTAGACTGCTCAATATGTTACTGTCTCTGGAGTAACTTATTCGAGACGTCTTAAGTCGGCACCAAGTGTTTCTGAGTCGCTTGTCAGCGAAGCTGTACAAAGGACGTATGAGGATAATTGCACAGTGAAATTCACTCAAGCATAGAACATAAATATATCTATGCATATATGTTTATATTAATATATCTTGTGTAGATATTCGCGAAGATAAGGCAACGTAGGATTACACGTATGTGCGTGTATACATCTGTAAGCCAAGAGAAAAGTTGTGTTGCTTTACTTTCATATGAGCATAAGTTTGTACGCAGTTTCCACTGGACTAGTTCAGATACTTGTTCCCACCTGCGGGGGATTAATATTTCCTCCCGGCGAAGTCCTAAGCCCCTGCTTCCGTCCTGTGCCTTGCAGAAATGTCCTCGGCCCTCGCCAAGCGGGCCAGTCACGCGCCTCGTAGCGTCTTGCTACGTACTGGGTTTACGTCAGCTACCCGCAGTTTACGCATCGACAGCATCAGCAATAGCATCACATGGAGGAGAAGGGGCAGCAGGACCACGGGCAGAGGGTGGTTCAATAACTGCTGCAGTGTCAGTATTGCAGATAACAGCAGCAACAGCAACAGCAGTGGCGACGGCTGCAGCAGCAACAGCCACTACATCCAGAATGACTGCAGGAATGAGAACGCCGTTTCGAGCAACCGTAACGAGGACGCAGGCATCAGCTTTAGCAGTTTTACAAGAGCACCGTACGGTGGCGCATGCCGTGGGCGGACACGCTTCTTCGTCTTTCTTCCTCTCACACTGCTACTTTCTCTAGTCTGGTGTTTTTGTACTGCTGAACGCCACGTAGGTGCAGCGAACAGTGCAGATCCGCCTGTGACTCGCAGCACTCCTTCACATCAACAACCGCGCACTTTTCGCTGGCCACTGCATAGATCGTCTTCCTCAGACACGCTGTCGGCATCGCCTGCAGGAGGGTCTGCCGCTTCACCATCTCCAGCAGCAGAAGAGGAATCACCAGTGGAAGAACAACCTTTTGAACTGTCATCACTTGTGACGGGGAAGAACAGTCAAGGCACAGGTTCGCTCACTCCTTATCAGCTAGAATTGCCCGTTGCACCACACGGACGCATAGGCAACACAGTACACAAGAGTATGTTGATAGTAGAAGCACAAAGAAAAGCACGACAAAGAGCGAGCGCGTGCGGATGAGACAGTTACGCGAGCAATCGTATACAGAATCCACGCAAGACGTGTTGTAGATATATCACACGTATCCATAAACGTAGACGCAAAGATGCACACGTTGCGGCACACATATAAACGTGTGTAAAGGGCAGAAGCCCACTTACAACGAGAAGAAGAGACAGTTTGGTCACTTTGCAACGTGTGAGAGCGCTGTTGTTACGTTTCTTGAATAATATTGCTGGGTCGTACTGACGGTGTCACGTGTGACGCTGTTTTTTCTTGATCTTTAGAATGTTTGTGGACAAATCGCTGCGCAGGGAAAGAGCAAAGAGGAGGTGACTTTTCACGCGAATGACAAACGCCTGCTTCAACACGTTTCTTCTGTTGTTGTGCATGTTTCGTTTTGTGGATGATGGCGATGCAGTGAAAGGAAGCAGCTTGCAGCGAAGGAGGAAATCTTCCGGTGTCAGGTCTACACTAAGAGTTCGTCTGCTCAGACGCATCAGTAGAAAGGGGAGACAGGATGGCAGCAGAATATTCGCAAGGAGGAAAGGGTCTACATCCACCGAATCAGACACAGGAACGCCTCCAGTATTTGATTCCCCAACAAAAGACCAGAAATTTTTCGGAAGCGGATTCGATCGAGCTGCACACGCTTCTGCAACAACTCCTGGCTTTTCAGGCGAGATGAGGAGATCGTCCTCTCAATCGTCTGGAGGTTGCGGTAAGAGGACTGTTGCTTGATTGCCTCTGAAAAGGTGAAGACTGTCTAGTGCGGATAGACAATGCCTCCTTTCCTGAAAGCATTTCTTCATCTTTGCTGGCATATTCC
Source organism: Sarcocystis neurona (assembly GCA_000727475.1). NCBI lineage: Eukaryota > Apicomplexa > Conoidasida > Eucoccidiorida > Sarcocystidae > Sarcocystis > Sarcocystis neurona. The sequence continues at coordinate 144,816 of KL647288.1, read as the reverse complement.
ATAACAGCGGCAAACCGTGAAGGACTCCAAAGGCATTCGTGTATTTTAACGGGCCCATATTTGGACTCCGGTAGGGCTCTTGTATAGAGGACAACCTCGCCGGTTGATTGCCTGCTTCCTCACAGAGTAATCAAGCCCTTACGCCGACTCTGCAGGGAAAACAAATCTGCAGATGTGTATATTGCCTCTTCGTGAATCTTATAAAAATAACAGGCTGGGAATACAAGTTGACTCTCAACACAGTTTTACAAAAGGTTCAACCTGCGACAGTATGGATAGACAAACCGATACACAGCCTTCTTGCGGATGCTGTTTCCTCCGTAGCCCTCTGCCTCCCCGCCGCGTTCCCGATCATACCCGTTTCCACGCGAGGAATCACACCCGATCTATCTCTAATCTTGCGGATACCTGTTCCGTCTGCATCAGTTTCCAGTGTCCCCGTATGGTTCCATGTTTCCCGTGCTTTCTTTCCTTAGGCATTCAGTTTCTTCTGCGTGAGCCCATAACACCCCCATTTAGGGTCTCCTCTGTCATACGCTGTTCCCTTCACCTTCCCACTGCATGTATAAGTCGATTTCTCTTCTCATTCCGTAAGAGCATCTCGTTTGGCCTCTCTCTGTATCCATTCTCTCTGCCTATTAGCTTTCTTCCTTGACTTCTGCATCTCCGTTCAACTTTCTACCCGTTTGCTTTCTTCTAGCAGGTCTCTCTCCAAATCAATTTTGTGTGCGTTCCCTTTGGCTTTCCGGAATTTCTTCTCCTCTCTGCGTCATTTGTAAAATTACAACACCGACAGCTTGTACTTACTCTCTTTACATCTCTCCTCCAGGGCTCGTGCCTTTCCCCCTCACGTTTCTTTTCCTCCGCGTCCCTCTCCGCTTTCTTTTGCCTGCGTCTAGCCCTACTGGTCCTTCTCCGGTCTCGCCCGTTTTCGCCTCTGATCTCTTTTTCCCTCCCAGTCCTTTTCTCTCTACTCCTTCTGCGCACTTCTCTTATCTGCATTTTATGTCCTTTCCGCCCCCTGATCCCCTCCGAAACCCCAGTCCTTTGCATATTTACCCAGTTCCTCAGTTCGCAATTTTCCTCGTCGGATTTGCGTTCAGTTCTGTTGCCCGAATGCACCTGCGGTCCCTGCGCCCGGCATGTGCCTGGTTTTTCCTTGCTTGTCGTTTTCTTGCTGTACCTCTCCTGCTTGCATCATCGCTTTGCACTTCAGCTACACTGCCCTTCTTACGTCCGCGTCTCCGTCACGTTCCGCTGTGTAGTTTGAGTCGTTTTTCACTGCGTCTCTGCTGCTTTCTGCAGTGACACTGGTGTGTACTCGGGTTTTTCTTCTGGTGGCAAAATACAGGTACACCTCCTAGCACGCCGGACACGCCTCTTTCAGAAGCTAGGCTCAGACGGCGGCAGACAGCCACTTTTCAGGTCTTGGCGGGAACGGTCAGCAAGCCTCGCGGGTCCACACACAGAATAATAACAAGAGTTCCTTTGCAGAGAAACGAAGCGTCAACAGCTGACTTAAGTGGGCTGAATGAGGAAGAGGAGGGGCAGGACCAACAGGAAAATCAGCTGCGGGACGAGGAACAGCAGCAGCAAACAGAGCAGAATGTCCGGCGCAACCCATCTGCCCGGGCAGAGCGGGGCAGGCAGGTGCCGGTCGAACTGCCGCCATTGTCGTCCACTGGCCCACGTGACACACCTGCGTCGCAGCGACAGCCAAGCGGAGACACAGCGACCAGTTGTTCTTCAAAGGGCACGTCGCACTACGAAGAGGAACTGCCGTTCCCACCTGCAGTTGCTAATTCCGCCTTGGTGAAGAAAAGCCTCGAGCTTGCGCGCCGGCTCTCCCTCTCTCCCTATCATAGCGGGGTCAACAGCGTTTCGAAAATAGAACAGAAAAGGCATCGTTCTGTTTCGTTGTGCAGACCAGAAACGCCATCTGGAATATCCGCGGCAGACGGTAAGCAAAAGACTGGCTCGTGCGGTGCAGAAAAAGGGGGTGAGGACGATGCGTCAGTCGAGGCGAACGAGCAAGATCTCCGCGCAGCCTATTGGGAGACGATGCGCACGGCGGTGGGAGACTTTCACGAGACAAGACGGTTAGCGGGATTCACCCTTCGTGGTATCGAGGACGCGTGCGCGCGGCAACATAGAAATATAGATGCGTTTATCTCACGTTGGGTGACGGAGGGGGCCCTGCCGCAAACCACACGGTCAGAGATGCTCTCCCTAGTGAAGGCACAGACACACATCTTCTTATTGCTGAAGGAGGCCGATATTCGGTGCAAGCGGACGCAGACAGAATTGCAGCATACCGAGGATTTGTACAAACTCCTTCGAAGGAGCGAGGAACACGACTTTTCAGAACCGCAAAGAGGAGCAGTGACACGCGAGGCAGCCGCACCAGCCCAAGCAACAGCAGCTGTCGAGATAGGGCAGCAAGCAGCATCGGCAGCAAACGCAGACGCAGAAGAGCCAGCAGCATCTGCAGCACACGCACACGATGCAGCACCAACGAACCCTGTGTCAGGAGTAGGTGGACTGGAAACTGCAAACGTAGCAGCAGAAACAGCAGGAACAGCATCAAGCATTCCTGTCACGGCGGCAGCAGCCACAGCAGGAGATTCAAGTGACGACGACAGTGAAGAATTTTCCCTTCCTTCCCCAAGGCCGTCGAGTGCGGATAGTAGCCCAAGCCTGGCATGGACTGAGCCAGATGATGTTCCAGAGTGGAGAAAAAATACATTTTTCAACTTTGGAAATCTACGTACGGAGGATGAAGTCGTGGAGGAATCAGAGGAGGAGGTGGCACAGCGGCGGCTGGAATCGATAATGCAAGCAGTGCGACTGGAAGCTCTATCGAAAAGGACCCAATGCGTAGCTATAAAAGAAGAAGTATCTTACACGTACAAGAGACTTTTGTACTGGCTCACAGTGCTGCAGACACCAGAGCTGCGCAAAGCACTGCTCGAAGAGGGAGCCGCGAGTGCATCTGAGAAGGAACTAGTAGCTATAAAGAAAGGTTCGCGTGAAGCCTTGTCTCCGTACATTCGACGAAAAGCGTCCCCATCTGAGGCAGGGGGGCAGACGTTACCGGAGGGGGCTCGAAAACTGGTGGAGTTCGTGGAGTATGCAGCAAACACAACGTGGAAGATATTCGAAGGCCTCAGACAGCGCCAGTATCACCTGGATGTATGGTTAAGCTACCTTGCCACAGGCCATACCACAGTAGAACGAGTGCTGGGGGAAATTCACGGACTCAACATGGTGCAAGAGGAGGGACGGGGTAATGCCCAGTCTCTCCTGATGCGCCTGCAGATACAACAACACACCTGGCCCAGCACCGTCGCAGCCGTCGACCAGCAGCTTCGAGAACAATTTCCTGCCTCCGGCTCACCTCGCAGTTCGACGTTGCTGTGGGACAGTGCGAAGGAGCTTGTTATTGGTAATGTGGAGCTATACTACCTTCTTCAAGCCACCGAAGCTACGGATCGCAGACTCAGATTTTGGGAAAAGACCCTTAGCAAAATCTACGTGGAAAAGGAAGAAAGAAAGCAGAAGGTGAAAGAATAGAGTCGAACGCGAAGGCAAAGAAGTCTTGTACCACCTTTGCCGCCACCCTGCGTAACCCTCTCCACAGCAAAAAAAACTACCGCGTGTCACGTAAATTACATCCACGCAGATCTCTGCAACAAGGCGCTTGACGGATGTAACAGCATTGAACCCTGCATATAACACCTATATATGAATATGTGTGTATGTATGTGCTTTTAGCTGTAAATCACCAAGAGCCGTGCATATGCGATAGCGACCGCTTAAGGTTGGAAGGCAGGACTGAGGCAGCTAGAGGGAACGCAAACGCCTACACATGCGTGCATATGTTTACAGACACACACCTACACATATTTGCATCCACATACAAGCGTATGCACAAATCAACTCGTACTTACGTACGCGCGCTGGCAGCCGTCTTCCGTTGCTGCTACAGCGAGTGGTATGGCGACGTGCCGAGCAGAGGATGCGGGGAAGGAGAGACGAGTAGGGGCAACATGCATCGTATCTGCATGTGCGAAGAAGTATCGGATGGCTCGCTGTAGACAAAAGTGTGGGGGAAAACACGGAAAACTTGTGCGCGCACTATTTACTTACTGCTAAAACGACGCATCAAATCAGTAATGCGCGTATAAGCTACTGCTGCAGCTGCAGAAGCTCTGCAGATCTAACTCGACGAGAGGCAAAACAGCAGTCGCACCACCAGCAGAAGAAAGATTGAAAGCAGCAGGAGCACCAGGGAGCAGAAAGGTTCAACACCGGGGAAGGAAGAAGCCTGCAAACGAAGACAGGTGGACGCGTTCCACAATGGGGACGACAGAAAACAGGAGAGGGAGAGGCAGAGGAAGAGGAAGAAACAAAATGGCAAATGAGAAAGAGGACCGCAAGTCGGACGCATAACTACACGCCCACGGGCACAATTAAACATATGTACTTATGTCGCCCTCCGCTGTACACACGAGTGTACAGATGCATTCCTCTTTATCTGTACGAAAAAACAGAGCCCAAAAAGGAGGAAACAGGGATGTGTACTCGCGTCTACATGGTACACATCTACGCATGTGCATACGTACGTGACAATATCCATAAGTGACTGGTGAAATAGCAAGATTCACACAGGGGCTCGTACACAAAGAGTGAAGGACGAAGACAGGGGGTCGGTGAAAAGAGACGGAAACTTCAAAGAGGGGAGAAGAAGGGAATTTTTTTTCTCTTTTGAAGCAGATGTGGTTTCGAAGAAAGAAACCGTGTGCGCCCGTTTTGTTCTGCCAGACAACAATCGAAAGCGTGTGCGTGTGTAAGACACGAAGCAACACGGCAGAACGGCACGCGGAACACCCAAAAGCAACTGTTACAAAAGATGATGAACTACAGAAATAGAGACTTAGCAACGCTGATGGTACTACTGGTCCCGCGTTACCCTCACCATGTTCGAGGAAGCAGAGTTGTCCAGATACCATTTTCGTGAAGAGTATACGCACGGGAGCGCCCCAACAAGATAGGGGCGGCCACAAATACATGTACACATACGTATTACGTATGTACAGATACGTATGTACAAAAGAGCACGTATGCAAATGTTGACGGACACGCACGGAGACCGAGAAGAATGGGGCGTCGTCTTTGTACCTGTACATGAACAAACCTTGAGACGGAAGCAGGTAGCGACTGGGTTGTCCCAGGAGAATACCGCTTCCGGCTCTAATTAAATATGTACACTTGCCTACCCATAAAGGCGCCCCCACAAGCAGGTACGTGTACACGGGCGCATACAAGTATGTGCATAGTGTACGTACATGTGCATATATATATATATATATATATATATATATATGAGGACGGGCGTCCGAGGATGTGGATAATTCTTAATAGGTTGTAAGTGGAGCATACTGCATCAAAGAAAGACTCCACCGACCATATAACACCACGTGCTCTACACAGGGCAGCACCGACACAGACGCATGGCGTAGTCGGCAGCAGCAGCAGCAGCAGCGGCGCGCCCGAAACCACTGGCTGAAGCAGTGTCAAAACTGCATGCGTAGCCAAGAAACCACAAGGGGATACCAGGTGAGGGAGGAGCAAAGGGGAAACGCCTAAACAGCTGCAAGAGGAGAAGTCATCGCAGCGAGATACGAAAAACAAGCGATACGGGTTGCACAGAAACCACTGCTGCAGCTCAAGCACCAGCAGCGGCAACAGCAAATGACGCGTGACGGAGACCAGGCTCAACAGTTATTTGCACGCGTGTGTGTGTGTGTGTGTTTGCACCTCTTCATACGTATAATTAGTTACCCCTACGACAGCAATTTGCATACGTACTCTTTCGTATTTAAAAATGTCTAGAAAGCGTCCAGGTCAAATACACAAGTATACACGTGCACAGGAACGTTCCTGCCAGACACATATATGTATATGTATATATAAGCTTTCTTTCCTTTAGTTTTATGTGACACACAAGTGTCAGGAGAGGCAAAGAAAGAACGATGTCCAAGTCTAAAAACAAATGCGTTAACCTGATGACACGCGTGTATACACAAGTATAGACGTGCACAGGAACATTCCTGTCAGACATATATATGTATATGTATATATAAGCTTTTTTTCCTTTAGTTTTATGTGACACACAAATGTCAGGAGAGGCAAAGAAAGAACGATGTCCACGTCTAAAAACAAATGCGTTAACCTGATGACACGCGTGTACGTGGACATGCGTTTTACACGATCGTCACACGCTACAAAGTCGAACGGGAAGAAACCTGTCCAAACCATACGCAGCAACTCTGCCTCGTACATATTCTTGCCGAGCGTAGACACCGGCATCTTTTTTTTCGAATGAAACTTGTATAAGTTACGCTTGAGAACCGTCCTGGGACATGTAGACCCGTTCTCTCGCTTCTCTACACATTGACGCGCACGGGGAACTCTGTTTCAAGCAATGTCGCCAGGCTTTCTCTTTCTCTCTTTCACTACAAGTGTAGCGCCCGTAGTCCCATCTCTCGCTTCTCTGCATTGACACGTTTCTACAATTCTTTTCTCAGCCCAAGTCGCCTACTCCATACAAGTATACGCCTGCGTACAGCGCACGCGGTCCCCTCTGTGACTTTCCCCCGCTGCCACGCACGCGTCACTCTGTTTTTCAGCAGTGCGCCTGTGTGCTATATAAATTGCATGTATGTGCAGGTCCTTTACAGGTGCGTTGGGCGGGCGGACGTGCGCACGTCCACACACGTCTCTCTCCTATACACGTAGTTGTTACCACGTATATACGACGTAGACGTGCGTGTACAGATTTGTATGTATAGCTTATTTCTAGACAACGGGCGGTAATTCATACATGCGTATATCATATGAGTAACTGTACACTTGGTCTGTGTGTTTGGCGTGTACCACTACTGCCGCGTCCAGATGGACTTGCGCATGCACGCCACGCGCTGTGTCTATCTACACACTGCGGCTTCTCCATCATCTCTGCAGTGAGACACGCACATATGAACCACATTAACCGAAGTACGGACGTGTTTATACGGAAGTACAGTCAGGGCGCGCATACCTCGTACGGCAGGAACAGAAGAATCTGCACCCTCTGTAATAGTAAGGAGTGCATACGACTTGTTTTTAAATATATGCGTTCGATCTGTGTGTATACGTGCATACAGTGTACACGTACAGATCGCTGTGCCCGTGCGTATAGATTCTTCGTGAGTTCCTGACGCACAACTGCAGAGGCTAAAATAGAAGAATCACGAACAGTGAGGTATGCGTAGTTCTCGCAGAAGACCGACGCCCCCAGGGTGCCGCCGCCTCGAGCAGCCAGCGATCTTCGTTACGGGCCCAGATGCTGACTCCACTCCTTCCTGTGCGTATAACGCCGCACTCTTTTGCAGTTCCCGCTTTCTAACGGGGAAAGAAACCGCATCACACTCTGCTACCGTCGTTTTGTGGAAAGACACCAGAGGCGTGGAAATCTTACACTGCGTTTTCTGTATACTGTCTGTTCTGGTGCTAAAGAAATAGACACATCTGCCTCTCCCCCAGTTGAACTCACGCAAATATAACTACTCGCTGCTCTCCCTTACCTAGGTGTTGCGTACAAAAGATCTTACATCTGCTGCGTCAAGGAGCTGTAGACATACCCCCCGGGGTGCATACCCAAACGGGCTACGCCCGCTGGCTTCAACGTGAATGGGTTCTTAGCCGCATCCTGCTCCCCTTTCACAGAAGCTGAAGGGACACAGAAAGACTTCAGCTGTGCGAGTTTTAAAATCAGATACAGCATTGTCGAGAACATACGTGTAAAAATTTCGAAGAAAATGAACTATCTGATTTGTATATTGTCGACACGTGCGTCTGCAGGGGAAGTCACAGTCGAACTTTCTGTGGGGTCCCTGTAAGACGAACTCGCAAAACAATGGAACGCCGCTACTGCGCAACTCCACCGTCACCTCAGTCCTCACGAAGAAACAGGCTTTGAGCCCGCTCTTGGCGACAGCGACGGCAGCAGGGCGACGGCAGCACCGGCGGAGCGAAAGCAGGGCCAATCGCAGCAGAAGACACGCTGCCAGAGGCCGGGCTAATACGGCATTCTACTACAGCAGCAGAAGCAATTCTAGCGGCAGCAGCAGCAACAGACACACTCGCAACATCAGCAAATTCCCAGCGCGCCAGACTGCAGCAGTGTACGAGTCGCTGCAACAACAGCGCGAGAGACGGATGAGGCACGCGTTCTGATATATTTTAGAAAATTCAAATATGTATGCCGTTGTACCATAGGAAAGGGCACGGTATGCAGGATCGGCCGTCAGATCTGTCCGTGAGACGACACTGCGGCGGCTTCAACGTGCCACACGGACCCCCTCGCCGGGGCATCAGCAGCAGCGACAACAGCACCAGCAACAGCAGAGGCAGCATCAGGAACATTTGCGAATCGGCCGCGGCGGCAGGTGCGATAGAAGGAGCAGAGGCACCCGACAAAGAGCAGGAAGCAGCGGCAGACGATGAGAGCCGGCGGACGTGCCGGGGGAGGGCGCAGCTGGCACCTCACCAGCGGCAGGCGGAGTAACAGCCATTGCCTCGCTCGACAGCAGGAGTGATTCTGTCTTCTAACTCTCGTGGTCACTTCTACGCACATGCAGTGTACGTGCGTCACTTATTAGCGTACGGTGTACCGTTCCCATATACGGATGCATGAAGAGAAAGTGTTTCTTTATTTGCCGTGCTGGTTTTCGAGCGAAATCCAGCGGAGCGATCCGGAGGCTCGGGAGCCCCAGCAACAGGGCAACCGCAGCACACCAAGCACAGATGGTAGCAGCGCCAACAGCAGGCGAAACACGGACAACTGCAGCAGCACGTGAAGCAGCTGCAGCAGCAGCAGGCAAAGCAGAGGCAGCAACAGGTGAAGCAGCAGCAGACGTGAAACAGCAGCAGATGAAGCGGTGGCAGCAAACGTGAAGCAGCTGCGGCAGCAGGTGAAGCAGCAGCACGGAAGCAACAGCAGTGCCAAGTGAATCATAAACAGCAGCAGGTGAAGCATCAACAGCATCAAGTGAATCAGAAGCAGCAGCAGCTGAAGCAGCAGCAGGTGAAGCAGTGGCAGCAGACGTGAAGCAGATGAAGCGGTGGCAGCAGACGTGTAGCAGCTGCAGCAGCAGGTGAAGCTGTAGCAGCAGATGAAGGAGCGGCAGCAGCAGGAAGAGGCGAGTCTCACGAGGAAGTTTTGGTTTTTCTTGGTGTTTTTTTTGTACGAGAGTCACGCAGCAGCATGTTTTGCTGCTAGCAGTGTTACAGGCGCTCGTTACAGGTTTTCCTGTGCTGCTGGGCAAATCCTGGCATAAGTCGCAGCACGCAGCAGGATCTCAGCACCTTAGCATAACAAGAATGCCCGATACGACCAAGTGAGGCAGGTTTTTCAATTTTGGTTGATCGGCTTTCTTTCTTTCGTGTGTGTGTGTGTGTGTGTGTGGCAAGGTTCCTGTAGCAGGAGCTTTCCTCTTTCTCCCTGGCCGTTCCAGCAGCGCTGTTCTGCTGCCGAAGGGATACGAACGTAGTTTCTCTCAAAAAACGTTGCTTTGTTTTGAAGCATTTGTGCGCAGGGTGATGATCGACAGCAGCCGTTACCACCGTCTAAGTGTCGCCGCTGCAGCAGCCGTGGTCTACTGCGAATCTCTCGCTGCAGCAACTGCCGTAGCCAATCTCTTAGCAGGATTTCTGTCCCACATATAAACTGCAAAATGTTCTTTTTACTCGAACAGAAGGTGAAAGACTCCTTCGCTTCTTCGGTGCAGACGGATGGCAATGCTGTTCTTTCTCCCACATGTGCTGCTGCTGCTCTTGCTGCTCTGCAGGAGAACGAAGGTCCTGTAATGCTTGCGCGTTTGTGTTGCCGCTGTTGTTGCTGCAGCTCTCTCGCTCTGAAGCAAAGTAGACGAGAAGGGAAAAAAACAGAGCACACAGCTGCAGCAGAGCTGCTTTCCTCGACGCTCTCTCTGCTGCTTCTAGACTCTTTCTCTGTGTCTCTTCCCTTCTCTGTCTGCCTTTTGCTGTGCACTGCGTTTGCCCAGCCGTGCTGCTGCTGTTGTGGTACTGCCTCTTTTCCCGCTGCTTTCTCTGCTACTGCTCCGTGTGTTGCTGCTACTGCTGCGCCTCCTCCTTATATTTTTCGCAAGAGCAACGGCTCCGCAGGCGCCCCCGCTGCGGGGGCCGCATGTTTTGCCGTCTCTGCGACGTCCCTGCTGCTGTTTTCTTCGCCTTCTCGCTTCGCGCTGCCCACTGCTGTCCGCCCCCTGCTTCTCTTCGCCTGCTGCTGCTGCTTCTCCTTCTTCGGCGGGTGCTGCGGCTGCTGCTCCTGCTGGTTTCCTCGCGTCTTCTGCTTCTGCGTCTGCCGCAGCCGCGGCACACCCTCGCGCCCTTCTTCTCCTTTGCTGCTGCAGTGCGCGGCTTCACGTGGGCCAAGACAAAGCCACGGGTGCGCGGCGACTTCCGCCAGAGACAGTCGCTTCTGTGGATCGGGCTGCAGCATTCCTCTGCATCGCAACATTTGGCACGCAGCAACCTCTCACTCATCTTCTTCTTCTTAACACTTCGAAAGAGAGAAATCAAATAGGCGTAAAAGTCGCTTTACTCATCTTGTAGACAACGGATAGACACACACATATATCTTACGTATACATACAAATACACATACACTCCACACATATATATATGTTATATACACATTCACATGCATGCACGTATACATGAACACACATATGTATACGATATATACGTGTAGATATATGTAACATATATAGAGACATATAAGCATATACATACGTATGTAGCACCAGACACACATATAGATCTATATGTACGTAAAACAAGTCTAGACACTTGGGAGGTGAGCTGCAGGCATTGTCTTCCTTTCTTGTCATGGAGAATGGAGCATTTTCGTCGCAGAATACTCTCCACAGAGACAGAGCGAAACGCCGCCGCAAAACCCCACACTCTCCACTCTTCTACAAGTCGCGTTCCCGTCTCCCTGTCTCCGTGTCTCTCTTCCTGTCTCCATACACACACATCCACATATATATATGTGAAGGCGCCCACTAAGTACACATATGAGTGTGTATATATACATATGTTTGTGGAGTAATATAAATGACACGATAAATACACAGAGAAATGTGGTCCGGGCCCTACTACCGCTGCGTCGTTTTTCCACGAATGCCTGCAGGCTCCCGACACGCATATGAACACGTGTACCCATCAACCGTAGCCACTACAAATACACATATACATCGATGCATATACATACACACGTTCACATATATATAGACACGTATTTGTACACAGATAAATACACACATTGAAACACATACATCTACATATAAAATATATATGTCGATCCAAACTTGTTTATATATATACATGTAGATACGTACTTGCACGTGGATAAATTGACACATATACATATTAGTCTGTATATTTTTGGTGTATTTATGTACACACAGACACAGACATATGTATATATGTGTATGTATATGGAGGAGGGACGCCAGAAGAACTGCTGGCGTGGAGAGTGTCTAGGCAGTGAGTGTAGCTCTTCTTCACGCGCAGAAACTGCGAAGGAAGGGACGTCGAAAAGGAGAAGCACCGGGGTCGAAAGCGAGAAGACGAGAAGAAGAGAGACGGGAAAAGAAAAGAGAGAGGAAATGCACAGAGACAGAAAGGAAGAGACACCAGGTAAAGGGGGGAGACACAGAGACAGCAGGAGACGAGGCGGCGGGAGGAGCAGCAGCTTCTCAGCAAACGGAAGTTTCCCGTGGATCAAAAGCTTCCACATGCAGCACACAAGACTTCCCCACCGTATATCACCTATTCACACCACTTACGTACAATCTCTCGTCCCCTATATATGTCCATATATATATGTGGCTATGAGGCAATCCATACGTATACGCATATATGGGGCGAGAGGGGAAGAGACACACCTGCATCATGCTTCCATGTGTATATGGAGAGGGACGGCGACACACAGAGAGAAGGAGATACTCGGAAATAGGTGTATAGAGAGACGCAGAAGAAGACCCGTATATATGCAGAGATGGACGGAAATACACTCGCGTACACGTGTGTGTGTGTGTGTGGGTGCCTCTTGAAATGACCAGCGGTGAGACTCGGCAGGTGTGGGGCGGGCATCCCCGCAGCAGCAGAAGAGAGCAGCTGCCTCGGTGAAAGGGACGGGAAGTCCCACGACGCAGAAGAAGACGGAAACGATGAAGCGAAGAACGAAACTGGCGGACCCCCACGCACGCAAGTGCAGGTCTCCCCACTTCCTGCCAGCGCAGCAGACTCCACCGCCGCTCCAATAAATTGCAGGCGACTGCAGTCCTCGTGCAGGAGACTGCAGTCCTCGTGCAGGACACGGCGTGTCTCTCTTCTGCGTCTCTCCCGTTCTCTCCGTTTCCTTCGTCCTTTCTCGATATATACATGCGAATCTGTCTCTGTGGCTGTCTGTGTCTCTATGTCTATCTCTCTTGATCTATACATATATATATATATATATATGAATGTCCATATATGTATACATATATGCAAGTCTGTTTACCTGTGTGTGTGTGTCCCTCTCTCTTGGTGAATATATACATATGTATATATATATATATATATGTGTCACCCTCTCTCTTGGTGAATATACATATATATATATATATATATGTCTCCCGCTCTCTTGGTGAATATATATATATATATATATATGTGTACGTACACGCCCAGGTGTCCATTAATACGCATGTATGTGTGTATGTCTCTCTCCCTCTGTGTTGGTACATAGACACATACATATATGTCACCACACACATATATATGTATGGATTGATCGAGGTGGTCGTATTGGGAGATATATGGAGAGTTTTACTTGTTGGTGTGTGTACGTGTATATTTGTTTCTTTGTATTTCCATAGAAAAGTCTGTTTCCTTGTGTATGTGTATGTGTGTGGGTGCAGTGACAGCACCGGGTAATAATTCGCGGAGTTCCTTCTTGACAGAAGAGCGACGCAGAGTCCCCGTCGCTAACCCGGGCTCGCGCATGCAGACACACATATATATGCGTGGACACTCGCGCAGAAGAAGAGGACGGCGAAAAGGAGACGGAAAGGAGTAGAAATGAGAAGCCGAAGAGAAGGGAACGCAGGAGTGATACCTGAGAAGACGACGGAGACTCCTCGACAACGGCGCCGCGCTTTCGAACGACGGCGCATGCAGCTCCCCGCCAAAAGCAGCAAACAAATATTCAACTTCTGAAGTAAAACACTGCCCCTGTTCTTCTCTGCCTTCCTCTTCTTCTGCTTCCAGCTCCTTTTCTTGCTGCTGTTCTTCTCCGTCCTCTTCCTCGTCATCTTCTTCTTCGGCTGCCGCCGGTGCTGCTGTCGCTATGAACGGATGTCGGCCGAGTACTGCAATGGCTATGACGCAGCCGAGAGCCCACACGTCTTTCTTCTCTCCGTCGACAAGCAGCAACCTGCCGTCCGCTACCCCTGCAGCTGCTGCGAGTTTCTCTTCTTTTACGCGCTCCACTGCCTTCGATTCAGAGCCTCCCCAACACTGTTGCTGCTGCTGTCGTTGCTGCGGGCAGCACTGGGTGGTGGCGAGCGGCTCGGGCGCGGGGGCGTACGTACACCGGACGGGGGACTTGCTCGCGTCGGCGGGGGCAAAAAGTGGAAGTGAAAGTTCCTCGGGGGGAGTAAATGCCCGTGAGGTGCCTTCGAGGTGGAGAAGCAAGCATGCAGCAAAAACCGCAGCAGCGGCAACAACGGCAGCAGCAACAGCAACAGAAGCAGCAGCAACAGAAATATCACCAGCAGCAGCAACGGATGCAGCAGCAGCAGGAGCAGCAGTAACAACAGCAGCAGCAACAGAAGCGGCAGCAGCAGCAACGACAGCAGCCACAGCAGCAGCAGCAACGACAGCAGCCACAGCGGCACCAGCAACGACAGCAGCCACAGCAGCAGCAGCAACAGAAACAGATATTTATACGTCCAGGACAGACTGATATGGATGTCTGTGTGTAGGTGTGAATAGAGAAGCACGCGCAGGTGGGCGGCAGATACAAAAGCGGTGGACGTGTTTGTGTCGGGACACTACAGCAGGGGGATGAATACGTAGAATTATCCTCGAGAAGCAGATGTTTGCACCCGCAGACAGAGGCGCAGCAGGAGAAGAGAAAGTGGGGAGACGGTGGAAGTCCTCGGCCACGTCGTGAGGCCCGCGGCGGTCGAACTCTCTGCAGACCCTCCCCCATCACCGAAGAGAACAGAGAAGAAGAGAGCAGCAGAGGGAAACGAGAAAAGAGGAAGAGAAAGGCCAAGAGGGAAGAAAAGAGAAGAAGAAGCAGAAATGTTAAGGAACCTCCTCCCTAGTGATGCTTCTCTGCTGATCTACACATAGACGCCAACGCACTTATACGAGATACACACATATATATATATATATTCACGCAGGTAAAACGTGGGCTAGAAAGTAGATGTAGCGAGACAGAGAGACGCAGCAATACGACAAAAACAAAGAGAAGGAGAGCAGCAGCCAACGAAGTAGAAGTCCGAGGTACACATACACACAGAGAGACGAAGAGAGAGCAAAAGAAATGTGGGACAGAAGGAGACTTCCTCACTTATAATGTGAAGTTCATGGGAAAAAACAGGGACGTCGATATCCACTGAATATACACACACAGACACAAATACACAGACGTACTACACACATACATATAGATGGATACATACAGAGAGAGACAGGCACACACACACATATATATATAGAGATACACATCGACACAGAGAGAAATATACATATATATATATATATACGGATTAAGAGACAGAGAGAAAAACAGACAAATACGTAAAGACAGCAATGTACACATACACAGACATATATACATAGAGAGAAGCAGACACACATACAGAGACAGAGAAAAATATACATATATATTTATATATATACGGGTGGATAGAGAAAAAAAAGACAGATACGTAGAGAGGAACTACATACACCTATGCAAATATATAAATGTCGGGAGACACACACACACACACAGACACACAGCCACACATGTGTAGAGAGGCATATATACGTGCACGTTTGTGGGGAGCAAAAGAGAGGGCGAGGGGAAGCCGCACATTTACTTCTATCAGCATTTAGAGAGAAAGGCAGAAGAAGAGACCTGTCTGGTGCCGTAGATATACGGGAGGAAAGGGGGAGGGGGACTGGTGGGGCGAAAGGGAGATATATGTGCGTATAGCCCCAGAATACAGAGAGAGACTTAGCGGGGAAGAGAACAGAAGAGGACGAATATATATATATATATACATATATTCCGAGGAGGGGTAGCTCAACGACGTGCGTTAGGAGAGAGTGCAGGTTTACGTCAGGCAGGGGAGAAGAACACTGCTGCCCGGCTTCTTCTATTTTGCTGCTGTGTTTTCTGCTGCTCGACTCCTGTGGCCGTTGCTGCTCGCGCTGTTCCTCCTGCTGCTGCTGCTGCGGCTCTTCCTGCCTCTCTGTTGCCCTGGGGAGGGTTTCCTCCTCTGGCGCTGCTGCTGCTGCTCCTCGACTCGCGCCCCCGCCGCTGCTGCTGCCTTCCGCTGCTTCCTCTTCTCAGACGCCTCTTCTACGGTTGCTGCTGCCGCTGTCTCTCTGTCTGCCGTTGCTGCTGCCTCGCTGGCCCACCTCCTGCGTGAACCAGGGTCGATCCTGCGATGCCCTCCTGGGCGCTGTCCATGTCTATCAAGCAGCACACGACGTCTTCTTCCTCTTCGACGTTCTGCTGCACTTCCTTCTCCGTCCCTTCCTTCCTTTTCCTCTCCTCTTCTTCTTTCTCTTCGTCTCTCCCCTTCCGCTGCTGCTGCTGTTGCTGCTGTCGCTTCTGCTGCTGCTTCACTTTCTCCCTGTCTTTTTCGTGGGGGGGGGGGCGAGGCGCGGGGCAGAGGGATAAAGCGAACATGGGAAGGACGAAGAGGACGAGAAATTAAGATGTTTGCCGGTTTGATGTCGAGGTGAAAAATGCCTGCCGCGTGCAGCTGCTGCAGCGCTGCAATGACCTGCAGGTGACCAGCACCCACGCAGGTCGCCGCGGCCATCACCACCCCACACACGCACAGACACGAAGACAGCGAGGAAGAGGAAGCGAAAAGGAAGTCTCACCAGGAGACGGGAAGAGCAGCACAGACGGGAAGGAGGGACGGGGCGGAGACGAAGAAAAAGAAGGCAAGGAAGACAAAGAAAAGACAGCACAGGAGGGGACAGGGAGCTGCTGCTGCGGCCCCACACACGCGACGAGAACAAGCGGAGAAGGGTCGTCAGCCCATAAAAAAACGAAGAAAGAACCCAAAAAAAGAGGACGAGGAAGGCAGACAACAAGAGACGAAGACAAAGGAAAGCGGGAAAGGGAAGACAGAAGCGGAGACAAACAGAGGGGACGAGACAAGGAGACCAACAAGAAGAGGGCGACGAGGGGGAGACAGCGAGACACGGAGACACGGAGACGGGGAGACAGGAGGAAAGGAAGGCAGAGACAGCGGGAGAGACGGGGACGACGGAGAAGGAAACAGCAGGAGAGGGAGACGGGAAGAGGCGTACAGGGAGACGCAGAGGGAGAGGCCAACGGAGACGAGAAGGCAGGGAGAGATACGGCGGTATGCGAAGGAGAGGACGCTGGAAGGGGAGGGAGGAGGAAGGGAAGAGACGAGGGAAGGCCCCCAAGGAAGAGAAGCAGCAACGGGACGGGAGGAGACGAGACGAGACGCGAGGAGACGGGGGGAACGCAACAGATATGAAGAAGAAGAACCGACTTGTCGAAAAAGACACTTGGCGAATTGCTCGGTGAGTACCGCTGCCGTGCAGCAACGCTTCTTCTTCTTTTCTTGGGAGTTCTTCTTCGCTTCGTTCTTCTGTCTTTGCTGCTTCTCCTGCTGCTGCTCCTCCTGCTCCGTCGGCAGTAGCGGCAGCAGCCCTGAGAAACCGTGGCCCGCCACACACCCCACACAAAAGCGTCCACCCCACCAACGCAACTCCCACCGCCACGCGCACACGTGGAAAACGGGGGAAAAAATCACTCCCACTTCTATCCGAAGAGAGCAGCAGCAGCAGAACGCAGCAGCAGAAGCAGAAGAGGAGGGAGAAACTGAAGCGCTGCCTCAAGCAGCAGTAGCAGCAGAATGAAACGAGGAGAAGAAGCGCTTCTTCAAACAGCAGCAGCAGGAGGAGAAGAAACGCTCTTTCGAGGAGCAGCGGCAGCAGAAAGCGTAGAAGGTGAAAGGCTTCTTCGCGCAACAGCAGCAGCAGAGGCAGAAAAGACGCTTCTTCGAACGTCAGAAGAAGAAACGCTTCTTTGAGCAACAGCCGCAGCTGCAGAAGCCTCCTCGAGCAGCAGCAGCAGGAGGACGAGAAGAGAAGGTAAGGCTTCTTCGAGCAAGACGAGCACTGGGAGGAAGAACGCTGTCTTTGAGCAACAGCAGCAGCAGCAGCAGAGATGCCTGTTCCTGGAGCAACAGCAGCAACAGCAGCAGGAGAAAGGCGCTGTCTTTGAGCAGCAGGAAGAGAGGGAGAAGGAAGCGAACGAAGAAGCCCATTATCTTCCTGTACTCCTCTCTTCTCGTTTAGTTCCCCTGCAGGCGCGGTGTTGTGTCGTGCTGCTGCGGAGAGGACGCAAGCAGCAGCCGCGGCTCTGCGACGGGGATTTTCTCTGCGCGTGTGCGACCGCCGAAACGTCGCAGACAGCTGCCCTGCAGCCTCCCCCCCGCTTCTCTCCCCTGCGTCTTCTTCCCGCGTTGCAACAGCAGCAGCAGCAACACGGCGTCACGTGCTCGGACGACGCACTGGGGAGCAGCAGCAGCAGCGGTCGTCGCCAAGACAGGAGGCCACCTCTTCCTCAACAGCAGTCCACACACCCACATACATACATATGCAAATGCATACACCTATACATGAATATGTGTGTGTGCTTTATATCTGTATGTGGGTGGTTCTATGCGTATACAGGCTCACGAAGATATAAGTGTGTGGAGGTGGACTTTTCCTGGTGCAGAAGTATACGTCTACGTGTATGTACGTACGTATAGACAACGTACACATTTATGCCGGTATACGTAGGTTGGGGTATAACAGCAGACGCACATACGTGGACAGCGCGTAGAGGAGGAGGTACACGAATATATACGTGGGCAGGTCTACTTCCGTATACAAATGTGGGGGGGTAGTAGACACACGTAAGTGGCCCTCTCCACATACATATATGTGTGTGTTGCTTTCTCTTTGAATACGTACGTGTGCTGCATGCGGATAGAGAGGGAGACGGGGACTGCTGCAGAGGTGGGTATTATACACGCAGACGCCTTTTTAGAATCCACGGACGCATGTGCATATACACACGCATGCATATATGAGTGAAGATGGGGCTGAATACACATATATGTGTCTGTGTGGACGTCCTCGTGTATGCACGCGCATGCAACAAGACGTCTATATCTATTCACATGCATGCATCTACACGCATGCATGTATATGTACTGAAGTGGGAGTGTGGATATCTGAAGAGATGCACGTCCATTTATGGACACGTGTGTATATAAATGGAGACGAGTACATCCGCGTAGGTGCGTGCATGCGTTCTTACGAAGTAGGGGGGTATATATGTGAAGAACCGGTGTGGTGGGGATACACACAAAAACAGAGACACATACGTACACATGTACGAATGTACAGACCCACACACACATATATGAGAAGAAGTGGGGAGGAGGTCCCTTCCCTCCGAAACGAGGCGTTTGCTGATTGCTGCCATCGCTGCAGGGAGACGGGGAGACGGCGAGACACGCGAAGAGAAGAGGGAGACGGACAGCAGGAGAAGAAGCACCCGTCGCGCCGTCTCCACCACACCAATACAACCACAAAACGACCCACCCGGTCCGCCTTCCCCTTCTTCGTCTTCGATTTCCCGTTCTTCGTGGATGTTGTCGGCTGGGTGAGTTGCTGCAGAGCCGCTTGCTGCTGCTGTTCGCTCGTTGCCGGTTGCTGTTGGCTGACCTGGGCGGCGGCCTTTTCGGAGGTGGAAGTGCCTCCGGGAGGGGCAGCAGCAACTTGCTGTCCTCGTCGCTGACCCGCACGACGACGACTGGTGGGGCGCTCGCGGTGTACGTACGCCGCAGAAGTGGCGGCAGCAGCGGTGACGCGTTTCCTCCTTCGTGTCCCGCGTCTCTGGCTTCCCTTCCTTTCTGCTGTTCCTCGACTTCTCCTTTCTCTTCTTCTTTTCTTCCACCGGCACGGTGTACCACCACGTTTCTCTGACGGCTGCCTGCTGGCTTGTCTCGCAGCGACTGCGCTGCATGCGTTCCATTTCAAGTTCCTCCTCCTCCCGAGGAGGCCAGCAGGCGGCGGACTGCCTTTCCACGACATTCTCGTGAATCTCCTCGGGACGCCGAGCAGCAGCACCAGCAGCGGAAGACCCCTGTGCGTCTCCTTCTGCTTCTCCTCTGCCGCAGCAGCAGCAGCCCGAGGAAGACGCAGAAGAAGGAGAAGAGCTGCGGGTGACCTGCTGCTGTGTGGCTCGAGACACCGCCGCGGCGGCGTCTCGGAGAACTTCCTGCCACGCCACGGCGCAGCGACGCGTCTTTTCTCGCAGTTTCGTACACAGCGGCAGACCTGCGTCTTCCATCACCAGCGAAATGCTGCGCAGGGGCCAGGCACGCACCGACTCAGCAGCAGCACCTGCCAGCAGCGGGTCTTTTCCAGGGGAAGCAGCAGCAGCAGCAGGCGAGGACACGGAGAGGACATGAGCGGCAGCAGACGCGGAACACTCGCACGCAGAAGAAGGCGGCACAGACGGAAAAGTAGAAGAGGAAGGAGAAGGGGGTGGAGCAGCGGAAGAAGAAACGCGAGCGCCCGAAGAAGGACATGCAGCAGCAGCAGGAGGGTAAGCGAGAGACAAGTTCCACGGGGAAGCAGCCGAGACGGCGTGGTGCTGCTGCACGTCTTCACGCGCAGGTCTCTGCCGCGTAGTTCTCGAGCAGCAACAGCTGCTTCTTCCCGCATCTTCTGCTGTGACTCGCTGGCTGATCCTCCTGCTGCTACTGTTGTTGCTGCTGCTGTCCCTGCTGCTGTCCCTGCTGAGGCCTCTGCCTTTCTTCTGGGTTCCGGCTGCTGTCCCTCCTGCTTCACGCTTCCCTCGGCGGGCTCCTGCTGCTGCGTCTTTTCCTCCTCCTGCTGACTCTTCTTCTGCAGCAGTTGCTGCCGCTGCTTCTCCGTCCAGCGCTGCGTTCCGTGCGCTGCTTCCCCCTGCTGCTGCTGCCCGTGCTGCGTACCACGTGGCGTCTTCCCTTCCCCTCCCTGCTGCTGCTGCCGCCAGTCTTGCTGCTGCTGCCAGCCTTGCTGCTGCTGCCGGCCTTGCTGCTGCTGCCGGCCTTACTGCTGCTGCT
The DNA here is from genome assembly GCA_000727475.1 of Sarcocystis neurona. Taxonomy (NCBI): domain Eukaryota; phylum Apicomplexa; class Conoidasida; order Eucoccidiorida; family Sarcocystidae; genus Sarcocystis; species Sarcocystis neurona. The sequence goes on along the minus strand of KL647288.1, from coordinate 124,318 downwards.
GCTATGCGCGGGTTCTCGTTGCAGGGAGAGGCAGCGGGAACAGCAGCAGCACGCGCGGCCCCTGCAGCAACCGGCCACAGGCCCTGCGCGACACAATAGCATCAGCAGCAGCAGTAACAGCAGCAGCCGCAGGAGGAAAGGCAGCAACAGAAGTGGGCAGGAAAGTGAGATTTGCCAGGGGTGGTAGAAGCAGAGAAGAGCAGGGAGAAAAGCAAAGCAGCAGGAACTACCGAAGAGTTGCAGCACACGCGCGCAGCAGCAACCTCAGCAGCAGCAGCTTCAACGGCAGCAGTGGGAGGAGCAGCAAGACGATATGCAGCGGCTAAAGAGGCAAGGCAGCGCGTGACAGCCGCAGCAAGCGGCCGCAGGCAGCAGCAGCAGCAGTAAGAGCAGCAGCAACCGCATCAGCAGCGTCACCGGGTGCAGCACCAGCAGCAGCAGTAGGTCTCAGAGGAGAGAGACAGCAGCAGACGAGGAGGCGGCAATAGGGAAATTCCTACCGCTGATAAAAGAAGTATTAACGAGGCCAGCACTTCGATGGAGAAAACGAGCGGACGAAGAGGGCCGAAGGAAGTCGGCAAGAGACACGAGAGAGGAACAGAGGGAAACGTGAACAGCTGCTGAGTCAGACGAAGCAGCAGCAGCAGCAGAAAAGGCACCCTCTTGAGGGAGAAGAAGGCGCAGCAAGAAAGTCCGACAGCACCGACAAACGAAACGGTGCCTTCCCCCCTCCTCCCAACCCCCACACACTAAGACACTGCCCAACCATGTACCATATCAAAGAAATATATATACAAATGTACATACATATATATATACATATACATATAGACTCACATACACATACATATATATATATGTATATATACAGAATCACATACATATATATATATACGCGTACATATACAGATTCACACATACATATATATGTATACGCATATATACAGATTTACATATACGTGTATATATATATATATATATATATGTACGTATATATACAGATTTACATATGCATACATACATATGTATATACGTGTATATACAGATATACACATACATACCTATATATATAGAGAGAGAGAGAGCGATTCACGTATACATACATAGATGTACATATATATATATACATATATATACGTATATGTACAGATTCACATTATACATATATACGTATACGTATATATACAGATTAACATATACATATGTGTGTATATATATATACAGATTTACACATACCTATACATATATAGATATATATGCAGAAGCAGAAATAAAAACGCAGTGCCAGCAATTGTCGCTGTTCCTGCCGAGTTACCACGACATATATATATATATATATATATACGCATGCATATGTAAACAAATTCATGTATGCATATATATATATATGTGGAGAATGCAAAGAGAACGCAGGGCAGCAGTAGTAGCTGCTCCTGCATATTTACGAGGACACACATATATGTATGTGGACGAATGCAGAGAAAGAAGCAGCAGCCGCAGCAGCTGACGTAGTTGGTGTGGATATGACGATGAAGAAAAAGTAGCAGTCGCCGCTATCATGCAAAAGAGAGGTAGAGGGGGGAGAAAATGGGGGAAAACGAGTTTTTTGTCTCCAAGAAGATGAAGAGAGGGAAGACCGGCGGAAAGCAGAGAAAGGGACAAGAAAGGAGAGAGTACGAGCAGCACATGGATGCATGTGACCAGCTGACCAAAAAAATAAGAGACTACGACACAGAAGAAGAAGAAATGGAGAAGTGAAGTTCGTCTCCCTTTGGTGTCGCTTACGAGATGCAGCAAATTTGGGATCCCCCGGGACATGCGCTGCTCCACACGTCGGTGAAACTGCACCACGCGCTCGACCTATACAAGGAAACAGCAGCAGCAGCAGCTCGAACAGCAGCTATACCACCACCACCAGCAGCAAGTCAAGCAGCAGCCGCGGCAGCAGCAAGGCGACCTGCAGAAATAGCAGCAGCAGCAGCAACTCGACCTGCAGCAACAGCAGCAGCAACTCTGACTGCAGCAGTGGCAGCTGCAGTTCTGATTGCAACAACAGCAGCAGCAGTTCGGACTCGAGGATTAGCAGCAGCAACCATGACCGTAGCGACACATAGGCGCAGCCGGGGGTCTGGCAGTAGCAGCAGCACGAGGAGGAAGTGGGAGAGCAGGAGCAGCAGCAACGACTCAAAGAAGGACACCTGACGCAGTTGCAGCGTCAACTGCCGCGCGTTTTTTGAACTCCGCTGCCTTCCGTCGTTCTCGTTTTCCTGTCGTCTTCATCCGCGTGCTGCAACCGTTTTTTGCTGCTGTTGCTGCTACAAGCGAGAGCGAGGGAAAAAAAGAGAACACCAGAACTCACCGCAGCTCTGCGAGTGAGGGGAAGCAACTGAGAATTGCAGTAGATCTCCTCATCAAGGAGATAGTACGTCTGCAACAGCAGAGAAGTCCCAGCAACGCACCAACAGCAGCAGCAGCAGCAACAGCAGCAGCAGCAGCAACAGCAGCACGGTCGGTAGTGACGGGAAGCGTCATGTGAGAAGAAAAAGGAGAATAGGAGGAGAAGGAAGAAGTCAAAGAAGAAGAAGGGGAATAAGGAAACTCAACAGGAGAAGAAGAAAGTGCAGGAGGAAGTCCGCGTCTCCCTCGCAATGTGACTCGTGCGCATGCAGCCACGTGTACGAGAGAGGAGAGAAACATAGATATACATGGAGACCGAGGAAGAAACACATGAATATATATATATATGTAGAGAGAGAAAGGTAGATATGCACAAATATACACACATTTACACACAGACGAAGAAAGACAGCGAAACGTATATATATGCATATGTCTATACAGAGATATATATATATATATATGTATGTGTAGACAAACGATAAGGTAAATACGTACGCAGAGAGGGGAACACGCGAGAAGAGCCAAACAGGTAGAGCGCTGGAGAGGGAAGCACAGAGACGCAGATATCAATAGAGACATACAGAAGTACATATACATACGGATAGATGTGGGGAGAGGGGAAGACGAAGGTGGAGACGCATGCACACACATACATGCAGACAGGGAGACGAGGCAGGGAGACGAGACAGGGAGACGAGACAGAGAGAGTGTTAGAGACCAATACATATACATATACACATATATATACATATATATTTATATATAGATATATATATATATGTATGTGTATGCGCATTTATGTAGGAAGAGAGACACGTATAGAGAGATTATCGAAACAGAGGAGGAGGAGGCGAAGAGACGGCAGAAGATATCCGTCCGTCCACACATTTATATTACGCGTGTATCTTAAAGAAGAAACACGGGGAAAAGATTCAGCAGGAGTCTTCTTTAACAAGAGAAGAGACCTACGACATTGAGACGTGCAGCAGCAGCAGCAGCAGCAAAAGTCGCACAGACCGCAGACCACGGCGCCGCAGCAGCCAGATGCTCAGCAGAAGAGGACGTCTACGAAAATGCTGCTGCTCCCACTTCTTCTGTTGCTCCTGCTCTTAACGCTGCCGGTGCTCTTACTATTGCTGCCGTTCCTCCAACTCCTGCTGCTCCTACTGCTGCTGGTGTTCCTGTTGCTGCTGGTGTTCCTGTTACTGCTGCTGCTGATGCCCACGTTGCTGCTGGTGCTGCTGTTGTTGCTGCTCCTGCCGCTGCTGCTCGTGTTGCCGCTACCGGTTCGTGTAGCTCCTGCTGCTGCTGTTGCACTTACTGCTGCAGCAGCCGCTGCTGCTACTGCTGCTGCTGCGTGTGTGTGGGTGAGTGGGTCCTGCAGGAAACTGCGCGAAGAAGCAGCGCATATTTCTCTCTTTCTTTTTGTTGCTCATTTCCCCCCCTCCCCCTGTCTCCGTCTCGGCTTTTACCTTGGCGATAACGGAGACGTAGTGAGAGGGAGAAACCGACACATCATCGAACTTTTCTCGACCGTCTCCCCGCCTTTTCCTCCCCTTCGCCACGCCTTCTTCCCCGTCTCCTTCCTTCTCGTTTCCTCTGGTCCTCTCTGCTGCTGCTTCTTCTTTTCCAGTCCCTCGAACGTCAGCAGCAGCTGCGGCTGCTGCCGCTGCCGGTGCTGCTGCTTCATCTTCTCTTGCCCTCCCTGCGGCTCCTCCTGCTGTCTGCTCTGCGGTGTCTCTCCCCCTCCTCGCTGCTGCTGCTGCTGCGTCCTCCCCTTCCTTCTCTTTTGCTGCTCCTTCCTCTGCGGTGTCACATTCTTCTCCTTCGCCTGCTGCTGTCTCTGGGAAGCCCCCCTTCTCCCCAGCAGCAGCAGCAGAGGTGGCAGAGGAGGCCGCCGCAGCAGCAGCAGCGAACCCCACCCCAGAAGCAGCAACTCCCGGGGCAGAAGCAGCAGACGCCGACGCAGAAGCCGAGGCAGAGGCCGCAGCAGCATTCGAGAAAAGGACGCGTTTGTCCTCTTCGTTAGGCGTGGAGGCGCGCGAAGAAGGAGCAGCGAATAGCGCCGCGTGCAGCGCGGACTCCCGACGCAGCAGCCATCTCTCGACCCTTTTCTCTCTGCTTTTCAGCAGCACCTCGCACAGGAAAGGAGTTCCCTCGTCTTCGTCTGCTGCAGCAAACGGGGCAGCAGACAAACCGCACAGAGGACGCGCGAAGTCCTCTCTCACATGCAAACGCATGCCCACACCGAGGCCACCAAGGCGGCCGCTTCTTCTGCGAGATTTTCGAGGAGAAGATCTCCCCCACCTCGCCAGACACACACACATACATACATGAGAGAATATATATCGCAAGTGCAGCTGAATCGACTGCAACTCACAAGGTCGTAGAAGTCCAGTCCACACCACTACATACATACAGCCAGAGAGAGGAGAGGCAATACATATACACACATACACATATATACAGCCACGTTCACACATATAAACATATTCAAAAGACGGATCGACACAGAGGGAGATCGAAAGTGAGACCGAGAAATGCTCCTCCTTTTCATGTATATATAGAGAGAGAGTGACAGACAGGTAGCTCTTTGTCTATATACGTATATATATATGTGTGGATATATACACGTGCCAGTCCTATGCATAGACAGATGGATAGGAAGACAGATCTATACACATGGAGAGGGCAAGAGGCCAAGACAGGTAGAGAGGGTGATATCCTTCTCCTCCATATATATGTGTGGGCATGCGTATGTGGACAGGTGGACCTCCCTACGGAGACGGGGAGACGGGGAGACAGCGAGACGGGGAGACAGAGGGCAGAGTGGAGAAGTCCTTCTCTACTTTACGAAGTCCTTCGCTGGGTTCGCATTGTGCCCATGTGTGGATATTCACGAAATCTGTCCACACATATATATGAAGAGAGACACAGCGGGCGAGACGGGGAGACGGGGAGACGGGGAGACACAGAGAGGTGAGCATCTGTTCAGAAGTGTGTACGTGAATGTGTGGAGTTTCTTGGAGACGCGTCTGAAGGGGGACTCGTATTTTTTCTTCTCCGTCGGCGTCTCCATCTGCCGCGCGCTCTGTCTGCCTCTGCAGCGAGGAACTCACTGCGCTGCATCTCTGCCCTGCTGCTGCGAGGCCGCCGTTGCGTCGACGTGGTCGAGGCGCCGCCGAAGGGAGGAGGCGCACGCGGCGCTACGCAGCAGCAGAAGTGACGTCTACTTCTTCGCCGTCTCCTCGGAGCCTTTTCTGCTGCCCCTTCGCGGCCGTTGCTGCTGCCCGTTGTTCAGTCGTCGTTCTGCTGCAGCGGCCCCCTCCTGTGGAGCACCACGCGCGCCCAGCTGCTGCTGCTGCTCGCCCCGCCCCTTCGGCTCCCCACGAGCGAGCCGCAGAGGAGACGGCAAGAGACAGAAGGGCCAGCACGAGGAAAAGAGAGAAGACACACACACACACAGATACGTCCCGGGGCCTCCCAGGTCACTGCTGTATCGGGACACGTATACACAGAGACACGGAGAAAAACGCTGGCCCCGTCCTCCCTTCCAGAAGAGAAGGCGTCCTCTCTGCCCTGCAACTTCTGCAACGTCACACCCCACCCAGCAGCAAATGCGGTTCTCCTCCTCCTTCTCCTGCTGCTACTCTTGGTGCTCTTCCTGCGGCTGCTGTCCCTCTATGTCCTGCTGCTGCTCTTGCTGCTGCTGCCGACTCTGTCCCTGCTGCTGCTGCTCCTCCTCCTGCTCTTGCTGCTGCGGCTGCAGGGGTGGGATGACTCCGGCGGGTGGTGGGAGGAAGTTGTCGCGCGGCGGGGAAGAGCGAAGCAGCAGCTTCTTCTTCACGAGAAAACGAGAGACGCGCCGGCGTCCTCTCTTCCTTTCTATCCGTTCTTCTTTTTCTTCTTCGTTTACTTCTTGTCTCGTCTCCTCTTCTCCTTCTCTTCTTCGCTTCCTCCCCGCTGCTTCGCGAGGGAGGCGCGAGGGTAGCTCGAGGGTAGCTCATCCACACACATACGAGTGCGGGCACCACACGGGAGCAGCGGGCCGCCTGCAGACTCGTACGACTGCTGCTGCACAGATCCGCCCACACAGATATGCTCGACTCGCCACAGAGGCAGCTCGCATATGCATGCATGTATGTTTCCTGAGAGAAGCAGCACTTCCACACCAGACACACACACATGTGTGTGTTTCTGCCCACCGAAGCAGCCCACGAACACACGCATGCGTTCGGGCGGGGAAGCAGCAGTTATCCGTGGGAACGTCTGCAGAGGAGAAACAGCCCACGTACACAGCAGCTTGCTGCTGTTTTCTCACGGAAGCAGCAGCTCTCCGTTGTCCTCTCTTGTCTCGTCTCGCCTGCCGCAGAACCCCACAAAGAGGGGGAGACACGAGGAGGAGGAGGACGAAGAAGGAGACGGAGGAGATGGAGAAGAATTCTTCAAGTTCTTCCGGAGGAAATCACGAGACGAAGCAGCAGAGGGGAGAGTTCATCGTCGTTTCCTCGGCGAGAAAACCGAGGTGACTGCCATTGCTGCCCCGCAGAAAGTCGGCGGCGGAAGACCAGCGGGGGCGTGTCTGCGGGGATGGAGAGAAAAGACACGCTGGCAGACAACTGCCTCCGTCTCTCTTCGGTTTCTTCTGCGAAGGGGAAGCGGAAAGCAGCGGCGAAGCGAAGAAGAGACGGGAAGCCGCAGAGGTGCACGGAGAGACGGCGAGGGAGACGGCAGAGGCAGACGGCAGAGGGGAGACGGAGACAAAAAGGAGGAGGAGAAGAAAAGACGGCGAGAAGAGCTGAAGAGACGAAAGGACAGGAAATGGGGAAAAAGTGGGCAGGCGGGACAGGCGGGAAAGACAGAGAGAGGGCGCGCGAGAAGAGGAAAAGGAGGGGGACAGCGACCGAGGGGGAAGACAGGGGGACGTGGCGGAGCGCAGGAGAGAAAAGCGACGAAAAAATGGAGAAAACGCAGAGATGTGGGGCGGGGAAACGGCAGAGAAGGCGTAACACGGAGATACGCGTTGGGGGGGGAGGCGGGGCGGGGCAGTGGACACGTTAGCCGGGAAACGAGGGAGAACGCACATGGCTAGTCGACGGCGAAGCCAGCGCGAGACGGAGAGAAGAGAAACTCGGCTCGACGAGCACCGCAGGAAATCTCCTTTTCTTCCCTACTTCCCACACACACACACACACACACGCACACACGCACAAGACACAAGCAGCAGCAGCCGCAGCACGCCGCCGGCAGCAGCAGCGGCGCAGCAGCTGCGGCAGCGCAGCGGCGGCAGCTGTGTGGCAGTCGACGTAAAGAAACCGCAAATTCACCGAGCAGGGAAGAAAAGAAAAAGGAACTGCATACGGCAGAAGTTCAAAATCAGCAGCAGCAGCAAGGAGACCGACAGCAGCACAGCAGCAGCAACAGCAGCAGCAGCAACAGCAGCAGCAGCAACAGCAGCAGCAGCAACCGCAGCAGCAGCAGGAACACCAGCAGCAGCAACGGGAACTGCAGCAGCAGCAACGGGAACTGCAGCAAAGCAGCAGCAGCAACGGCAACGGCAGCAAGGCAGCAGCAGCAACAGCAGCATGAGCAAGAGCAGCAGCAGCAGCAGCAACAGTAGCAGTAACAGTACCAGCAGGCTGCCCTGCCTTTTTCACAAGATGGCGGTGGGTGGGGGGGGGGGCCAGCGGCGCGGAGCGCGCAGCAGACGCCGCGGGGAGATCGAGAAAAGGAGGGCACAGCAGGAAGAAGTCTTTTTGTCTTGTTCTCCTTTTTCCCTCCGTTTTTTCTCCTCCTTTTCTTCCCCTGGTCTTCTAAAGAGGCGTGCATGGGCGGGCTTCGCGCATTCTCCCCTGCGGGCGCAAGACCCTCTACCAGCAACCACTCCTTTTGCTGCTGCGCATGCGCGCTCTCGGCGCTGCTGCTGCTGTCCTGCCGCCTATCTTTTTCTTGTTTTCCGTCCTGCGGCTGCTGGTGAGGCGGAGACACCGCAGATCTTGCGCTGCGCTAGGGTCTTCCTGTAGCAGGGGCAGCAGCAGAAGCAGCGGCTGAGCGCCTGGGAGCCGGTGTCCCTTGTTCTGTTTCTTTCCTCATTGTGACGACGGTTCCTTCTTGAGCAACGGCAGCAGCATCGGCGATAGCAACGGCCGCTCTGTCCACGGCGCACAACAGCAGCAGCAACACCAGCGGCAAGAGCTGAACAGGAAGAGAAGCTAGTGATATCAGCAGATACAGCAGCACAGAGACGGGAGCGGCAGGGGCAGGGGAAGGTAGAACAGCCACTAGAATTCGGAGAAGCAGCAAGACATGCAGCTGCAGCAGCCGCAGAGGAAGAACCAGCAGCAGCTGAGTCACCGGCAGAAGAAGAAGCACCAGCAGCACTGCAGCACGAGTTTACCGGCTTCTTCCTGCTGCTGCGCGGGCGTAGAGGCGCCTGTCTCTTGCTGCTGCTAATGCTTCTTCCTCTCTCTTCTTCTACCTGCTCTTCTGCGCTCCTGTTGTCCTCTCGTTTCTTTTAAAAAGGGACGTCGCTGGGGAAGCGCAGAAGGCGCATGCAGCCCCTTGCCTCCGGTGCTGCTGCTGCTGCACCTCCCGCTGCTTGTCCTGCTTCCTCTCTGCCGTGCTGCTCGCACCACCTGCGCGTCCTGTGCTGCTTCTGCCGATCGACTTCTTCACCCCTGCTGCTGTGAGAAGTCTGCTGCTGCGCGGTTACCACCGTCTCCTCGCCCGCTGCCGCTCCTGCGCCTCCTTAACTTCTTCAGCGACCTGCTGCTCTTGCTGCTGCTGGTCTGGCTGCTGCTGCCGCTGTTCTTGCTGCTGGTGCTCCACCTGTCGGTGAAGTCCTGCATGCGCTGCGTGACACCGTGGGTCAGCAACAGTGGCAGCATGAGCGCGTCTTCCGCGTCGTGCGCAGCAACTGCTGCTGTTGCAACGGCTCCCGCCGTCGCTGTCTCTGCGTCTGCGACGAAGACGCTGCTGGCCGCGGCAGCAACATCGCCTGCGCATGCTGCTGCTACTGCGACAGCGAGTGAAGCACCAGTAGCAGCAGCAGTAGGAAGCAGGAGACGAGGAGGAGGAGAAGGAGGAGCACCGGGGCGGCTGCTGCAGCCGAAGCAGCATTCCTTGCGACAGGCAGCCGAAGCAGCGGAAGCGCGTGTGGTCACTGGCGAAGAGAAGAGCAGCGGCAGCACGTGGAGGAGGAGGAAAGCAGCGGGAGGCAACAGCAGCAGTGGCAGCAGCAGCAGCAGCACCGGCAGCAGTAGCGGGAGTGGCAGCAGCAGCAGCAGTGTGCAGCAGCAAGGATCAGGGGCGGTCGGGGCAGCAGGTGCTTTTCCGCAGCAGCAGCAGCAGTCGGGCGGGGGTCGTCGGCCGTCGTCCTCTCTTCCCGTCTCGTCGTTGACGTCTTCACCGCGCGAGTCAAGCGTGCTGCGGCTTGCTGCTGCTTGCGGCAGGATCGGCAGCAGCAGCAACAGCAGAAATTCAACAGCAGCAACAACGCGATACAACAGCAGCAGCCCGACGGCTGACTCTCCCACCGACAATGTGTGGCAGGAACAAGCTGCTGCTGCCCTGCCAAATGCCGGCACTGCTGCTGCCCTGCCAAACGCCGGCGCTGCTGCTGCCCTGGCAGACGCCGACGCGTCCGCTGCTGCTTTTGCTGCTTCTGCTGCTGCTGCAGAGGCAGCGGCATTTTTGTTCGGTTCTGGTGCACGTGTGGCGGCGCCAGGCAGCAGCGCCACCCCACATGACGCCGCAGCGGCAACAGCCCCGGGGAGAAGAAGCAAAAAGGAAACAGAAGCGGGCCTGAAGCGGGCAGAAGCGGAAGCAGCAGCAGCGACGACCAAAGCGAAAGCTTCCGGTGACGACGCCTCCGCCATCTCGACAGAGGCAGAAGCAGCAGCAGCAGTAGCGAAGCCAGCAGCAGCAGCAGAGGCGAGAGCAGCACGACGACGCGGCGGAGGAGCAGCGGCAGAAGCAGACGGAGGAAGAGGAGCAGAGGGAGAAGGAGAGGAGAACGAAGCAGCAGCAGCAGCAGCAGGGAGCATAACGGAAGCTCGAGAAGGCATTCGTCGACGTGGAGAGAGCGCAGTAGTAGTTCCGTTCATACCCGGACGGTTCGGCCTGGGGCAGCTAACACGTCACAACGTCCTGCAGCTTCGAGAGCTGAATAAGGCGACATTGCCTGTTCAATACACGGACCGACTTTACGAAGAAATAGCGACGAAGTACACGCACTTCTCTCGTCTGGGTAGGACCGCCTTTCAGTTCTCCTGCAGCAGAGAAGTGCCGATTTGGCGGCGTTCCGTGCGTTTCAGCGGCCTCGCGCCTCCTCCTGCAGGGTCGCTGCTCGTCGTGGGGAGGGCAGTCTCGTCTCCTGCGGCACCGTCCTCCTCTCCGCAGCACAGCAGTCGCCGTCTCCCGTCTCTGAGAATACGGAGGGGAGACGAAGAGGAGGAGCAGCGACGAGCAGAAGACGAAGTTCTGCTGACTTCGTGTAGCTGCCGCCCGCGCGGCTGTCCTTCTCTGCTGCTGCTGCTGCCTCTGTAGAGATAGCTGGCAGAGACAGACAGAGACGGAGACACGCGGGGAGACGGAGACACGGAGACACGCGGAGAGAGCAGCCGCGAGAGAAGTATTTGAATAATATATTTCCCGAGCACTATAAAGCAATACAAATAAGAATCCGAATAATAAAGGAGTTGGACGACGACGTCTCCTCCCTCGCCGGGAAGGCCCGCGCGTCTCCGAGTCTCGTTGTCTCCGTCTCTCGCCAGCACACGGCGCGGCGACAGCGCGAAGGCTCCGCTGAGCTGCTGCTGCTTCTCTTTCGCTTCCCTCGTCTCCTTTCGCTCTCTACTCTGTCTCTTCGTATATCGACGACGGCCATATATAGACATATATATACATATATATGTGGCTCTTCCGCTTCCTGTTTCTATGTGTAGACGATAGAGCGAGGTATACTGGTGCATGCGTGCTGTTGTATGTGGGATTGTGCGTGTGTTTCTTCTCGTTTCTCTGTCACAACATCTCTCTCCTTCTGCTGGACACTTCGCTCGACGCAGACTTCTGCTGCTGCTGCTGCAGTGTCCCACTGCTGCTGCTGTTGCTGCTGCAGAGTCCCACTGCTGCTGCTGGTGCCACTTCCCACTGCTGTTGCTGATGCTGCAGTATCCCACTGCTGCGGCTGGTGCCACTTCCCACTGCTGTTGTTGATGCTGCAGTATCCCACTGCTGCTGCTGCTTCAAATTCCCACGGCTGCTGCTGTTGCCGCTGCAGTGTCCGACTGCTGCTGCTGGTGCGACTGCTGTTGCTGCTGCAACCTGCGACTGCCGGTGGGAAGTGCTACGTCTTTTTCTCCGCTTTTGCGGATGTGGTGGGCTATTTTCGACTGCTGCTTGGGAGTGCTGCTGCGGCTGTCTGCAGCGTATGTTGGCGACGCGATGGTGGGGGCGATCTGCTGCCGCGTAGAGGCGCCGACTGCTGCCGCTCCGCCTCTTCAGCAACAGCACGGGGCTCGCCTGTACATCATCACCCTCAGCGTTCTTGCCCCTTATCGTCGCTACGGCATTGGTGAGACAACGCGGAGAAAGAGGAGGAAGAAGGCAACTTGAGAAAGTTGGAGGGGTTCACAGAGAGAGAAGAGAAAAAGGAACAGCGAAGCCGAAAGCGGACGAGAGAAGGAGAAGGACACGAAAAAGCCAGAGGCACACACACAGAGAGAAGAAGTCTGCGCGTGTGAGAGCGCGGACACGTTTGCTGCTGCCCAGTCCCCGCGGCCCTCGTAGCGGCGTAGTTTGACGCGAGAAATGAAGCAGCAGCAAGAAGAAGACGCCTCTTCTGCTCTCTCTCTGTGTCGTTCTCCTCTTTTCCGTGTATCTCTCTATGTCTCCATGTACTGTGATGTCTTTCTGTCTGTCTGCATGTCTCTCTGTGTCTATTTCTCTCTCCATGTCTGCCTGTGTCTGCTGTTGTCTGTCTCTGTGTTACGCCCCCGTGTGTTTCTCTGTCTATATCTGTCTCCGAATCCCTCTGCATATCTGTCGATCTATCTGTCTATCCTATCTATCCCCTCCGTCTCTGTGTCTCCTTATTGCTGTCTCCCTGTCTCTCTGTCGTCTACACGTCATCTGCCTCGCCGTCTCCACACACGTCCGTCTCTCGCCGTCTCCACACACGGCTGTCTCGCCGTCTCCACACACACGTCTGTCTCTCGCCGTGTCTCTGTGTATATTTGTGTGTCTCTCTGTGTGTGTCCCATCTGTGTGTCTCTGCGTCTCGTGTCTCTCACTGTGTCTCCGTTTTTGGCGTCTCCTCCTCCGTTTCTCTCTTCTCTCGCGTTCCCCTTCTTGTCCTCTCCTCTCTTCCTGACCTCTTCCACGTATGTGTCTGTAGTGACGCCTGCAGTACTCTGTGGTATATTTTCTATGTATACACATCTACGTGTGTGTCGCTGAGTAGACCTATCTCTCTGTGTCTGTGTATGGACTGCCTGATGTCTTCGTATGCGTGGTAGTGTTTTCCTTGTCTTTTCCCGTGTGTGCGCGTCTCCCGCCCTTCTTCCGTCTAAGAGGTCGAAATTGAGCCGGCACACCTTCCCCGTCTTCGTGTGTGTGTTCCTGCTGCTGCTGCTGCGGTCGACGCAGCGTCGCGCCTGCTGGGGTACGTCCTCACGCGCGCGTCAGAAGGAGTGCTGGTCCCTGCTGCGGCGGTGGGGGGAACTTCGGCGTCCTGCGGCGTCCCACGCGGCGGCAACCGTGCGGGCGGAAAGGGCGGGAGCAAGTGGAGCAGCGGCGGCAGCAAGAGTAGGAGCGGCGGCGGGTCGGCAGGGCACGGCTGCAGCAGCAGCGGCGGCGTGGGCGGGGGGCCGCGAGGCGACAGAGAGACGTTGGCGACGACGGCGGTCCGCGATATCGGCGTTTGTTATTTACACGTGTGGACAGCAAATGAGACCGCAAGAAATTTCTACGAGAAACGAGGATTCATCAACGTTGGTGTGGAGGAAAACTACTACGCGGACATTTCTCCGCCTTCTGCTTTTCTGCTGCAAACGCCGCTACCCTGGCTGCACGCGGACGCTGCGTGGACGCAAGTGGATGACTCCGACGTGGACGTGACGCTGCATAACCTCGCTCGTGCGCCTTCGTCGCTCGAAGTTCTTGAAGGCCGTTCGAGCAGCAAGTAAACCTGCCGCGGACAAACAGCAGCGCGTACACTCACCACCGTCCCAGCAGCTGTGGCACAGAAGGAACGGAAGGAAACGGGAGAAGACCGCACGAGAGAGGAACAGAGAACGGAAGGGAGAGAAAAAGAGAAAAAAAGAAGAAAACGAAGAAAGAAATATCGGGGAGGGGGAGCTATGGAGACGGCGGGACGTGGGTGCCAGACCGGGATTTGGGGGTAACACAGAAACACGCGCGCGGTAGTCATTTACTTCCGGGGAGACAGAGACAGGAGGAGAGAAGGCGGGAGACAGCTCGAGAAAGACACCGAAGTTTTGGGCGGTCGGGAGAGTAGACTTCTTCACAAAGTAGAAAAAGAAGAGAACTCGTCCTGGGAAGAGCTGCACGTGTGTCTCATGTGTGACGCTTTCCCTCGAAGAGTTGAACGGCAGGAAAGATTCGAAAGAACGAGAAAGTAGAAAGCTAAGCCGGGAGAGGGAGACACACTGACAGACGGAAGAGATACAGAGAGAAATATATGTATGTGCAGGTGTCTGTACATGTGTATGTTGTATAGCGACACGGCGTGTCTCTCTCCATATGCGCGTGAGTGTCTATACGAAAAGACGCGTGGAAGTGTCTACTGCAGATGCTTTGTGACGAGGGGTGATGATGGTGACGCGGCAGAAGAAGAAAACGACGGTAGTGACGGGCTGCTGGTGCTACGTTTCGCGTGGAGTCCTGCAAAAACGCATCGGGAGCGCCGGTTGTCCCTCTTCCCTCCGAGTTTACTCATTCTTGTGGGACACTTCATTCCTGTGCTGCTGCCGTTCACGTGCAAAATTCGAGGAAAAGTGCTATCCGTCTACGTATGTATGTATCCATCTACATATGTGTACGTGTATCTGTCTGTGTATGTATCTATCTCTACATCTACCTATCAACATATATATATATATATATGTATATCCGTCTGTGTAGGTATGTATCTCTATGTCTATCTGTATATATCTACATATGTATATGTATTTGTACCTGTAAATGTGTCTCTATATCTGTCTACCTATATATTTATCCATATATGTGTGTATCGATCCGTGTATGTGTGTGTCTTTACATATGTGTATCTGTGTATTTATATATATGTATATATATCGCATTTTTTTGAATCGTCATGCTGCTGCTGCGCCCTGGGAGAGAAACGGAGAAAAAAAAAATACGCCGTGGCGGATGTACAGACATACATCTATGTCTGCGCGTGTCTGTACACGCACCTTCGTATGTAAGCAGGTGTCTATACAGCTGCGTGTGATGTGGAGACAGCTCGCTGAGCATGAGCAGCAGCAGCAGCGGCAAGAGATGTAGCGGTCGCAGCTGCGTTCCTCCCCTCGCTTACCCCGTCCCCCCCTCCTGGCGAATTAGTAGACTTTGGTGTGTCTTTGTACCCGGGTTTCTTTTTCCTGTTGGTAGATGTCTGGGTGAGTGTGGGATTGACGTAATTGCTCAAGAAATACGCGAACGTCTCTATGGATATACGCGTGTATACATGTGCGTATACGTGCGTATACATATGCGTACACATTTATAAATACGCATATATAACTGGGCGCAGCTTGGTTGGCGCGCAAGCAAACGGGCGGGGACGTGCGTGAGAAGCAGCAAAAACAGACGTGAACAAGAGTCTTTGCAGAGAGAGAGAAAAAAGAAGAAGGAGACTGCAAGACAGCCAGAGAAAGTCTCTCAGAAAAAGTGCGACTGACCAGGAGCACCGTCCTTGCCCGCCCTTCGTGATGCTCTGCTTCTCCTGCTGCTGCAGCAACATGCAGCAGTGCAACGACAGCACGGCGACAGAGGCGCGCACGTTAATTTTTTTTAATAAACGAATACTGTTCCACCCGGTCCGTGTGTCCGTATGTGCCTGTGTATGGGTGGCTGCTTATACGTATGGATATATACAGATGTATACTTATGTGTTTACGTTTTTCTGAATGAAATGGATATGTGTGTGTGACGCTTGCATGTGTATATATATATATATCCACGGACCCACCCGAATGGAAAATATACGTATATAATGCACCTGCTGTGTACACGCATTTCCTGCAAGTTCACACATCGAGAGAGAGAAAGAAAGAAGAAAAGGAAGCAGAGGGATAGAGATATTTTTATGGTTGTGTGTTCATACGACTTGAAGCGAGTCAGCAGAACATGCTGGACAGATTTGTCGGTGTCTGCTTGAAGATGTATATACGTGCATGTGCGTGTGTATACATGTATGTGTGCTTGGAAGTTTCGGCTTGCAGCCGCTGCAAAGGTGCACATGAGCATGTCTGCGTGTCATTTATGTGGGAGACGGCTGCTAGCGTTCTGTTATCAAGGCAGCGGCAGCAGCCCGACCGCTTCGGCGGCGCGTCGCATGCAGCAGCAACGAAGAGCTACCCACCTTCGTGCGGAGTCGCTGCTGTGAAGAATTCTTGGTGTTGCTCACTACCCCAAAGTGTTTGTTTTCCGGGAGGCGACGCTGCCGATTGCTTCTCTTAAAACCATGCAACTCTCTGTGCGCTTGCGCGTCTCTCTGCACAGAAACAGAGAGAATAGCAAAGAGAGAGACAAGAACACGGACGGAAACAGAGAAACGGAGGCAGAGATACATAT
>KL647288.1:55780-107538 GCA_000727475.1 Sarcocystis neurona | reverse complement strand
CGAACCGGAACGGAAACGAAGAAGGAACGGAAGGACGAGAGATACATATATATATATATATATATATATATATATATATATATGTGTATGTGCACTTGTGTGTACATACGGAGAGACGGAGAAAGCGACATACGTACACCTTCACGTACACTTGGAGGGTGGCAGGCAGATAGAGATTTTGATATGGATTTTGTAGTCTTCGCGGTGATACACAGCAGCACCGGATCATCGCTTGAGTCGGGCAAAAACAAGGTCTGGTGTTTCTGCCAAGAAAGCAGAGGGAAATGCGAAACTTTTCTTGTCCCTGTATAAGTATATGCAAGTATGCCTGCATATATATATATATAAGAGGATTCGACTTTCTCTGACTGTGTAAATCCCCCACGCATTCACATATGTAGACACATACTAAGTATCTACTGCGCTGCGTAAAATATAGTAGTATTCAGTGTGTATACATCTCTGTTCATACACATACGTATAAGTGGATCTGTGTGTGCACACATGTCTGTCTTTGTGTCTACGCATATCTGTATTTCTGTGTGCACGTATCCGTTTACATACGTGTATATGTAACCATACACACTTAAGTGTGTACGTGTGTATAGATATAAGTACGTGTACACAAGTGTGTACGGTTGTTTGTAAAGAGAGGCGTCTTCTGTCCCTATCATTTTGTCGTACCACGTTAAGATTTTAAACGTGCTGGAGCTCCTCGTATATCCACGAGCGTCCCTTACTGAATTTTTCGCGAATGTACGGACCTGCGCTTGCGGCTTCGCGGCGCGTGCAAGGATCGCCTGAGTTGTCTGGAAGAGTACGTATGCGTATGTACGTACTTTTTTAGAGACACACACACTTGAGGGTCTGACACGCTGAGTACGTACATTCATCGCACGGTGTCTACAGTTTGCTCGGGGAATGCAGTGGAAAGAAGACAGTGAAGAGTAGCATTACGGAAACGAAAATCGAACAAATGTGAAGAGAACGAACCGGAAAAGGAAAACAACTCGTTTCTCGATCGGAAAATGGAACTGAGGGCACAGAAAGGCAAAATCGCAGTGACACTCCCACGCAGCTAGACACAACCCCAGGTGCGGTGTACGTACACCTTACTGCAGGTAGACGTACACCGGAGTGCAAGCGTACTGACACCGAAAAAAGCAAGTGTCCATACAACAGAGTACAAATGTAGGCACGTCGGGGGACGAATGACCGGGCACCTAAATGCGAGTGTACGTACACCGCAGTGTCATACGTGCGTTTCTTCCCATCATAACCGGCCCTCTTTCTCACTTCGAAGCTCCCTGCTGCAGGTGACAGTTGCCCAAATGTATACTTGGACAAAACACGCCTAAATTATTGTTTAGTGCAAGTGCATACACACGCAGTACACAAAACATTATTTTATTTGTTCATTAGTTTGTCTAGGGAAATGCATTCCTATCTACGGATTTATACAGGCGTGGCAGAAAGACATACGTACGTATATATAAGCTGATATACACGTCTGTCTCTGCAGGGTCAACGCGAGCATACACGAGCTCACAAGTAGATCAGCAAGTACACAAAACGCACACATGTATGTGTATATATATATGTATACGTGTGTATATATATAGTTACATAAATATCTACATAAAATTGGCGAGATGCGAATTTTTAGATGTTCGCACACCTGCGTATTTATGCGCCTACGAGGATATGTGTGTATACAGGAATTTTAATACATGTGGATGATATCTACTTACAGAGGGATCACATATTCTTGGGTACACAGGAAGCCGTCTTCACACGTTTTTACCTTCGGCATTCCATGTGCATCTGTGTAAGCAGATGTGATTCACACGGTTTCGCATACATACGGTCAACAACGTACCCACCGTTGCGCGTAGAGTGATCTACCAGCAGAAAGTACATACACATAACAATATGTGTATGTAGGGGTTTACAAAGCATATGTCGAGTACGCAACTATACAAACATATACGTCATTCATGTCGTTGCCGATATACGTATACAAGGTGTGTACGTGTCACAACGAGTGGGGCTCCGTTTGCGCTGGGATGGATTCCCCCTCGATGCCGTGTAGCTGTTTGCTTTGAAGGCAGGAAAAATGCGCACGTTTGTAGTTGCCACACGCACGTGTGTTCGCTCGGAGAAACTCCTGAAGAAAATGCTGACAGTCCGCAGGCGTCGCAGAGTACCTTTAAATGCGTAGGAAATCTTCTTTGGTTCGAAACACACATACAAATAAGCGCGCACGTTGTGTTTGTATGTACTCTGTAGCTGACAAACCTAACATTCGGGCAAAACGCAAACTCAAGAAGGGTGGCTACTGCGATACTCGCGAGTAAGTGTTGACTCAGTTCAAGATGGGGACTTGTGATCACCCTTATTCCGGAACGGCATCACGGAAGGTTATTGCCTCAGTGCTCAACGCATACCGCTCCAGTGCGGGTGAATGTTGTTCCTACGCCGGCGTAGGTGGGCATCTGTCGGTGGATTTACTAGAATGTCGCTCCGCAACATCCTGCACAGTGTTTGAGGAAAGATATCGAGCACGTACGGATATATACGAAGATTCAAAGGAATGGCTATTGATCGTCGTGTACGTGTTAGTCTTACAAGTTGGTGAATGCTTGTACTGCAACACTGGTGGGGGCACTGCAGAGTCGGCTGAAGAACGTGATTGTCAACGTTGTGTGCACGACAGACAACAATCAGACACACGTTGACAGTGCCTTGTCTCTTCGGTTTTTAGGGAGGCGGCTGGGAAACGTTTCGATTACACACGTCTGAAAATCCTGGTTGAACGCTGCTACAGATGTTGTATGTATTTTAGCCGGATACACGTCCACGTAGCCATGTGCCGTCTCACAGTCTCACTCAGCATGTCACAGGTGTAGTTAGCGCGCAAGCGTATACACGGGATGGACGTAGATAATCTAAATCGGTTGCCTTGTTTGGTTCTGAGTGGATTTGTGCCCGTGGGAGGACGGGCTTGAGACAAAAGAAAATTACGACTACACAGGTAGCTGTAGAGAACACGACGAAGTATACACAGGAGTCTTTGATACCAAGTCCGAGAATGCAGCTAGGTAGCTGGCTATAAGAATGCCTATTACGGAAGAGATGAAGGACTTCTTATTGCTGTATACGACTCTGATTTATAAAAATTTTTCTCTGAGGTGCAGTAGACCGCCACTGGTGAGTCTTCCTCTTTCATTCTAGTGGTAGGACAGGTAGCACAGTCGAGTTCTGCTCCGCCGTTGTCAATGAACGGCTGCGCAGAATTTAGTCGTCCGCATCATTTCTTTTCACTACTGAAAAATATCCACTCGGTCAAACTCTTCTTTTTAATATATGTTACAAGAACGCAACAGGAAGAAAGATTTTGTGCACCCGAAGAGTGGTAGTGCGTGGGCTGTAACTGAGTGCTGCAGAGGTAGCAACATTTTCGAATTTGACAATACTAAGTTGGGGGAAGTTTTCTGGAAGTATGCAAAGAAAACAGGAATATCCCTCTCATGAGAACCATTCTGTACAGACCACACCGGTGTCTTTCCTCGTACCCTTGTTACTTATTGACTTTGATAAAGAAGAGCAAGGAAGCGCCCGTAACCTTGTCATGACGTTTGATAGAGCGTCGCAATACAACCGGAGCTGTCTGAAATTCCGCTGGCTGGCCAGAAGGGACAATTTTGCTATCTCGTGTATCAGTTGTTGTTGACGAATGAATGGGGGGGACACTAATTATGGATAGTGGCGCACGCAGGCGACACGCGGATAATGTGGCCGCCGAATAGAAGAACTTTCTGTCAACAAACGCGGGGATATAGACACTGCAGATTCCACAACTCTACAGAATTGTGTACGCTAAGAATTGACAACTTGATAAAGAGACACACAGGTGCACTTATGTCCATCTAAGCGCGTGGTCCTGCACATCGACAAGAGGTGGGTAATGAGGTAAATGTTTAGACTGTAAGATGCAGGTACACTGCTACGCATAGACCCCTCAAAGAAACTGGTAGGTACACACAAAAAGGCACAGGGGTATGTGAAGGCATACAAAATTCGAAGGCGTGATCATGTACGTGCACGTTAGCGTGCACTCGCCTAATAATGTATGTGAAGAAGTTTTGCACAGTTTTCGCAGTAAACTACGTTGATCTGTAGTCTCGCAACTGTCGCCGAATCCGTGTTAGTCCCTTTCTCTAGATGTCTGTATAGTCGCATGGATATATTCCTCCCCATATACAGGTAGTTCCCTAGAGGGCTCTAAGCACAACGTGGTAGACCCTGCTGCTCGACAGCTTGTCGGATCGTGTCTACAGCACGGATCTAGTCCGGTAGAGCCTCTGTTAGGGAACGTCTACTAGGTGTGAAAAAACAAAGCTCGGATCTTCGCTTTCAGAAGAGTAAGAACATAAAGGCTGAGGAATTTTGACACAGGGAAACGTGTAAAATCGAAACACGAAAATACGCATCATCATTCATTAGCAAATTGCTACAATCCATCTCCGACATTACCACAATTCCATACATGTGTGGTCATTCATGTACGTACACAGTAGTATACACTTTATTTGCTATAACAGATGCTGTATGTATTGACATATTCGTATCGTCATATTTGGCCACTACGGCCTCACGAAAGTGAGGACACTGCCACGCCAGCCCCGTATAGTTTGGAGTCGTATGTCAACGAGCATAATTTATATAATGAAAGCTATATTTAAATGTATGGAGGGAAAGACAGATGAACAGATACGCGTTCTCGAGAAAGAATCTCTTCTCTTCAAGACCAGTCTTTTCAAACCGTTATCCGTAGTGAGATACGTGGGTGGGTCTTGGGTACACGTCTACGCATCTCGACGTATACACGTCCGTAAACGCGTGCAGGAAGTGCTGCACAGGAGGGATTGCTGTGGAAGACAAAACTGTTGCAGGACGGGCATTCGCTTGACTCTGGCGCATCTTAAAGTAGACCCGTACGAAGGAAAGACGCTCGTGCAGCTTCTGGCCTCATCAAGTAAATGTTCTGGAGCGACCGCAGGCATGCGTAGGTACCGTCGGAGATACAGAAATATACAAACAATAACGGGGAAACACCGGTACAAACGCGAAGGTGTGCGCAGTTCTATGTGTTGTCATGCTCTTGTGTCTTTTTTTTCACACACAGAGGAGCCGCACTTTTTTCCCCATGTGAATTTCCGTCTCCAGACCCACAAGCTTTCCCAAATGTGTCAGAATTTTACGACGAACTCCTTTACTGCTCAGAAGAGACGCTTGTGTGACCGCCCTGCACTACGTGTTTCGCGTCCGAGGCGGTGTCTACGTGAGTGTCTCCCTTTGCAGAAAAGTAGGTACGTGTACACGTATCTTATCTGTATACACGTACACACGTGTGTCTGGAGATGTCTATCCATCGGTGTACATGTGTGCAGATCTGTATGGAAGCATGCACCTATGTGTATATATGTGTGTATATGTATAAATGTACATTTTGAGACACAGATGGGTGCGTACGCATGTGCTCGTGCGCCCATAACCATGAGCGTGCACGTGTTCCGTCTGTCAGTGTAACGGGATACAGAGCTTGTGCAGAAACCGACATGTAATGCTTCGTCTTGGGATAATCTCTGGAAACCACACGTCTGGTTATGGACTTGTATATAACAAGAGCCACAAGAGATGCAAGTCTTTCTCGTCTTCTGTCCTTTTTTTCCTTCATGTTCTTCTTTTCCGCTTTCTTTCCAGTGACGTTGGCGAAGCGCTGTGTTGCTGGCACGCCTGAGCCTTCCGAGAGCTTAGCGACTGGGGTTTTTCCAATTTCTGCATTCTGTCCACTCGTCCCTCGTCTGCACTGCTCATTTCTTCCGCCCTAGCGTAGTGGCTGTGCCTTCACCACTACCGCTACTTTCGTTCGTTGTACCTCTCTGGAGTGGCGTAGCACTTGCTGCTGCTGGTGCTGCTATTGTTCCGTCCCGCCTCCTGTTGTTACCACAGCGGCTGGCGAGTAAGCGGTTGCTTCGGTCGTGCGGTGCATGATCGATATAGTAGTGCTGCTGCAGGTGTGGTTGTCCTGTGTTACGCTCTCCCAGCTGCAGATACAAGTGGTTCAGGTGCTGTGTTTGCCGCTGCTGCCGCGGCTGCTGTGGAGGAGAGGAAAACTCCTAGTGCTGATGGCGGTAGGGACGAGAACTGGGGCTGGAGCGCTTTGCAGAGGGAGACACGCTGGTGCATGATTTCTTCGCGTCTTCTCCTGCTGGAATTGCAGGTCGGCTGTAAGAAAGTTTTTTTCTGGTGCTGCCGTTAACAGAATCTCCCGTCCCTCCTCTTTTTTTTCCATCCGCTTCGGTGTCTAGAACCACTGTGAAACACGTCCCCGCAGATGGACTTGCGGTGCCGTGGTTCAAGCGCTGGGCCTCTGCCGCGGTGGTTTCTACTTCCGGCTGCTGCACGTCATCCTGCTGGGCATGTTGCTGCAGCTCTGAGTGCTGTAAGAAATGACTCTGGTGGAACTGACTGTGTTGCTGGTGCTGGTGGTGCTGTTGTTGCCGCTGTAGCACGGTCACCCGCTGCTGCGCAGGTACCGGGACTCGCGTCTGCGCTGCACCTTCTACAGCGCTGTTCTCTACCGTGTATGTCTTGTTTTTTAACCTTTCTCGTGGACAGGGACTGCCCTGCCCTCGCGCTGGTCCTGCTTCTGCTACGGAGACTCTTTTGTTGGGTCGTGAAGGTGGTGACCCGCGCCTACTGGTGGGTGGGGATTTCTCCGGTCTGGCCGGCGATGCTGGCCTATGTACCCGTGTGCCAGCTGCGGTTTTTGCTGCTGGCATTGTGGGGGCAGCAGCTGCAGCTTGATAGATTGCTGCGGGGCCTGTCTCTGCTGCTGCGAATGTTTCAGGGGAAGTAGCTGCTGATTTTGTCGGATCCATTCCTTGTGAAGCCCAGCAACCTGCGCTGTTGTCTGCTGCTCCTGCTGGCGCTGCGGCACATGCAAATTCATCGTCTTCGTCTTCGTCACGGCAAGGCTCAGGACTAGCAGCACGAGAGGAACAAACGCTACATGTAGCGGAGATTCGTCTTTTCGTCGCTTCGGCTCTCGCTGCACAAGCTGTCGGCACACCCGCTATTTCAGCTATGGACATGGTCTGGCTCTCTCCCTCTTCTTCTGCCCTTGCCAGATGCTGCTCTCCCGGCTCGCACCACGCATGTACTGCTGCTGCGGGCCGTCCTGCCACTGCTGCTGCTCGGTGTGGCGTGCCCTGGCAAGAGTGCGCTGCCTGGCAGGCTGCGCGCCTATCAGGAGCAGCAGGACAAGAAGGGAAGATGTGTCTGCGGGCGTCAGCAACGTGATGGTGAGGCTGATGATGATCCGGTGCACGACTGCAGGGAGAAGTTCTCGACGGAGTGCAACGCGGTGAGTCTACGGCAGATTCTTCTCGTCCCTCACTTCTATATCCGACCGTATGCACTAGTTTCCCTGCTGAGTAACCGCGTGGTCTCTCCTCTTCTCCTGCCCATCTTCCTTCTGCTGCTGCCTGCTCTCCCCTACACAATCTTGCTTTCGCTATTTTACCAGCTGTGGGTGTCGCTGCTCTTCCCTCTTCCGCTGCGGCGGACGCCGCTGCACCCGAGGTGCTTCCGGCTTCACCGGAGTATATACGAAGTGCTGCTACAGACGCGTCAGCGGCAGCCGGACTGTCGTCTTCTCTGTGTACAGGAAGACAGGAAGTCCACGAACTGTCACGATGGAGAAGCACTGCAGCTGTGACCGCTGAATCTTCTCCTTTCTTCAAATCGAGCTGAGCAGAGCCACCCCGAAGGGGTGAGGTGTGCTGTCTGCTGCTGGGCAATGCCATTCCCCAACCTTCCTGAATCTCCTGCTGCAGCTGGTCTGCTTCGCGTTGCTGAGGCTCCTGCTTCTGCTGGCGCCGGTAGTGCGGAAGACAATGCTGGCCTTCACGAAAGCGGGGGAAGCACTGATGTTGTGTCGGTGAAGAAATCTTTTTGTGGCGCATCCAAGCTTCCCCTACGTCTGCACTGTGTGCATGAGCGGCAGCAGGACATCTGCCTGCTTCAGCAGCAGCAGCAGAAAGAGTCGCACCCCGTGCAGAAACACCCGCTGATTTACCAGCAATATGCGTCCTTTGCCTAGAGCTGTTGTTACAAGGAGTTGCTGCAGCTCCCGGGGGAGAAGCCACCAAAGTCTGCGGCGTGGGGGGTAAAGAGTCGTCAGCGATGTTAGGAGATTTCTTTTCCGATGGTACAGTCCCGCCACCTGCTCCAGAGCCAGAGGTTTCCGCGGGGTGAATTCTTCCCAGTGTTGCTTTTTCTGCCTTTTCCGCTGTGGCGCTGTCTGCGTCAGGACGGTGTCGCAGCTCTGTGTCATCGTCAGGTGCTGGCCTCTGGGCGGCTACACCATCGCATTGATTTCTTCCTTTGAGTCCTTCTTCTGGTGGTAGTGCTGGTGATGTTTCCGTCGCAGGACTCCGGGCGGCCACATAGTTGCTTTCAGTTCTTCTTTGTAACGCGTCTTTTGTTTGTTGTTCTGGTGCCGGAGCATTCGGGGTTTGCACACCGACGGACCTAGGAGAATGTGTTACCGGCCGCCTTTTTCCTGTCAACAACGCTGTCGGACCTGTAGACAACTCAGAAGAGCACGCTATTTTCCTAGTCCTCCTCCTCACTGCCTCTGCGTATCTACTACACCGCGCCACACGACAACAGTGTGCCCTGACACACCGCTAAAATGCTTTAACTGCTGCTGCTGCTGCTGCCCCTAGGTGGTGTTCCACCAGGGAGTTCTTCACTAATTAGTTCAGGTCTCACGTTGATGAGAAATTGACAGCATTCAATGAGGTGCAGCAGAAAGACAAGAAAGCGGGCAACGTTTCGCCACAAACGTTGTCGCGCCTTATGTCTTGCATGCATTGCCGTTGTACTCGGTTATTTGAGCGGAAATATCTGGCCTTTTTTAAAGCGTTGGGACGCCAGCATGGTAATTTTACTTGCAGTTGGATGTGTGTCCATGACTTCATGCCGTCATTCATCCTTTTGTATGCTCCTGTGTGTGCGCGTGTGTATGAGTGCATGTGGATCTGTGAGTCTATTATGTATGCGTGTAGAGGACGGTAGTTGTTCAGGTATGTACGTATGTGCAAATGTAAGAGTTCACCTGTGTCCACGTGTGGACAAAGATGCAGATCCAGACGCGTGTTCGCGGCTTGTACATATATATGTATATATATTTATATGGGACGCAGAGACCAGAGATCTGTGTGTATGTGCTGATCTCTATATTCCATTTGCATAGGTGAAAAGTGCTCCAGGTCTACTGCTGACAACCGGATAACAGTACACCTGTCCATTACGGCCAGAGTTAGCCGAACGCAGCGACACAAATACACGCCCTAAGTGACTGCACGTCCACACGCACTCAGGGTCTTTTTACACGTATTGTCCAGTCTTCTCCCTACACTTGCAAGTAGTAACATGCGAAAAAAGTAAAATTCAAGCACGTTCAGACACTCTGCCGTCTTATGACCTGCACCCTCCTGCCCAGCTATTTCCTGCACTGCACACACGTGACTGTCAGTCAGCAGGTGTTCCTTCTCGGTGTGTCTGCACATGCACCTGTACGCTTAGAGCCAGGGTCAAGCGTATGCGTTTGTATGGAAGTGCGTGTGTGTAGCACACACAGAGGCGGCTCCGAATAATTCGACGCACAAGTGAATAAGTTGATAGCTTAGGTGTGCTTCTCTCCTGTGCAAAAGTGCTGCACATGAGTGACAGTGACACGTAAAGTAAATACCTGCTGTTTCGCTCTCGCTGTCGTGGATGGCGGTTTCTGCTGCATCACCTTGTTCTGCGTCCTGCGGCGCTGCCGTTGCTCCAGCAGCTATGCCCGTCTGTGCCTGCTGCTGTGAATGGTGCGTTTCCGCTTCTTCCACAGGCAGTGATTTGTCTGCTGGCGTTCGCCTGTGTTCTGGGGATGTCAGTTGGTGCAGTGGTGAAGACGAGGAATAATTCCTGCTGCAGTTGTCGTGTTGAGTGAACGCTGCGGCTGCGGCTGGCGAATTTTGCTGCTCTTTGTTCCCCAAGAGCACACGCATCCATGGAGAGGCTGCCGGTCGCAGTATAGAAGCATCTTTACTACAAATAAGCTCGTGGCCGGTCGGTCCTAAGATTTGCTCTCCCGACCGCACTTCTCCTTCTTCGAACTCTATCGAACCTACTTTTATGTCACCAACTGTTACTTCGCCGTCGCCTGCCGCTGCCGCAACAACTGCTCCTGCACTGGCTCCCCCTGCGGTAGCGGCCGCTTTTTTTCTGGTTCTTGCAGGAAGATGGCGCGCATGTCCGCCTGTTCCTTGTGTGGCCCTTGCTCCCGTTGCTGCTGCTGGTGGTTCTGTTGCCTTTCCAGCTGCTGTCGCCGCTGTCGGCTGGTGCATGTGCGGATGGCCTTCAGTGTCCACACAGACAGCGTCTCCTCGCACCAATATCATAGAGGCAGCATCTTCTTCAAGAGCTCCTTCCGTCTGCCCGTAATGCGGTGAGGAGGTGTGGATTACTGTGGGAGGCTGTGAAGAATGCACGAAAATCACATTGCTGTCGCCGTGCGCCTTAGTCTGATGGTGCTGCTGTCGCAGCACCTGCTGTGGCTGCTGTCGCAAGCAGTGTTGCTGCAACAGCGGCTGGTGTGGGGGCTCCACTTTTTGCTGCTGCTGTGGTAGGCTCGTATTTTGTTGCGGAGAAGTAAAAGTTTGAGGTAAGCGTTCTGCTGTTCTCCCGGGAGAAGACGACGGAGAAGCAACTGCATGGGGTGCTGCACTTCTTCCTTTCGCACCCACCAGTAGCACGCTCATATCCTGCTCACTCACTTCTCCAGAAGACTTAGACAACGTCACTCCCCTGTACGGATACTGCTGCTGGGGCGGGTGTCTACTACATTGTTGTTCTGGCGCTTGTTGCAGCGGCTGCTGCGGTTCTACGTAATGCTGCTGGGGATGTTGAAATAGTTCAGAGGAACCAAGGCTTGCTAGACCGGCTGACATCTCGCTGTACTCCCTGCCTGGGGAAGCGGCTCCCCTCCCTGCCGCAGAAGCAGTTGCAGCTCTTGCATTTGCCTGAACAACTTGTGCGGCCAGCAAGGGGCGAAGCTGAGAAGGAGTTGACCAGCTGTTTTCTCCTTCTTTGACCAAATCCGAGGGAACTTCTCCTGAACTCCACTGTCGGTCTTCCCTCGTTAGCGGAACGGTCTGCGACCCAAAAAGGCTAATAGACGCCAGCGTATCACCAGCAACCACACTCGGAGAAGACGCCGCAGCAGCAGAGTTGCTGCCTGCAGCGGCGGATGCAGGTGTAGTGCGAGAAAGGGCAGCAGCAGCATCAGCAGAAGAAGCAACCCCCCCAACATCGAAGGCAGTTACACTGGTGGGGCGAGAATGAGCAGCAACCGTATGGGAGGCAACGGCAGCAGTAGGAGGAGAGCGGACTGTAGCGGCAGAGGCAGGTCTAGAAGCCGTCGAATGCGCGCACACGACTGCAGCAGAAGAAGATTCTGGCAGGGTAGGGGGAGAAGAAAGAGCAGCAACACGAGCTGAAACAGCAACTGGCAGTGAAGTCGCTGGAGTCGGTAGAGCAGCTGGCGAAGTAGCTGCGAAGCAAGGAGAGGTAGGGAAGGGAAAACGGTCAGACACAGGAGGAAGAGGACAACTGCGCTCAAATGATGAAGGACAATGTGGAAGAAGTCGACGGCCAGAGTCTACTTGAAGGCGGCAAGGAGACGAATATTGTCCGTCGGCTGCATGACTGGAACATTCTTCTTTCATTGATCTTCCTGCTGCTGTTCCCGGAAACCCTAGGAGCGACAGAGACGAAGTGCCCGATGCGCAAGACAACCCACACAATGAGCTACATTCACCGGAGAAATGCGATCTGCTGGCTCGGTGGCCGTGACCCGCGTTCTGCTGCAGCAGCCGCAGAGAAAACGTTGACTCTCTGAGACCTGGGTCTCCTACGAAACAGACGCTGTGCTCACGTGTTTGTTTCGACCTCCGTGCCTGCTGCTGCTCCTGCTCTAGGCAGCCCTGGTGCGGCTCAGGATGCTGCTGGTGTTGTTCTTCCTGCGGGGGTGCCTGCTGCTGCTGCTGCTGCGACTGTTGCGCTGAGGAAATGAACTGCTGCACGCGTTTCTCTAGGTCTGCTGTCTGAGCTCTTAGAGAAGGGTCCCACTTCAAGGTCTCTTCGAGAAACTCTGGTCCCTGCTGCTGCTCGTGTGGCCGTAGCTGCTGCTGCTGCTGTACCCCATGTTGGAGAGGATCCCGTAAAAGTCTCTCAGCAAAAGCCATCGCTGCGTCGTCGACAGCAAGGCGGTCTGAGAGAGGGTCTGCAGGAAGGCAAATTCGCAGAGGCAGCTCACCTGCCGCAGGTTTAGAGTAAGGAGGAAGCGTTAGGATACACCGCAGTACCACTTGTGACGAATCCACGGTGATTTGGACGGACAGCCGCAGCGATATTGATAGGCAAACGACTCGCAACAGCAACCACACCGACACCAGGACAGCCACCAAAAACGTTGCCGTTAACAATGAAGCTGCACCACTTCGAACAGAATTACCCCGCGTAGGAGGAGGAGGCAGAACAGCACTGGCGGCAGGGGACAACATTGATGCAGGGTCTTTCCAGTTTAGGGACATGACTTCTTTTATCAGCCAAAGAATTAAGCAACTGTTGCCGGATGCCTTCCATTTCAACAGATTCACCTGGCGGATCAGACGGCGAGGCACTGTGGGTGGTGACAGCCGTGAACGAAGCAGCTGAGAGAGTCAGTGGAAGCAATACGAAATGAGATGCATGAGGAGAGGCGCTCGAGGATACAGAAGGAGATGAACCTCGAAGAAGAAGAAGAGAAAGAAGGATAATTTCAGGTTTGAAGCGAGGAAGGCCCCTCGGTACCGAACACGGCAGCGTGTTACAGAAGGTGAAGGAACGGCGCTGTTCTGCAAAAGAAGCGGTCAGACGGAACAAAAAAAAGAGTGTCTATAGCTATTTTATGGAAAGAAAAACACATAGTTTTTAATCTCGTGGCCAAGACAACAAAAGAGTCTCACAAAGAAAGGTGTCCCAACAAGCACAGAAAGGAAAAGATCAGACTTTCCCTCTGAAGCAGCAGCGGACACAACCATGGGGCTGTCTTGAGCGAGGAGAATGAGGGGACCCTTCCCGCTATTTTGCAATTGAAACGATGTTCATCAAGCAGCCGAGCAGCACAAACGTGTGACACTTTTCCTGCTTCTTTGGATAAACACAAAGAATGATTCACCGCGTCGTGGTTCTTCCTTACGCAAAATGTTATCTGAACTGCCCGCACAGGCAGTCTGCTGTAAAGCAGCCTCTACTTCTTCTGCTAAACGACACACTTGATGACTCAGTTGCTGTTCAGGTACATGCGTTCTCGCGTGTCTCTCTCCGTGGCAACAGTGTTCTTCTTCTGCAGTTGAGCGCACTACTGCCATAGCGGAGTTCAGCAACTGCCTGTGATGCTGCTGCTGCTGCTGCAGCCGCCACCGTTGCTGCTGCAGCGGGTAGAAAGCAGAAGAAGGAAGATTTTCCTGATGAGAGACATATACGCCCGCGTTTGAGGCTCTCTCACGCAGCTCTGTGTGCAGCGCAGTGAGCCTTTCTAATTCGTTGTGCGTTTGGGCCAGTAGCTTCTCTCTGGCTGCTGCTGCCTCCTGCTGCTCCCGCAGCTGTTGCTGCTGCTGCTGCATTTCCTGTCGTAGAAGCAGCTGCTGGTGCCGCTGCTGCTGCTCCACTTCTTCCCGAGCACGGCGCACTGCCCTCTCTTTTTCCCGCTGCAGAGTGGCCAGTTCCCTTTCGAGGTCGGAAACCTTCTGTTTTAAGTCCTGCGCGTACAAACGGCATTCCCTTAGGCTCCTACAAAAGAAGATATTCAGACAAAGACGCTGTTCACACGGGCCTACAACGTCGCACGTGGAGCACCTATATACACACACGTAGAGACACATAAGGATGAATAGAGAGAGACGTAAACATCGAGACACATAGAGAGATACAGAGGCACAAAAGCAAGTAAACTGATGTGTAGATAGAGGCCCACAACCATAAGTGTATGGGAAGGAAGGAATTATTCTCACACCTAAAAATAAAAACGGTCGAAATGGTGAACTGCACGCACAAGCTCCGCAGTCGGTAAAAATGGAATTTCGTCACCCATATCGGGGGTATACGCGCGTGGTTAGAAGTTAGCAAGTTTGTACCCTGAAGCCTGCTTCCGATGGTTTCCGGCTAAAGTCACGCACAAATAAAGTGGAGAAGAAAGTATCTACACAGGAGGCTGGTGGTCTGAGGATACCCGTGCACGTGCAGAGAGCCTGTATCCCTGAACCCATGTCTGCACGCGTTTGTGCACCGTCACTCAAGTCAATTCGTGAATTACTGTCTTGTCACTCTGCGTGTTTAGAGAGAAATCTGTATGCCAGGCGCACACAGCAGCATTTATGCATGGATATGCATGTATATACACGTATGGATACAGACTTGAATATGTCGACCACAGAACCACATCTGCAATAAAAGGTCTCTCAATACGGTTTTGCACGTATGGACCTGCGCAAGGCGTTCAACTACAAGTCCTACATGATACACGAATATGTATCTGTGCACGTACACACATACAAATTTGGCAGCAAAGAGAGGAGTATAGTAAAACTTGCACAAGCGCGCGTACACATCGAAGAACCACTGAGGGACATGGCGTCTTGCTCGAAGCGAATGAAAAACACTGATTATCTTTCTATATATACCAGTGAGAGGTGCTGCAGGACTTAAAGCTAAGAGGTATCTTTCAGCACACAGAACTAGACAGCACGCTGATTGCTTGCTCTCTAACATACCAGATACATGTATACATGTTGGATGTGGGTGCCGAGAAAGATTAATATATTTTCGCGTGCACCACGTATACTAGTTTTGGGTGCCTGACTTCTTCCTGTTACCCTTTCAATTCCTCGATAGTTCTCGCATGTACCGCTTGTCTATCTGCCTCCATTTCTCGTGCGTTTGCAACGTGCTGAGCAAGCTGTGTGTTCTCCCTCCTCAGGCTTTGCAGTTCCTGGAGTTGGAGTTCAATTTGTTGACGCTGTCTTCCTCCTGCGTCGTGATTCAGTCGAAGTTGCTCCTGTAGTCGTTCAATTTGCCTCGTCTTTTCTTCGCACGTGGCAGCAAGCTGTCTATTTGATTCCACGAGGCGCTGCTGCTCTGCGGCCTGCGCCTTCAGCACGCTGGCAGATTCTGCTGCCTTCTGTTCTGCCAGTTGCAAGTCGTGTCGCTGCTGCTGCAGCTGCAGGCGTTCCTTTTGCAGCTGCGCAAAGCCATCCTGCAACTCCAGTTCCACTCTTTTCTTGTGTTCTTCTACCTTTAGCAGCGAGGTTTGCTTGCATAACCGTGCTTCTTCCTGTTGCTCCTGCTCACGCTCGCGTATGCGTTTCTCACGCGCATCCAGACCTTCCTCTCGAATCTGAAGCGCGCGCTTCTCTAACTCCTGCTGCTGCTGCTGCGCACGCTGCTGTTGCTCAACGTGCTGCTGTTGCTGCTGTAGCTGCTGCTGTTGCTCCCTCAGCTGCTGTTCTAACTGTGCCATCTGCTCCTCAAGCGCCTGTTCGTGCTGTCGGAGCCGCGTAGCAGCAGCCTCTTGCTGCAGTTTAAAATGTCTCACACGCTCTACGTGCAGCCGACTGACTTGTCGTTTATAAGAAAGGAGCGCTCCTCCGCTGGTGCTGTCATCTGCATCGAGAGCGCCAGTTTCGCACGTACGCAGCAGCCGCTTCTTTTGCGTAGTCATTTTATGACATCTTCGCGGCTCCAAGCGAGCACACCAGAGCAGATCCTCCCTGTCTTCTTCTTCTTCATCTGTGGCATAATCTGCTGTTTTGCCTGTGCTACTGTTGTCGTCCCCAGAGAGAAGCGATTTGCCTTCTAGCACTATTGCACCATCCACTGCTCCTGCAAATCTTCCTCTATGTCTTGCTATCGGTGTGGCTCCGGCTGAGCGTGACACCTGCTGTGGAATGTCGCAACATCCTTCCGAATCCTCTTCCCTCTTATTTAGCGAGCAGGGGAGCTTACCACCTGCTTCCGTGAATCCTGCAGGTTGAGATCTGCAGCGCTGGCGTGAGCAGCAGAATTTTTTAGCTCCTGCTGAGCTGCTGCAGCACCTGGTGTGCCTGCTGCAGCTACGACTGTCACGTCTGTGACGGCCACTGCAGACAGGGGATTCAATGCGATGGTGCCCGCAGCGCTTGCTGGTGCGGCTGCAGCACGTAGAAGGTACGCTGTGCCTCAGGCATTTTCTTCCTCGAACATCCGGCCCTCGTCCAGGAGCGAGAGAACAGCAGGTGCCGGAAGAAGACCCGTTTCTTGCGCTTGAGGCGCTCGGCACCGACACACCATGGTGACAGACGTGCGACTGGCGCAAGGAGGGTGAAGTGGAAGAGGCCGCGACGTGGTCCTGACGATGCCAGACGCACTTCTCGGCAGCAAATGCAACAATACGTTCCAGAAGGCTTTGATTCCTACTAGCAGCACCATTTTCAGAACAGGAGGACGATGAGGGACATGCTGTCCCAGAATGAACCCCTGCACATATAGTAGGACGGACTGCAGCGCCACGACAACTTGTTTCACAAGAATTGTGCGAAGCACCAGCAACGGCACCGCAGCAGCGCGGCGTAACAGCGCTAGACACGACACACTTAGTGTCTCTGTTCTGAGAGTCTGAATCTGACTGCTTGCAACAGTTTCTTGTGCGCAAATCCTTCGGATAAAGAGATTCCTCAGGCACTTGAAACACGAGACACATTTCACTGATGGACAGTATATCTGTGTCCTGCATACCTGCCTCCGGCTGCAGCACCGAGCACGTATACAGAAATCCATTATATTTTAAACAGTCGAGCAGCAGTGACACGAGACATTTAAGTTGCAAAGGTAGTGGACGATTGTTTGAGTTCAGAAAGAAGCCCTCCCGTGGCTGCGGGCTGGCGGAAGGAGCAACCGCAGCCGGCGCCAACGCCGGAGGGGCGCAGTGAAGCGCTGCGAAGTAGTTGCATTTCACAGGAGGTGCCGCTGCAGTAGCAGGGACACACGCAAAGCTAGCACAGCCAGCAGGATCAGGACACGGGTGAGCATCAGGACCAGTAGCAGCAGGAAGTGTCGCAGCTGCAACTGCAGGGTAACAGCCTGAAGCATCTGAGGCAAGACCATAGATAGCGTAACGGTTTCCGGATGCTGCAAAGGGAATGTTTCTGTCGCTGTCGTAGGGGGGGACCGCACTGAGACATCTCCTTTCTTCCACATTTCGTCTCTCCCCTTCTCGTCTCTCCCCCTCTCCTGCTGCGGAGTCTTTTTCATTGTCGCTACAAGACGTGCATTGACGCAACAAAGGCTTCCTCTGCAGGTCGATATTTTGCAGCTTGTGAATCATGAAATGGCGGAGTTGACACAGAATGCGGTCCGCTAAGACACTTTTTTGCACTAACGTTTTCATATCCTTTCTACTGTTGTTTGGATAAACATCCTGAAGTCCAGCAGCAACGGTAAAAGAGCCAGCAGATGAAGCAGTACCTCTGCTAGCATTCAAGTAACTTCCGGCACGCTCAGGCGTGCCTGGACTGGAACGCCAATAGAAGGACGCAGACGACATTTTTTTAACAAACTAGCCCCTCAGGAAGAATGTTAAGTGGGCGAGAGTTTTGACGGGGTAAGCGGGTCGCTGTATGCATCTGTAAGGGTGGCCGCGTACAAACGAAAAGGGTATTGTTTCGTGGCAAGCATCCTGGAAACTTTTACTCGAAGTCGTCCCGCGGAAAGGAAAAACCGCAGTTTCACATTCATGCACCTGTACACACAAGAACAAATCCAGTCGTCTCTTCATTTACAGGATGTCTATCGAGGAGAAAGCGAGTAACTGTTGACCAACTGGCGACTGGACTGATGTGTTGATATATCCTTTGATCTTTACGAGTATATATGTATATATGTATGGTTTGATACACATGTATCTATCCACCTTCATACGCACATAAATGGTGGAAACAGGTCAGTGCCTGTTACCGTACAAGAAGAGTGTTTAAATGTCCAGGTTCAGGGGCGAAAGAGGCGATTTTCAGGTGCGTGTCCTGCGCATATACTTTGTTAGTATGGCATTCCGAGGACGCGTCAACACGTAAGATGGAAATACACACTGTGTGTACAACTCAATCGTTTAGCACCGTGTCACTGAAGAAATGGTCACAAGCAGGCTTTTGAGGAGAAAATTGTGAAGAAAACGAAGAAGCAATGCAGACGAATGATCACAATCGTCAGGGCTGGGCACCGGATAAGGGGGTTCAGAAGCAGAGTGGGATGCGCAAGAAAGGGGGAGACTAAGGAGAAGCACTGAAGGGAGACAAAGTACGTATGCACCCGTTTGCAGAAAACTTGAAATTACTGCACGATTGCCTTATCTGATTTGCCGTTCTGCGCTGAAGAAAGGGGAGATGCGACACCGCTTGCGCGTTGAAACGCAGCAGTTCGACACTTACACGTATCAAACCATATCTTTGTTTGTCAGAGAGTTGCTGACGTAAAGCGTTACTTCGAAAGCCTTGTGTCTGCAGCTGAGGGAGAGGTCTGCAATTGGCCACCCGGCGCTTCGTTCTTTCGTCGTTTCTGTCTATTATTTCCCCGTCTCTCAGCAGTTATCTGTTCTTATCTACGTCTTGTGCATCTGCCCACGGAAAAGACAGTGTTAATGTATCCGTATAAACATATATATATATATATATATGTATGTATACATATGTATATACACATGAGCGCAAATCGAAAATACTAAACAGAAGAGACACCGTGGACCCTGTGAACCGATTAGCACTTCCAGCGCATGTGCACTACAATCTCACATATGCATTTGTGTTCTGATTTCATTCAAGCCCAAATATGCGCACTCCACTTTCACACGCATCCGCATGCATAAATGAGTGCTAACGTATCGATACGCCCATACGTATGATTCTGCCGTGTCCTGGCTTTGTGAATGGAGATGCGCAGAAAGCATCAAAACTTATCCAAACCCGGCGATAACACGCCCGAACACCATACTTCATCGGAGACTGCGTACGCAGTCACGTACATAAATGTGTGCATATACATGTGGACCTGTCTACAGATCTGCGAATGTCTAAGTTAGAGTGTGCATGTGCGTCTGTGTGCGGATTCGTGTGTGTATGTCCCTACATACATGTATACAAATATTTCGGTATATCTACACCGTGTACGCGAGTAAAAATAATAGATGAGTACGCGCCCACCTGTGTTTGCATGTAAGGAAGAGTACGTGTGCAACCACTGCATCCAGAGACGTATTTGCCCTCTAAATAAGGTGAATATATTCGAACGAGCAAAACTGACTTGCCTATCAACTGCTTAGCAAATGAGGCATCGTTCGTCGAAAGGATAAGAGAGAGAGGGAGCCCTGGACGGGTACAGTAAGAGAGGAAACAATAAAAAGCAAAACGCAGTTGAAAAGATGAGAACTTGTAAGGCGTTGTCTAGTCTTTCTGCCTTCATCGATCGACTTGCTGTGGCTGCTGGAATGTGGGGCCCAGGTTGAGCCCTGCATGTATGTGTGCGTGTCAACCAGGACGAAGAAGAAGCAAGAACACAGCGGCCACATCATTTTTTCTTGTGCGGCAGACGCCTGTGTGAACACGCAGGGTGCGTAATATAGATATAATAATGTGGGTTTACACATATGTGAGTATGAAGATACACGAATTCTTCACACTCATTTGTACCAGTACACGGTAGAATGGATAAATGCAGCCGGGCGTGTTTTCTGTGAATAGCTGAGCTCAGTCGTATATACAAACGAAAGCAGCAATGTCACTACTACAGAAAGGCGACATTTTTAGGACGGAATATCGAGAGGTTAATAAGATTTCTTCCTTCCAGCGTCCACGAATCCTTTGAGAGGGTGCAGTGCCTTGGCACGCGTGTACGTGGAGGTAGACAGGCATAGTGTATCTGTACATTCACAAAGAGGGGGGAGAGAGAATTATAGACGGTTTCTACTCAATATTTGGATATCTGCGCACATCCACATCACTGGCAGGAATCCATGCAGTGATCCACGTACGCGCCCACTCTCACAAGTGGATTCAAAGGCGTGCGTCCGCGCACACATCTCCGCGCTAATATACATCGACATGATCGTGTTTGCCTACATATCTTCTCAGCAGCCGCACGTACACACGTATTGTTTAGCTGGATGGATGCTACCGGCGTACACCTTTGAACAAACGCAATACTTTTTTGTGTCAGAGACGCGTGCATGTGGATCTTATTGGTAAACACCAGCCTGGGCAATATATATATCGCGCTATGCTTATTCACGCACTCACAGGACGTGCGGCCGTAGCCGATTGGAAAGCACGCTTTCTCAGAACAACTGGAAGCATACAGACACGTGTGTACACACAGTTGATTGTGTCAGGTCGTAAATTCTTCGTACGGTTCCGCAGGCCTGTCTGCACACGCACTACAAAATTGACAACCGTTTGTGCGAACGCCTAAGAGGGATTACCTGTCCTCGAAGACCTGTGTAAACTCGTATACGTGGTGGAATCGTCGGCAGTCTCTGATGGCTCGTACTCGCCCTTCTCGGGTGTAAGGACACACACATCATCTCCTGAGCCTGCGCAATAGTCCAACACTAGTGGGAACTTTCCGGAAGACAAGTAGTCACGTGTCAGCATGCGTTGTTTCGATCGTCGTACGTGGAGACGCTGGTGTTCAGATAGCCTGTCACCCAGGAAAAGGCTTTACGTGTACGCCTGACTTACGCGTTCCCAGGCAGTGCACATTTGTCTGTATACAGATACACGCGGGTATATAAAACTGTGTATCTTTATACAGAGAGTACGTCCCGATATAGACCTATTCATTGCAAAGCGGATGCATTCATCTCTGCGCGACGACGAAGTGGACGTAAATGAAAGCAGACGAATGTCTCCAGGGGCTACGGCCCCTTGAAAAAGAATCACCAAGCTTTTAGGGCGAAGCTGTAAATGCGGTAGCATCAGACGCCTTTGCCCGGAACATTCAACATGTGCGACCCTTGACACGTTGTAGCATTTAAATGACTAAAAATACCCGTCAGCACGTGTAAAGACGTGTATATCCACTTGTGTGTACAAAGGCGAACAGTAAGGTGTGGTCGAGGATGGCGTCACCACAGATAGGGACATTCTGCGAATACAGCCGAATACCTGCGCACACAACTCACTGGCCTCCGACTGCAAGTATGGGTGGCTGACACGGTCAGCTAGAACTATTGAAAGAGGACACACATCAGGATAGACGCCAACATTCGTAAGTTACTTCAATATACACACATTCTACGTACCAAACATGCGTATACATATACATACAATTAAACCCTGTTGTGCGGGGTTTAATTACGAGTACAACGTCAAGCTCTCAAACGTTACAATACTTTGTCCCTGACGGTTATGTTCTCCCGAGGAACTTCACCTAAACCTGTTCCCGTGGATCCACGCAAGCAGTTGTGCCCTTCGCATCAGTATCTAGTGAAGAATTTCTCCGCCGCAAGTCGGAATTCGATCCACTATACATATATATGTATATATATATATATCTACACATCTACGTAGTCCTGCCGATTGCTTCAGCGTATCTGTAGGGTGTCCACTCGCTGATATGACAACCTTTTATCCATCACGCGAATATCTACACGGGTGTACCTAGCTGTAAAAACCGCATATATATATATATATGTATATATGTAGATTTATATATATATGTATATCACGTTGCACAGGGTATTTTTACGGTGGAGAACACACGTCACACTTTTCTTTCTCTGAGACAGGGTGTACAGTGTACATTGTACACAGACTTCAACGCGACAGTCAGAATGAGTGGGAAGTACCGACGAACTTGTCGTCTCTTCTTCACCTCCTCCACTGTATTTTCAGGGTCAAGCGAAAACGTAAACATTTTGCATTTGCCTCTGTTTGTCGTCCGCCTCCGTTTCCCTCTCTTCTACAATGTGTTGTAGTTTCCATTCAGGATAATTCTTCCATGGAGACGGGGAGTTTGTATGACTCCCTCCTGCTTTCCATCAAACCACGAGACACGTAAAGAATGGCGATAAGAAGTTCAGTCAGACATTAACAAACATCAATATCAGTGGGCTTGGACGACTTAAATTTGTTGCCATCGCTGGTTTGAGCTGTGAATAAACGCCTGTAGAAAAGAACACACTTCATCTCTTCACAGCGCATGAACTCCATGGAGTGATATGGCGTGATATGGAAGAGTTGATGCAGAAGATTGCAATGCGCTACAGCACGGACGCATATACCGAAGGGTACGCGTAACGACCGGCGTTTGTAACCTTAGTGTGAGAGTGTCGGAAGTTCGAGAAGGTATGCAGTATCCATTGGTTTTCGCCGTTGTTGTTCATACCGAAGCGCATTGTTTGAGTAGGACTGCTAAATAAACATATGAACTGCATACTTTCGTTCATGCCTCACTCTATTGGCGACTGGATTTCACACACACACACACACACACACACACTCACAAAGAAAGAAAAAATTGGCGTCAGCCCCACTCAGCAGTGGTGGTAACATGTTATCCAAATGAGGGTACTGTGTGCCAAATTAAGCACGCGGGCTTGACGATCTCAACGTGCATCTACTCGTGGCTGTGGCATACACCTACGTGTGTACATTGGTACAAAGAGACGGAGAGATGGAAAGAGAGACGCAAAGGAAGCGCGAAAGAGAGAGGAAGAGGCTGGGAACCTGATCCGTATCTAGTCCTAGAGGTCGTTCTGCTTATGAACGTAGCTGTCGAGCTTTGAAGATGCGTCTGGTCCTACCTGAAAGACTGCGCGGTGTTACCCACGTAGAAAAGTGCGATACAATGTGTTATGTATTTATTATCGTACGTTCGTATGCATCCAGTATTTTGATAATGCTTCTCCCGAGAATAAGGTTCTCTGCGCTGCCACTGTCACCGGCTATGCCTCTGGCGAAAATTCCATTGGTGCAGTAAGAACGGAGAAACACGAGATTCAAAATAACTTTGCTCAACTAGTATTCTTTCTTTCCGGCTCGTTGCACGTGTGGAAGCTCCGTTCACGGATAGTCACCCTTCATTGACGTAACCGTACATAAGCTGTCCATGAAATATTATTCTGTACATTATACGTATGAGTATGCATTCAGCTGTATACTTGTGCGTACACCTGCCAATTTTCTTTTTCCCCTATATGACTACTATGGTAACCCTGCGAGGTATTTGTGTGTATTGATACACGTGTATCTATATCTATCTTTCTCTCTCTCTACGAATACTCACATGTATAACGAAGAAATTATAGTTTACAAAAGTTTGGGTGCTACGTAGTGCCCGGCGTGCCAAAGCGAGTAGTCATCTGGTGTGTGACGCTAAAGTCAACCACGAATACGTTCGGAAAGAAAGCCACGTTTATATCGATGCGGCGAAGATATGCAAAGTTTACCGTTCCCCTAGATTTGCGCAAGAGTGTTGAATGTAGGCACGAGTGCGCACGGAAAACGAGAACATTCTTTTTCGAGATGGGGTCTTCAGGAATGAAAAGCAATGCACGCTCCTGGGTGCACTGCACCGTCTTACATGAAAACTGATTCGCCGATCCCGAAAAAAATTCGCGACGAGTGCGGTGGTTGTGTGTCTCCAGACCACATTAACTCACGAGAAACATTGGGAAACCATACAAATGCCGTGAAGATCAGACTTTGCCTGTCTCTCCTTATCGACATCCACGTCCACATCCACACACATACACATATACATACACACACACACATATACGTACGTACATACGTACGTACACATACACACATATCCATATACATACACACATATGCACGCACCCCCAGATCGGGAGCTAATCCTAGAGTTCCACAGCGACGCGAAAAATAAGGAATCAAACGATAATACGAAAAGACGCCTGTGTCTGCGATTCACTTCGTGTACACATATCTGTATGGACACGCAGACCCAGACGCGTCAGCACTGACATCAAGCTGCGCGAGGACGGAGAAGCTAATATGGAAAAGCCGTCCTTCTTCCCATGGGAAGAAAACATTGGTGAAGCTGCAACAACGCAGAGCGTCGTCTTTGTTTTGGCATACTCCACCGATGTACTCCATCACTGCATAACTTTCTCTCTCTCTCTACGGAAAGAAAAAGAAATACATACACGCAAATAAACGTGTATAAACACGGATGACAAGAAATTGATACAAATACAAATGAACTGACAAATATGTATTGACCACGCACATATATATATATATATATATACATATATATATACATATACATATATATATATATATATATGCAATCATGCATCTACACTTTCACACTTCTTGCACATTGTTTGTATATATCTGTAGCAACGCTGATAGTGGAGGTCCCCATGTACGCGCATATACACATATATATGTACATATTGATATGGAGAACCAATAGCAGTAAGCAGTCTTGTTCCTTTCCCCCCGTGATGCGTGACGGCTGCAGCAGCTTCGTGTCTTCTTTGACCAGAAGCACTTCCGCAAGTGGCGGGGCGGGGCGGGCCCGGGAACAGAGACATGTTTTGCTACATGTAAAAAAACATGGAAATGTGCTAACAAATGGATTTTTGGGGATTCTGCACTGCAGACACGTATCCTGAGGATACGTGGTAGGCACGCGTGTCTGACCCAAACGTGAGTTGTAGACATGGGTCTGCAAACCCGCGAGCAGCAGCAGCAGCTCTGTCGTTCGCTCCTACAACCTGCAGCCGTGCGGTGACTTCTTCACCGCAAACAACTTGCGCGTTGCGATGGGTTTCACGCAGAGGAAAAGTTGACAAGTTGACTCTTTGTGGTTCAACAACCCAGCACACACTGAAGGACACCGACAGAAAACCTGGCCGCAGAAACTCTTTTCTCCCTTCCCCTTGGTCTTCTTCTGCGTTTTCATCCTTTTCTTCCGCCTCTCGTCTGCTTCACGTGTTCCACTTCGAAAGGTGGCCAAAAACGTTCCAAGTGGCGTGTGAATGTGTGTGTGTGTGTGTCTGTAGCGTTCAACAAGGACCGATCAATCTTTTTTTCTCTGTTCTTATCAACCACTCCTCAGCCATTCCAGCATTTTCTCTCTGTCCTTCTTCACTGTTTCTCTCTTTTCCTTCCTCTTTCCTCTTGGGCACTTTCCCTTTCATCCGCTTCACCTGCTTCTTCACACACTCACACACACATTCTCTTTTTCATCTGTCTACTGCCTTGGCCGTTCTTCCTTCTTCGTCCACTCGTCCGCAACAATTTTTCACGACACCACCAACCATCTTCTTCTCTTTTGTCTTCTCGCCTGCCGTCCGTACGATGCGCTTTTCCCTCTCCCTCGCTACATCAGCCTCTTCTTTCTCCCGGCTGTCCTACCGCGACCTTTCTTTCTCGTGTTCTCCGTCCTTCATCCTCACACCTCGCCGGCGAAACCCTTACCCTCCACCATCGTCACACTAGATTTTCTTCCTTTTGTCTTCTTTTTCTCTCGTTTCGTCCTTTCCTTCTCTTCTCCTAGCTCCCGAGTTTCTTTTCGACGGCAGCACGGATCCGGTTGCCTCTTGCTCTTCTTCATTTTCTTTTTCCGTCACTGCCGGCTTTTTCCCCTCTCCTCTACACCTCGCACAGCTCCTCTTCTTCTCCCGGAAGGCACCACCCCGCGTCCTTGACAGCCATTTCGTCCTCCTCCTGCTCGGCGTCCGCTGCCGCAGCTGCACCTGGCGCGCCGCGGGCGTCGGCTGCGGGGGCGGCGTCACAGCACTTGTAGTAGGCCTTGCTGTTTTTTCTCTTCAGAAAGAAGAGTCTCACTGCGAGGAGCAGGCAGAAAAGCGTCACTCCCAGCATCAAGCCGCACGCGTGGCGGTAGTTGCCGTGCAAGACGTTCACGGTGAAGTGGTCGTGGAGAGGAATTCGCAGGAGTGCCAGCAGCCCGCCCGCAGCACTGGTGAATCCTACAACTTTCCCGAAGTCGGAAGAAAGGAAAGTGTCCTGCATGTACGCGTACATTTGTCCGCTGAAATTTGAGACGTACAGACAGGAGAAAACGGCGCTGACGTAGTAGGCCCAGGTCGCCGGCAGGAGTGCAAAAAAGTACATGCCGACCGCTGAGCAGCAGATAAAAAGGACGAGACTCATGACGCCGAATGCGTCCGCCAACTTCCCCAGCAAAACCGACGGGATCATCGACAGCGGACCGAGAATGCCGAGCAAGTCGTTCACCTCTCGGCTGAACATGTTTTCTGCGGATGTCAGGTAGAAATTGTAGAACAGCGCGTTTAGTGGCCAGTACACAAAAAAGCAAAGAAAGTACGGACTCAGCAGCTGCCGTCGCAACGGCACGAGCTCCCTTCCTTTTTCCTTTTCGGAACTTCCTTCCTCGCCTTTCTCCCCGACGCCGCCACTCTTCACGGTCACCGTACAACTCTCCCCGTCATCCCGACAAGAAACACCAGCAGCCGCAGCCTTTCCTTCGCCCTTTTTCTCTGCTGTCGTCGGCTGCCGCGTCCCTCCGTCGCATTCCGCTGCCCTCCCCCGACTTCCCAACACGGCTTCTTCTTCTCCTTCTCTGCTCCACGCCCCGGCAGAAGTCGAGGAGGACGCCCGCCCGGTCGGAGAATTGCCGTTACTCTCTTTCTCGTCGTCCTGGCCGCCAAGTGCCGGGTAGTCCACGTTTTCACCATCTTCCTGCTGCCGCAGCTTCTGCGGCCCCCCGCTGCCGCCCCCTCCTCCTGCAGCGTGACGGTCCATTTCTTCCTGGTTCACGTACGGCCGGACGGGAAAGAGCACCAGAGCAATCACTCCGCAGAGTCCTGTGCCGAGGCCTGCGTAGAGTAGACATATGGTTTTGAATGACAGGGACTCTGGATGCTGCCTCCATGAAATGTCCATCAGCGTGGGGATGGAGAAACTGGCGGACATGGCCGCGCTCAGCACGACGACGACGAGTCCTTCGTGGCCTGGGAACAGGTTGCTGACGGTTATCGACGGCAGGTAGCCGGCGTCCGCTCCGAGCGCCAAGCAAAGAACTGCCGGTATGTAGGTCTGGCAAGTCTCGCTGGCGACGCCAAGGAGCACCCAGCCGGTCGTGTTGAGCAGCTGCCCCACCACCGCGCAGAGCCGAGGTCCGCGCCAGTCCATCACGAGTCCTGCCAGCAGCGAGCAGCAGAAGGACACGGCAATGCCGACCGTGAAGAGCAGCTGCACTGCGCTGTCTTGCGCTCTGCAAAGGTAACGGGTGCCTTCTGCCGGTGGCGAGCGGTCCTTGCCGTCGCACAGCCACGCAAAGGCTCCGGCGCGGAAGAGCATATTTGAGAGATTCGGCCAGCCAAACAAAACCCTTGCCGAGGCGAAGACGTACAGCACGTGGAGCAGCAGGAGCAGATATCGACTGAGTCCGAGCGGAGTCGCCTGCTTCGCTGCTGGTAGTGCCACCACCGCTCGGTCCGCAGATGCCGACAATGCAGCCGACGAAGCAGTGCGGCACTTCCCCGGCGAAGCTTGCCCGCCATCTTGCCGCCTGCCATCTGCGTCGCAGTTTCCCTGTCCATCTGCGTCCGTGAGAAGCGGAGAAGACGCGCGAGAACTGTCGCACGAGGTTGCCACCCCCGTGGCCACGACTCGCACCGCTTCGGCCCCTGCTGCTGACGCGCTGGGGACGCTGGCCTGCAGACCGCCACACCTCGTTGCAGTGACGGCGTTTTCTTCTGCTGCCGCTGCGCCGATCTCTGCAGAAGCCTCGAGTGCTGCACCAGCAACAGGGTCACCAGCCAGTGCTGCAGCCGACGACCCAGCACGGGCAGCCTCTGCCGCCGCTGGTGGCAGCTCCAGTCTCCTCGAAAGACATACACCCGCTGAAACAGACGGCCACCGCTTTTCGACGGCGGTGGCACCGTAGACGGCAGGGACTGTGTGAGTCGCAGCAGCAGCGCCGCCTGCTGCACCAGCAAAGTCTTCAAGTTCACACGGCGCTGGAGAGGACGCCAGATGCTCTACACCGTCCTCTGCCCGTGCTTCCGCTGACGCGGAGCTGCGGTGGCTACTTTCGTCAAACATACGCGCCGGGGGGTCTACTGGGCTGACGGTAAAACGGAGGCTTCCCCGCGAGGGTGCCACACGGTGTATATTTACCACGGAGAAACGCTGCAGGTGTCGGCGGGTGCCTGTGGGAAAAGCGCAGACAACAAATATAGAGTTAACTGTCGAGATCCAGCATATGTAGACGGCGGCATAAAAAAACTGTAACGGAATAGCAGACGTTTACCTCCCAGTAGTGCTGTGCCAGGGGAGGGAGACGACTGGTACGTCGCTTTCATCCGCCCGGAGCACGGAAAAAACAAGTACTCCCCTCAAAGCAAACGAAAA
This sequence comes from Sarcocystis neurona, assembly GCA_000727475.1. Lineage (NCBI taxonomy): Eukaryota > Apicomplexa > Conoidasida > Eucoccidiorida > Sarcocystidae > Sarcocystis > Sarcocystis neurona. The sequence goes on along the minus strand of KL647288.1, from coordinate 78,976 downwards.
CGTAAGAGGCAAAAAGAAAACGGAAAATAAAGCAAAGTTGATATATAAGAAAGGGAGGCAGCCCCCCGGAAATCACCGAGGGACACGCGGGTCGTTGGTGTCCCCGTGTCGCTGCGCTCCGCAGGCAGAGAGACTCGCAGTGCCGCTCATGCGCCGGTAAAACGAGGGGGGAAGAAGTTTCTGAGGACGGAAGTAGTTCAGAATGCACAAGAAGATGAACTCTTTGACGTAGACACCAGCAGGAAAGGTACATTCAGACGAAAAAAGAGCGCGGGGTGGGAACAGGGAAGACACACAACAGCACGCCGCCCAGGGAACGAACGGCACGGATTGTGGGAGCTCACTGCGTGTGAGAGCGGCGCAGCCTGCCGCTTTGCCAGAAAAAGAAGAGAAGCAAACAAACTGACATGAGGAATGCTGCCGTGATGCGTGGTCACCAACGGCCGCCTGACGACAGAAAACTTCATGAAAGTATTTTTGAAAGGGGTAAAATATGTGGGCAAAAGTCCACCCGCCGCGCTGCCGGCACGGATATGCGCACACCGTCTTCGCACCCACCGCAGCAACTGCAGCAGTTCGAAGAGCATGAAGACGTTCTCTCCTATAAACACGGATTGCTAACCATTTTCTTTTGGTATACACCGCGTCTGCTCCTAGCACAGCAACGAACGAGGCGAGGTGGTGTGCCACCACCTTAGGAATAAAGGGAAGAAGGAAGCAGCAGCAGCAGCCGCAGGGGGGTGAACGACAGTTGAACAAAATCTAGGTGTTGACAGCGATGTCGCATCAGCAGCAGCAGGGTGGCTCATCCGCGCGATTCACTTTTTTCGGCCAGATCAGACACTTCTCCCCAGTGCCGTAGGCCGATGGTACTGCCTCTGAATGAGAAGTGCTGGTGATGCGGTTAGACGTTCTCGGACTTCTGTCGCTCCTGCTGCTGCTTGTGCGGCGTGCTGCGAGCCATGGGGCTGCAGCTGCAGCAGGCGTGTTTTGATGCAGTGCCGGACGACCTCGGAAACATACGGCTTCATTTTCGACGCCGCCGGCGGCTGCTGCCGCACGGCTGCTGCTCCTGCTCTTGCTGTCGTCCAGCTGCTGCTCTTGCTGTCTTCCAGCTCCTGCTGTTGCTGTCCTTCCTCACTACTGCTGCTGTTGCCGTTATTCTGCTGCTGCTGCGGCACTGCTGCTGCAGATACATTAGGGGTGCAGCTGCTGTTGCATTTAGTGCTGCAGCTGCTGTTGCATTTAGTGCTGCTGCTGGAGTATTAGTTTTCTTGCTGCTGCGTTTCTCGTGCTGCTGTTGCTGCGTGGCTGCTGCTGCTGTTGCGGCGTCGCTGGTGCTGCTGTTGCTGCGTCGCTGGTGCTGCAGTTGCTGCGTTGCTGGTGCTGCTGTTGCTGCGTTGCTGGTGCTGCTGTTGCTGCGTTGCTGGTGCTGCTGTTGCTGCGTTGTGCTGCGGCTGCTGCGCCTGTGGTACCTGCTGCAACACCATTGCTGGTGGAGATCCTGCAGAGCGTCGTCGCGCCTGGCTTGGGGGAAAAAGCTGCAGTTGTTGCCGGTGATGGGTATCGGGCCGCGAAGGTTCTGCTGACGCTCTGCGGCTGCAGCGCGAGGTTTCGCACCTCTGGGTACTTTTGCGGCTCCTCCGGTTCTTACGTGTCCATCCCTCCCTCGGTGCAGTTGAACTGCTGCGTCTCCTTCCGGCGGTTTGAGCCACACTGCTGCTGGTGTGCGGGCACTTTCGCTGGTACTGCTGCTGCTGCGGGCGCTCCTGCTGCTTCTTCTCATCACTGCAGAGCCTCGTGCTGCTGCAGCTGTTGCTGTACCAGTTTTGAACGGCACATGCTGCACTGCTGCGGTACCTGGGAATTCTTGGGTGCTGCTGCAGCCGCCACTTGCCACACCTACTGCCGCTTCTTCTCCAGCTATGTTTCAATACTGACCGACGCCAATACAGGAGCAGCTGCTATACTGAATAGCAGTTGCAGCACAGCCGCCGCAGCTATCGTGCTAGCTGCTTCTCTGCTGGTCCTCTGCCGGGGAGAGTGTGAACAGAGCTACTGTGTTCCGCTTCATGTCTCGCGGCTGCTGTTGTGCGTTGCTGCTGGCAGTGCTATAGTGCCGCTGCTGGTGATGGGAGTTCTGCTGCTGCTGCTGCTCCACCTGCTGCTGCCGCATATGCTGGTGATGTTGCAGTTGGCACTGCTGCAAAAATTCCGCGTGGAACATCTGCTGTTGCCGACAAAAGAGTCGTCCGGTCCTGCTTCGGAACCAGTCGTGTTCACTTAGTGTCTCGACAGCTCGGACATCCTAACGCGGCACGTCAAGCAGCTAGCGGTGTGCTGTGCAACCGTGTGTGATACTGCAGGTATTTACTTGGAGTTGAAATAACATGAAATAGATTAGTATACACTATGTGTGGATATGTACATGAATGTGGCGTGTAAGTGAAGTAGACTAGGTGAATATGTATGACGTGTATCTATGCATGCATGTGTATCTCTAGACTTGCGTATAAGAGCGTCGCACGTATGCGTAGAGATGCATAAACGTTTACGCAAATACGTATACGTGTTTCTACCCGCGAGGTGTTCAATGAGGTTCTCCGGTTGCATACGTCTGCTCTGTCGAGTTCATTCGTGCCCTGTGACAGGCAGCTCAGTTTTGAAAAGTACTAGTGTGCGCGGCCGGCGGGTACATTATCACTTGCGTAGAGGGCTCGATATTAATATATATGTACATATTTACAGAGAGAGAGAAATGTACGTGTGTAGATCTATAGACACGCACGTATAAATATATAAGTGTGTGTGCATGTGTACACGTTTAGGGACCCGTGCACACATACAGAAATCATATATCCGTGTGTGCGTGCGGATCTCGGCTGCTATCACGCTCATGTGGTAAGCGCAGCAGCCGTCAGGCTGTGTCTGCCTCATGATATAGATTAAGAAAAATGTGCGGATGACTGGACATGCAAGAAGTGCTACGCTACACTAAGGTATTGTGACCAAATCTTGATGTTCCCGACTGTGTACACAAATACCCGCCTGCGTACACGTGAAAGCGGTCGTCTTTCTCTTTGTGCAAACAGATGTATGCAGACTGGTTGTGTTTATTGCAATACTCCAAACACTGGCGAGTGTCGAGAGGGGTAGAGAGGCACAAGGACCGAGACACACGGACATACGCATATCGACGCGACTCTCTTACACGTTATTTTTGAGATGTGGCCTCCTACCTACTGGTACAGTGTGCGACACTAACATTCTGTAGGCCTAACAAGCAGACGATCTCACGTGCATTACTTCACGTACGTACACATAACTAAGCATATAGACATGCGTATCGCCACATAAAACGCTAAACTGATGGTCCGGTAGGTGCGTGGAGAAACACTCAGATATGAATATGATCATCGTCAAGGGAGCCAGTGCGGAGGTACACAGAAGGTCGGAGCTGTTTATGTACTAGAAGCCTATCTCCTTTAGTCCACGCGCATGCGCGGATAATTGTACGTACTGTACACATACCCACACACGTATGTGCCATATACATATATATGTATATACATATGTGTGGCACATACGTTTTAGTCCGAGTACATTTGAGCGTCCGTGCGGACGTAGTTACGTGTGTATCTACCTCTCCATGTATCGTCGAGTCCGTGCGGCTTCCATGGGAAGCCGGCCTTACGTCCTTATACTCAAAGTAAAAGCCTAACACTGCCGACTGATATTGCACGAAGGTGACGACGTGGAACATATACGCGTGTCGCAGAACAAGCCCTGGCTCACATATATATTTTCGAGTGAACATGCCATGGACACAAATGCGAAACGAAAGCGACTGCGGCGGAACGAACCTATTTAACAACGACAGGATTGCATTTGATTATGTGTGACCCTAACACAGACTAGCAAGACAAATGTTTGTCACCAGATGATGATATTTGCGGGCAACTGCACTTGGGACGGAAGGCTTGTCGCCAAAGATAGATAAGTAAGTGTATGAGTGTATTTCTTTTGTGTTCCGTCCTGGGTACGTAAATGAGGGCTTGATTGCTTATACATGTGCATACACATGTACTGCCTTAGCACTTCATCCTGCCCAGTGACCGGGGGCAACATGCGTATCTGTGCATATATATGTAGTCGACATTCTGTCCTGTCGTTGAACCACTGCTTCTCAATGCAGAACGTGTGACAGGCGGTTCTTTATACATGCTGGTGTCCTAAAGTAACACTCGTTCTCCGTGAACACCTAATTCTACGAAGAATGTCACCATAAAGTGTTGTGATGTGGATATTGGTGAATCCTCTTCGGAAATAGTGCACAGCTGCAAAACGTTGTCTGCCACAGTTCTTCACCGGCAACCAAAGCAGACCCCTGAGGCGCCCAATACAAGAGATGCGGAGTTTTCCGTCGTCAGAAGCAACTTACCACAAGTCTCCACTATACGAAAGATACACCACAGATAAATCCAGGTCGTGAAGAATAAAGCTCTTCTTCAGTTCTTTCGATACGACAGAAGTAGATCTAAGCTGGCCACATGGAAGCAGCGAAGCAACGAGATGGCGACAGTTCTACTTATAGAAGTCGTGTGTAACTCGTACGCATTCAACTGTAGATACATAAATATGCACATATATGTTTCTCAATGCGTCCACATACTTCCGTATGTACACATTTATTCATTGAGTCGATAACAAGGTGCAATGTAATGCATGTGTATCAGCACGTCGTTCTGACTCTGCGTGCCAGAGTCAGCAGGAACGCGGAAATGCACAAGTGTGTACGCTTACTGAATTGTATTTGCTCGTGCGTGATCGCTGATGCGTGCATGCCCATCCTTTCCGTAGATGGATTGTACTCCGTAGGTATGTACGCGGCGATGTCGAAGTGCATGCGCGTGGGTGTACGTGTGTGTACGTGCGGAAGAAACTTGTCCGTGTGGATGCTTGTGTGCTTCCTGGGCTCTGCAAAGTGCAAAGGCCCTGAGTAAACGCGCGCCGTCCATCTTTTAGGAGCTCGTGCCTCTTTGCACGTTAACGCGATAAGAGAGGCGGAAGACGTCTTGCAGATCGTGATTTCAAGGTTCAGGGTTCCACAGAGATCTGCCGCACTTTCACGTAACGCCGCAGAACACAACAAACCTGTTCGTGTTGGGCGATCGGCCGATTATAACAAAAAAATAGGGGAGTGGCGGCGACAGCTCTCGCAGCGCGAAGTAGCCCAGCCTAACCGCAACCGCACCATTAACTGAACTGTAGCAGCGGCTGCAGCCAAAGGATGGGTCACCAACACGGCAGCTGCTGGAGCAGAGAGACTAGGGAATCTCCGGTGTCCGCTGCGGGACAGGTGCAGCCTTGAGCACCCAGTGTGTCAGTAGACACTTATATGCGTAAACGCACCAACGTAGTGCAATGCAGACGTAGTCAGAACGCTGAAAAATGCGTTTTCACGCACATGTTCACGACTCAGAAACAGTGTCCACATCTGCAGTGGCACCGGACTCACACGTTAGACGGCGACGGCAGATGAAGCAGGACCTGCAATTAACAGGCATCTCCTACGGCAGCACAACCACTGCAGCATGCGCCAAAGCAGTCCGCTTTCCGAGTGCAGAATTTGATTGTGCACGGCGAGCAGTTGCAGAGACAGTCGCAGGAGGAGGGACACCGTTCCGCCTGCAGGATCGACAATGCGTAACAGCTGCCCAACTACCGACGCCAGAGGTCGCAGCAGTAGTACGTGCGCGGTAGTACGAACAACAGTTGCACAGCAAGCAGCAGCAGTGCACGAATAGGGACACACAACGGCAGCAGCACCAGTAGCAGTTGCATGTGTAGAAAAGACCGGATTAGAGATAGCTCATCTGCGTAGCTGTCAATAATGAGAGCGAGTCATAACGAGTGCACCGCAGCGACCGGGTACGCAGGTGCTGACACGTATGCAGCGACAGCAGCGCCTGCACTAGTTGCCATAGCAATGCGTATCGTAATGATTTTGGCTGCAGTAGCAAGGAAGCGATCAGAGCAGGGACACGAAGAGGCCACCACCAGCAGAAGAAAACCAGACGGTGCAGAGACGCGACAGCGACAGAAAAGCAGCAAGAGCAGGCGCGCAGGAGTCGGATGAGATGAGTAGGGCGTCCAGGAGAGAAACAGAAAGATGAAAACTCGAGAAGTAGCAAAGCAGTATACCAAGAGCAAGAATGCTAGCAGAATACCTCCAAGAGTAAAGCAGTGACAGGGTTGCAGCCGCGGCAGCCGCTGAGTCGCAAGCTGTGCAGCAGAGCTGCGGCACCAGCGGGCGACGTACGTTATGTACGCTCAAACCAATTGCGTCGCCAGAAGTTATAAAACACATACACCTGAATGAATGCCCGTAGAATCAGGTAGAGTGCGTACTGTATCACAAACAAGAACGACACAAAGAGAAGCACGACGGTTGTGCACAGTACGAGGGCGGCCCGTATTTCCGGCAGCGCCAACAGTACACCGTCTGCTGGACTTCCCCATATCGAGACTTGGTAATCTGCTGCGTCGACGTATGCTGCTACTTTCACCATCTTACTAGATATCTCAGTGCCAACAACGCCTTCAAGCCAGTTCGAGCTGTCGCAACACAAAGCAGACAACCACCTGATGCCTCGTCTTCTCTTTAAAATAGTTTTTGCTCGCCGCAGAAATTCACCTTCCCAGTACCTGTGACTGAGCAGATAGAGAGGACCTGGTGCAATTTTTCGAAGCCTGCATTGCGGAAACTTATCTGTCAGCAGGTGCTGCAGCTGCACCGTCTTCTTCTGCCGCCGTTGCACAGCTACTTTCACCTGCTGCTGCGCCTTTGTGTATTCATCCTGGTGCTGTCGCTGCTCCTCTCTAGTATGCAGTCGTGGTGACACGCGCTCGTCTCTCTCTCCTTCTTCCGCTTTTCCCCCTCCTTCAACTACTATTCCTGTCACGTCGCCGCTGCTGTTGCTCATTGTGCTGGTGCTGCCTGCCGCGCGTCCTCTGCTGTTCCCCCAACTTTGCCCGCAGCTGCTGCTGCTTGTGTTCTTCAGTCTTTTTCGAGCAGTGCCGCAGGCGAGCATCTTGCTGCTTCTGCTGGTGCCGTGTCTATTTCCGCTCCGGCCGTCCGGTCTGATCCGGCTGCTTCTGCTGCTTTGATGAGGATTCAGCAGGATCCTGCTGAGTTCATATGGGCTGCTCCTGTTGCATTCTTTTCGGTTTCCGTTGTTGCCGTCGTTGGTCCACCTGGACCAGGCGGCAAAGGTGCTGTCATTGCCAGTGGTCTTCATAGTGTCGTGATCCATTTCTTTCCACGAAAGCCTAACACCGGTTGCTTTCACACTTGAGCAGAGTTGCGCTTGCAGTTGCTGCTGCGCTCCCGTACCGCGAGCTTTTAGTTTCCGCGGAGAAGTGTATCAGTACACCCGCCTCTTGCTACCTCGTGTTCCTTCGACTTGTGTGGTGTATCCGCTTCTAGTGATGCTTCTGGTGCTGCTACTCAGCAATTGCGCGCTGGTGTAATCTAACATGTGTCTACTTCTCTACATTGTTCTCCGGGCGTTCACCATCCTCACGCCAACATGTTGCTTTTGGCAATGCAGAGGTGGCGCCAACGCTGATGTCACTGCCGTCGCTCCGGTTTATACGTCTACCTTTTGCGGTTATCACTTCTGCTCCTGGGGCACGCTGCAGCACTCTGCCATTGCTCCGCTTGTTCCAAAAGTCGACACACGTGGCTGTCTGAGCTGTTACTAAGACTTCAGTAGTTGTGAGTTAAGTGGCGCCTCCCTTTTTGCTGCTCCTCCATTTATCGCGCGGCGGAGTCCTGCAGGCGGCGTGGTTTATTATTGCTGCCGCTGCTGCTGTCCGCTCTTACTGTATCGCCTGTCTGGAAACACGCTGCTACGGCAGTCTCTTCCAGAAATGCAGAAAGTGCTGCATTTGGTCCTACTGGTTCTGTGGCTGCACCCCTTCGCAACGCCGGTCTTGGTCTACTCCATAGGGGCAGCCAACATACGTTTGGGTGTGATATCCACGCATGTGAGTGGTAAGTACCCCTCCGCGTATATTACAGGTCCCATTGACTTGCCCAGCAGCAGCGTCCGTGTGAGGGTATGCGTAGGCAGAGGTGACGGTACGCGTTTGGATTTTGACGGCACCACGACAGGCACCTAGATATACATATTTCTGAGTCTGCCTGTGTTGCTATGTGCTGCTGTGCATGTTCACAAATATACGCCTACAGAGAAGAACACAAATACATCGTTCATGTAAGTCCGTAGGCGGGCGTCTGCACTAGGTGGTAACGATATATGGATACATAAGAGTATAAACTCATACGTATATGGGAGCGGATGTAAGAAATGTATACCCCTGTATACGTACAAGATGATGCATATATAAGTGTACATTTCGGAACATACGAATACCAAAGTGAGTTACGGCGGGAGAATTTCTTCTTCGGTGACTCTATGCGGGAGCAATGCGGAGAAAATGCGTGCGTCCACTCTTTCAAAACGCACATCAAGCCTGGCACACACAGATAAACTTCCTTTCTTGTTGCCTCTGTCGTGTGTTCTGCACCCGCTGTGTCCCTGCTGTCCTGCATGTTAGTCTTCTGTATCTACTGTTGTTCTCTGTTGTTCTGCCGTTCGTCTTCTGCTCTGCTCTGCTGTTTTGGGCTCCTTTTCATCTGCTTCGGCATTTTTCCCCCTTGTGTACTTTTCTGTTTCGCTACTGAGATGTGGCCCATATACGCACAGGTCCCACCTTCTTGGTGAAGCGATTACGACAAGGCTATATTGGCGAGTTTTCATGTAAATCGTTGTATGCGATTACTGCTGAAGAGATAGCGTACGTCTGTTAGACGCAAGTCTTGACACGCTGCTTGTACGGCATGTGGGAGTCACTAGGATCTTTCTTTTTGCTGTCGGTGGAAGCACGTGCGGCGAAAGAACGAAAGTGAACTCGCAATCCTCTGGCTTTTGCATTCGGAATAGCTCACTGGACAGCAGTAAATTCGTATGAGTATCTTCAGAATCACGAGGAAAGGCGAGAAGGGCCGCATGCATTGCTTTTTTCTCCAGTTTGAAGAGCTACGAAGAACGAGCACAACGCGTTCAGAATAGAAAGAACCAGGCACGACGCACTAAAAAAAGTACTTGTGCTCATCTCCGCCTCAAAACACAGTGAAAAATTGTGACATTAGGAGTATGTACGCCAGCTGTTCCAAAACACTTAAGACATCGGAGCGTTTTTCTACTCCGTGCTGCTTGATTACTACGAGACTTGCATTTCCGCTTTTCTCAAGGAGCGACTGCGAAAACTGCAGCACACTTCCTCTATAGTCACACCTACGCTACACACTACGAACCATGTTACATTTGACAAGTCATGTTTTCTCGTCTCCGTGTTCAGCCACGTTCAAGAAGACGTAAACAGATGTCAAACTCACGTTTCCACACGTACACGTGTTGTACATGCGTATAAAAACTCTTCTACAAACGTCCACATATAGTAAAGGTGTGCTGGCAGTATAGTTCGAACTATTACCGAAGAAAAAGACGTTTAAGGACAGATTAGGCGTAGATTTGGGAAAAGTCCTACACGCCTTTGCGTGAATAATGCAGTGCGGCTGGTAGGCGCACTGCATTATTAGAGATCCAGCGGCACGAAAGAGCTAGACACCGGCAGAGCGACCTCACGTAGGGGGCATCCACATAGTCACGCATATATGGTCGCAACGTACGTGTACGCATCTTTCGTATTTTTTTCTATCGGCTACGTGCAGGTGTCCTGAAAAAGACCATTCTACGTGTGCAGGTACATTGGGGTTTGGAAATACGTGCAGAAATAGAGATAGAGACATGTATATATGTCAGTGCTGGGGGTTAACATCATTCGTGCACTTCCTGGAGCAACAGAGCCACATGTACTGACTCCTCCTTACATATACACGAGTCACACGTATTTCGGTGTCCGTCTGCGTTTTGTCGCAAGTGATCACTTGTTTTTGAACCACACTTTGTGAAGATGTATGAAATCAATGGAGGCGAGCCGAAGGCGACATCCGCAGAAAACGGCGGACGTACACGTAGCCATGTCTGCAACTACGTGGGCGTGAGGCGCATAAATATTGCATTTCACATTTACATGCACAAATAATGAGGAAATGCCGCATAAGTACTTCAACTTACGAAAAAGCGTAGTTGGCTCGCCCATCACCTGTGCACGCAAAAACGCAACATGCACCTTCCGTCAAGCATTTCTACCTACGTGATGATCTCCAGTTGCATTAACGTGGGCGACAACACAAATAACGAACGTTTTATTCCCGTTTACTCAGGTGGGACGTGTGAATGGCCGCTGGCAACACGGACGGAGCAGGAAGCGCGTAGAAATTTACGCCGGATATACATCACCATACGCGGTTGTCTTTGTGAAGCAGTCCGATGCTGTTTTTCCAGTATCTGTGAGGGTAGGCGTACGCGTTGGCAGTCTCTACTCGCACAAGTAGATAGCAGGTTCTCGTGTTTAAGTGTTGCCGTCATTCTTTGTATCCACGTGAAGACGACTCCGTTTGTAGACACGCGTCTAGCAATATCAGGTCAACAGATAATATGGAAGAATGCAGAGATGTTAAAATGCGCACTCCGCCACACTTCGTACTTGTCGGACTAAAGACAAAGGAGCCGCTATCCCTACCTGGCGTCTACAGAGCGGCGAACTGCTTCACTGGCAATTCCGGATCCGCTAGCACTAGTGACAGTAGCAGCATGACAACTGCAGCGGCGCATAGTGGACGCAGATGGGCAGGACCCGAGGGCGGCAGCAGTAGCGGTGAAGCAGGAGCCATGGCAGTAAGGCGTGAGTAGGACCAGCAAGACCACGACCAGCAGCTTCTGCAAGGCGGACGTGGCAAGAGTAGGGTCGGTGTTGCAGGAGCGTAGGAGCAGCGCCTACGGCAGTTGGAGCTGCAACGGCAGAACACCGGTGACCACACGAGCTGATTTGCCGCTCGCCGGCTGCATCTGGAGAAGCACAGCGACATCGCCACACGAGCGGCTCCCCGAGACCAACAAGAGCAAAAGCAGCAACACCACGGCACCAGCAGCGGCACAGAGCGGAAGCGGCAGGCAGCGAGGACCAAAGGGACAGATATGGAAGGGGACAGAGGGATGGACCAGGGCAGTGGCAGAGATAACGACGAAGAAGGAGTGGGCTCGCAGTACTACGCGCAAGCCGCTGTGAAGAAGCTACGCAGTCAACAGGAGCAGTGACCTCAGCAGCACCAACTGCCCCAACACAAACCCCTACAAACAACAGCAGCACGCTCACTACTGGGGAAAGGTAGGAGGAGCGGTCCTGTTGGCTGATAGTGATACGCAGTCCAGCATCCAAGAGGCATACCGATGCGTTCGCAACCGTACCACATCGGCAGCTGCAGCGCCAGCCGCGGCAGCCGCAGGATCCGCGCACTGTAACATAGAAGCACCGACTCCGGCTACGCAGCAGCACCACTAGCTGGAACAAAGAAGAGTGTTCAGTAGCAGCGACTGCAGTGACGGGGCGTTGCACGGGGAGCTGCGGGGGGAGCCGTGATGTCGAGCGCGGAGCAACACTGTCAGGTCGTAGAAGGTGCTGTTGCTGCACTGACCTGGAGCCAAGTCTCAGTAGCCACAGCGCTGCGCCATTGTGCTGGTATGGCTGCTGATAAAATTTACAGCAGATGTTTATCAAGCGCGTGACTGGCTCTCTTCCGTGGCGGAACTTGTCACGGAAACAGGCATGTATCAGGCTGTCAATCGGGGTGTCTGTACAACTGAAATTGATGTTTGTAACATCAATCGCGTTTCCGTTCCGCGTTTTTATTCCCATTGCCTTTTTTTTTCCTTTTTTTCCAGTTTCCCTCACCATGAAACCCCGTATCGTGCTTACTGAGAACCTCCCCTTCCCTCACGCCGCGCTTGCCTGTGCGGGTCCCGCGGCCGCTTCACGCATACTACCACACCCCGACCCAGATAATGATATGCAAACGTTACACAACGCAATGTAACTCAACAGTATAGGTACAAGTGCTCTATCGTTATATTTTGTGCTCTAGGAATGTTGCCCCTACTTGTAAGGTACACGTCTGCTGTATAATACGCGGAGAGATCCCCCTGTGAGTAGAGTGTGGCAACACAGAATCGATTTTTTCCTGGTTCTGACGGTGCTGGGACATTCGTGTCGTGCAAACTTATGTATCGCGTAGTTCGTAGACTTCCTCTTGTCCTTTCGAATAGTTGTTTCCGTAGTTTTGCTCCTCCCAGACCCTGTTCGTTTCTACCCACTCTTTCCAGTCCCGCAATTAGCTTCCCGTCTTCAGTTCCTTCTCGTATGAGCCCGTAGCTAACGGGCGGGGAACTCGTCACTTTTACTTCTTCGATTATTTTTGTCCTTCACGCTCATGGCACTCATCAGTATTGCACACGCAGTGTACGACGTGAAAAGCATTCAAGCACCTACAGGGGCGTCACTGTATCCGAGTCGCATACGTGTAAACTCTGAGGTGTAGGCCTCGGTTTCGTCTCCACCTTTGTTTTCTCCTCTTTCTTTCCCAGTGAAAAATACTGTCGCGGTGCAGCCTCTGTTTTATTCCTGTTCTTGCCATTCCTATTCGCGTGCATCGTCAGCTCATACTCATTTTCCCGTCCCTCGTTTACGTGCTCCCGACTTCCCGCTGCCGCAGGGGGAGCTTCCTTACACGTAGTCCTGCACTAGGGTTGTCGTCTACGTGTTTTTGAGCTCCAGCTTGTTTCCCTTGTCTTCGTGTTGAGCGTGTATTCATCTTGTCTGAGTGCATTGTACCCCTCTTATTAACTAGTTAGCGTCGCCGTTCCTTCGTTTTGTTAGCTTCCTCCTCCCTCTGCTCCGTCTACTTTTTTTTTTCTTCAGAGCTGTATCTCCACAATAGTCCTTCCTCCGCGTTGAGTTCTCTTTACGTCCATGTCTTGCCTGTCTCTTTCCTATCCTCCTTTACTCTGACGGGACGTCGAGGTTCTCGCTCTTCGTTCCGTGTCTGCATATACTGGAGACATTAGGAAGCGTACACGTCTTTTTTCTTCTGTTCTTTTCTTGTTTGTGGCCTGTTCTTGATCCACTGTCTCTGTATGTGCGTATCTGCGTATCAAGTTATTCGCAAGTCAGCTTACGCTTCAAGGCAGTTTCCACGCTAGACACCGCAGCGCGTAACTACGTGTGCCCATCAGGTGTCTGTCCTGGTGGAACGGTGGCTGTCTAGCCCAGGCGCCTGTGCCCTTGAATCGCCCCGCTAGGCGGCCGAAGTGTGTGTGCGTTCGGAAGTGCGTGATTAAGGATGGGAAGCATTTCTGCACGCGGCTCGCTTAGCTGGCTAGATGCAGTGTAAGCATACCCGAACAACGCCAGTACTAGCAGCACAGGTTGAGAGTGTTTTTCTATTGGTGAATGCGGCTGCTCTTTCTCGGGGGCGTCTCCTTTCTCTTCGCCGGTGACTGAGCTGTTGTTTTCCCTTCTTCCGTAGTCGCGGAAGCACGCATCTGTACCACACACCTTCCTGGTGTAGGGGTGTGTAACTAAATAAGATACGCACACGCTAGGTAATTATGTCCCCACGCACAGCTATATATGTCTATTTTTTAAAGATAGTATAGCTGTGTAGTCTTTAGACGTGTACACACCGCATGTTTATGTCGCGTGCGTATCGTCTGCAACATTGTACAATATGTAGGTAGTGTACAAAGTGTCTGTTCCACATGCGTAGAACATACGTCCTCGAATGTGCATCTGCGTCTGTCCGGACACCTGTTTTGAATCAGACGCATTAGCGTTAACAGGTACCTCTGTACATACACACATATGTGCAGGGCGTCCGGCACTTCCCTGTGTCTGTGTGGTCGTTTATTCGTGCACCGTATAGGTGCGGGTAAAGTGCATGCACCTTCGCGTCGTCGTCGATTGTTGCCGCTGTGCGTGTTCTCTTCCTCTTCCTCCTCCATTTTATGATACACTCGTGTGTCGCGTTTGCACTCTGTTTTGTCTGTGGACCTCTGCTTCCAAGAGTAGCGACGTATTCACTTCAGAAGGACTAGTGCACACATCCACGGACGTAAATACACACCTGGGTGTGCGTGTGTATAGCTGTTCTCTGTTCCGGCACGCTGTGTAGGTATACTTGTGCACCTGCGTGAGATTGAATCACGTGTGTAGGTACATCTCTGTACGAGCGTAGAATCATTTATTTCTTTTCGCATCCCAGAGTAGCTGTTGTCTTGCAGCAGTGGGGGCAGAAGGATCACTCGGAGCGTCACGAGGAGAGAGGCTTTTTACGTGCCTGCACTTTTCTTCAACGATTTAGCTGCTGGTGCTGCGTGCGGGTCGGTCTGTTTGTAGGTAGAAGCACATGCAGAGCTTCTTACGAAGAAGGGAGAACAAGTCTGCATGTGAATAATTGTTCACCGACCGATGAGACACGATTTTGCTCCTTGTTTGCGTCGTCCGTTTTCGCTCTCCCGTTGTGACTCTTCCACGCTTTACGTGTTCTGTCCAGTCCCTCGTATGTTGTCCGTTGCATTCTCGTTTCTCGTTTGTAGACGGCTCTTTTCGCTGTCACATGCTGCTCTCTGTTCCGGCAGTTCCAGCGTTTTCCCAGGTATTTCTGGTGCATTTCGCTATATTTTTGGCCCCCTCATTTCTTTCGCTTCACGCCTCTTTCTTTTGTTGTTCTTTGCAGTCCCACACTGTCCTGTTGCTGCCGTTGCTGTCCCTGTTGCTGCTGCTGATGTTTCTGCTTCTGCTGTGGCTGTTTCTGTTGCCGGTATTGCAGTTGCTGTTGTTGCTGTGCCTGCTGTTGCCGGTGCTGTGGGCGGTGATGCGTCGTTCCTCTCAAAGCAGAGAGAACAAGAAGAAACGACCAGCGGTGTACCCCTGCGCGCAGGTTGCTGCCGCAGCTCCTGCAGCCGCCGGACCTCTCTGCGTGCGCTTTCCAGGGCAAGAGCCGCAGCACGAACAGCAGCAGCCGCCGCAACAGAGAAAAGAGAAGTCACAGATGACGGGACTGTGTACGAGTAGAGAGAGGGACAAGGGGGGATTACGCAGTTACACGTCAAGAGAAAACTGTGAAGGAAGGAGAAGCTCGATTCAAACGGTAATGGTTCTGTAAGAACATCTTAAAGCAGGAAAGACGTAGTTTAAGACGTCCTGCGAAGCAGCCGATCGTCCAGGAAAGAACCAGCAACTAGGGGAGAGAGAGAAACACGAGAGCACTACGAGCGAGAGGAGCACGCGGGCAGAGTGAAGGAGTGTGGAGAGGGGCGAAAGCGGGTAAATTTCGAATGGAGGAGAAACGCGGCACGGCAAAAAACGGAAAGACAAGAAGAGGAGGACGCGGAAGCTAAGGAGGAGGAAGCGGATGGCGCTGCTGCAACTTTTCTTTGACCCGTAGTTGTAGCAGCAGCCACTGCGGTACTGTCTTACGGTTGCGTACGTGGAGTTGCAGCTGCTTTAGTTCTCCTCTGCGTCTCCTCTGCTCTTCTTGCTGCCTCTACGCGTTGTGGAACTCATACGTAAAAGGGCGAAGAAAGGGTGTTTCTGCCTCTGCAGCCTTCCGCATGCATATTTCCTTCCCCGTGTGAACGTACGTGCCTCTCAGTATGAATCCGTACGGGAGTAATAGTAACGAGTCACAAAATTACGTGCGAGTGTGGCTGTTTTCTATGTGTGCCTCTCCTGCTGTGTAAAGATACATGTATGCCTGTCTCGACACGGTAGACATTCGAAGTCTCTGTATGCGTAGATGTACGCTTCTCTGCCTCTGTAGCTGCTGCAGCAATATAGATCAGTAGACGTCCGCCTTGCTGTTGTTCGCCACGTCCACTCTTCTGTGTAGCTGTTGTGTGCCTGCATCCATGGCTAGAGGCTGGATCTTTTGCATGCGTTTGGCACAGACAGATGTAGGTGTCCAACTTCTTGCCTTTACATGTATCTGGGGTGGCTGAATCCATGCGGTAGTGTCTACGTATACGCGTGTGTAGATAAATACACGTACGCAGATGTTTCTAAGACTGCTGGCAATGCGTGGACGCGACAGACCCCCCCCTCCGGTTAGCGACGCTGTGAAGGTGTGTGCTGCTGCTGCTGCGGCGCGAGTTTTACCTCGGAGAGCTTTCAACAGCGGCAGCAGCAGAAGATCGACGGTTGCTACGGGTGGTGCTGAAGAAGAGCAGCAGGAGGGCTGAAGTGACGTAATAGCGGCAGCAACGGCAGCGGGAGCGTCTCGTTGCTGCTGCAGTCGCGGCGGCACACGTTGTTCCGGCCTCAGTGAAAGCAGGAGCAGTAGGAAGGGCAGCGTCGAGCTGAGGAAAAAGAGAGGGGAATCTTGCCAGAAAGTGGGGATTCGTGCTAGAACGAGCAGCGGCAGAGCTCCGGCGGCGCAGCAACTGCGGCATGCGGCCGAAGGAAGGGAAGTAGTCTTCCAGGAGAGGAGGAGGAGCAGCACCAGCTGCAGCACTGCGGAAGCGGGAGGAAAGATAGCAGCGACAGTCTAGGTACGAAGAGCGGCAGCCGGCAACACAGCAGCGGCAGGGAAAACGGGGGGGGTCAGCAACATAGAGACGAGCAGGGGAACCGGCAGGAATACCTGCAGCGGCAGCGGAGGAAAGAGTAGCAGCAGCTGTAGCTGTCGGGCGCTACAGGAGCAGGAGGAGGAGGAGCAGCAGCGGCAGCAGCTTAGGAAGTGGCGTTGATAGGTGCATGACAGGAGGAGCAGCAGACTCGCAGTCGTGAAGGTTGCGCACTTGGGTCTGTGTCTGGTAACGCGTGGTGGTAGCAACAGCAGCAACAGCAGTCAGATTCAGCTGCAACAATAGCGTCAGGAGAGGGGAGTTCGTGTTGCGTCGTGGGTCCGCTGGCAAGATAGCAGCAGAAGGTGGAGCGAGCGGGCAGCGGCAGCAGCAGAGGAAAAAATTGCTAGTTTCTTCACGGCTGCAGGCAGCAGCTGAGTCGCTGTCTCTTGAACAGCAGCAGCAGTAAGTGTAGAGAGACGCAGCACCTGCTGCAGCGGAAAGGGGACGCGGCAACCCCTCTCGCGCCGCGACAAGGAGAAAGACAGTGCTACTGCAGCAGCAGAAGACGGACGCAAAGCGCAGCAGCAACAGCCGCAGGAGCGGAGGAGAGCCGAGGAGCTACAGCAGCTGCAGCAGAGGAAAGCCTCTGTGGGTGTATGCAGCAGCTTGCCGGTCAGGCGGGGCGCGACTGTGGGCTTTGCTGTACGGTGTACGGACACCTCGTTTGCAGGCCTGGGTCAGACAGAGATTTCTCTTCTGGTCTTTTCCGTATTTCTCGCTCCCGTCAGCAGCCTCTCTCTCGCCGCCCCACTAGCCAGCACGGGCGTTCACTCGTGAGGATGAAGCAGTACCGGCGTGCGGCGAGACAAGCAGCAACGTAAGAGGTGGCTGCAGCCCCGCGGATGTTGCCGCTTTCAGGCGGAGAAGCTGAAGAAGGAGAAACAGGAGCAGCGACGTCACCTAAGCAGCTGCAGCAGAAGCGACGACAACAACTGCTGCCGGCAGCAGCTGTACGTACACTACAGGTTGAAGGAGTATAGAAATCTTATGTGCACCGCAGACGACGGCGTCGCCGCACAGCCGACCGATGCTCCACACGCTTGCTGAGGTGTACGTACGCCCAAAAGAAGCAGCGTGGCCGTGGCAAGTGCGGAAAGTGAGGTCGCTGTACACAAAGCGTGAGGCGCCTTCTTTCAGGGAGCTGTGTCTGCTTTACTAGAAGAGTGTGAGTTGCCTGTATGTTGCAGAAAACGAAGTGCTACACACACGCTTCAAGCGAAGCGTTTAGACACCAACAGTGACGCAACCGAGGCGTGAATACACCACAAGGACGTGTATATTATGCACTGCGAGCGTAGTGGACTGTGTCACCGAGAGATGCAAACACACGAAAACCAGTGACCATTCCCAGCTAGTAAGGTGTACCTGAGGGAAGCGCAGCCGACGGGTTTGTAAAGTACTCCTGCAGTGTACGTGCACTGCAGTTGAAGCTTACGCGCAGTGCAGTCGAAGCGTCGGCAAACCAAAGTCGTGCTGTGCTCCCACTGGCGAGAAGCTGTGCGCACACTGCGGTTCAGTTGTGCGAGGCGGAGGTAGCTGTACCCCGCGACAGGCGGCGTGTATATACACGGCAATGTAACTGGATTTGCACCGCGTTCACTGTAAGTCCACTGCAGGCTTGACGTCGAAGGCAGAGACACTCTGCAGTGGACGTGGAACCGGAAGTTCGCTCGTCGCGGTGGTAGACTGCAGGAGAGGTGCCCATCTACATCGGGCGGCAGTGTACGTACACCGCGGGGAGGCGTAGGCTTAGGGGGGTGTACGTAGGCCCAGGGGGGTGTACTTACACCGCAGTGGGGCGTATGTACACTACACCTGGGGTGTACGTACACTGCACCTGGGGTGTACGTACACTGCACCTGGGGTGTACGTACACTGCACCTGAGGTGTACGTACACTGCACCTGGGGTGTACGTACACTGCACCTGGGGTGTACGTACACTGCACCTGGGGTGTACGTACACTGCACCTGGGGTGTACGTACACTGCACCTGGGGTGTATGTACACTGCTCCTGAGGTGTGTGTACACTGCATTGGCGTGTACGTACACTGCAGAGAGAGTGTGTGCGGAAGAGAAGAGTAACGACCGGGGAGAGGGTCTCGGCGCGGTTGCCGTGACGTGTTCCTGTTTTCAGCAGTTGCACCGGTGCTGCAGCAGAGGTGTGTGGTTGTCACGGGCTTCTTGGGGTGTACGTACACCATCCGCAAGAGGTGTGCTGGGGAAAGACGTGTTTTCTTGTCTTCCACGCGCTGGGCAACGAGCGCGTCAAAGGCGAGTCGCAACTGTTTCGCGTCTCTTTGATTTCCCATGATACATCCTGCATGTGGTTGAGGGTTCGCACATACAGCCGGCTTGTGTGTGTTTTAACGTGCGATTTTTTTTGACATGAAGGCGCGCACCGCGCCCTTGTGGCTCGGAAGTTATCGTCCGTCGCCAAGGTGGCCGCGATCCTGATGACCTTCCGCGCTGCACAGGAAGGAAATGAAAGAAATGTGTGTCTGTGTGAACACGCACGTCTCTGATGGATGCGGCTGGCCAAGTCTGCATGTTTGTTACCGCGCCGCGGACAACGCGAACTTCCTGGCGCACATGCTTGCGTCTATATTCTTGTCGTATTGATGTCGCAGCAAAACCGCGTTATTTTTCTCCGCAACGAATAGACTTCTGCGGCTTCACCTCGGAAGCAGAACGTCAGGGACAGTCAATTCATGAGGTCGTCGTACGCTTCCCCTCCGCATTTTTTCGCTTTCTCTTCAGGAGGCAGCAGCTGGCGGGAGTCACCGCATGTATCCACCTGGTCTCACGTCTCTTTTTCCCGACTCTTAGACTGCCTGCTTCTTGTTTTCTTGAGGACTTCCTTCTTTTTTCTTTCCTTCTTCTTCTTCTGCCCCTTCTTCTTTCTCTTTTTTTTCTCTCCTTGGCCATCTGTGCATCACCTCTCCTTGCTTCACGTCAAAGTGGTGTTCTGCTTTCTTCGCGCGCATCCGGTCGGGAGCGCGTTTTGTGGAGTCGCTGCTGCTTACCCTTCTTGGGCCTCCGTCGTCAGGCATTTCTCTCTGCTTTTCTCTTTCGCGGAAGGCATTCAGTCCTATGCGGATACACAGCGACGGAGAGAGGTCTTCTTATCTCTCCCTGAGCCGCAAGAAGAGCGGCAGAAGCACACACGCGGTGGGCTGTCGTAGGAGCAGCGCGGGCGCAGCACAAGCGGAAGCAGTGTCGCTGCGCTGCTGCAGGACAAGCGACCGCAGCGGGGACACGAGCTGCCGCTGTCTCCTCTCTTTGGCAGGGCGTTTATGCTGCTGTGCTGCGACTCCCAACGTGTGCAGCGCAGCAGCTGCTGTTCCTGCTGCTGTCGCGTCTCTCATCCTCTGCTGCTGCTGCTGCTCGGTTTTCTTCGACTTCTGCGTTTGCTGTCGTTAGGAAACAGTCTGCCTTCTTGTTCGTATATGTTTTTCCTTCTGCTTCGAACGGCAGCAGCAGCAGCACAGTCGCCTGCTGCAGCAAGACCCTGTCCTTTCCGTAGTGGCTGCTGCCACTGCAGCAGCCCTTCTCATAGACGAAAAGCGGGGATTTTCTTCGTAGCTGACTCCGATTCTGCTGCTGCAGACGCCGCAGCAGGTGACGTCTTCCCCTCTCGTCGTATACGTCTCTCTGGTACAGTTTTTTCTCTTCTTCGTGCCTTTTCCTTTTTCTTCTTCACTACAGAAGCTCCTGGGTTGTTGACAGGTGCAGCAGCAGCGCAGCAATCAGGCGCCCCGCGCCGCGGCAGCCGTTGGTGCTGCAACTCTTCTTCTACTGTAGGAGAAGTCCCCTCTGCTGCGGCTGGTGCTCGGGTGAAGCAGAACTTTGAGAAATCCTGCAGCAGGAGCGGTAACAGCTCGACTGCAGCTTCCGCAGGAGCGTCAACTGCTGTGAACGTCAGACGCTTCTTTCTGCAGCTGTAGCAACGCTGCGGGCCGCCCGCCTCATCTTCTGTTGCTGCTGCTGCTGCACGGGCACCGCCGTTGAGGAACGGGCTGCTGCAGTCCTAGGCGACGTGTGCGGCTGCAGGTGCTGCTGCATCAGGACCACCTGCTGACGGACTTCTCTTTCGCGAGCGCCGTCGAGAAGAAGAAGACAAAGAAGCGCTTCCGTCCGCTGCTGCTGTTGCTGCTGTTCACAGCGCAGAGGTGCGTGGACATTAGCATCTTTTTAAGCAGCAGCAGCGAAGAAACTGCAGCAGGAGGAGCGACACCTCAGCAGTAGGCGCAGCAGCAGAAGCCGAAGAAAAGGAACAGGCGAAAAATGTTGGCCGCTCCGTATGGAAGAGGAGGAGCAGGAGGAGCGCCGGGACCAGCACCTGCAGGAGCGTTTGTTGGGGCGCAGTACTACGTTGGCGCTGCTCCGACGGCAGCAGGAGGACCTGCCGCTGCGGCAGTGGGTGTCCCGCAGCAGGTACCGGCGGGACCGGCAGCAGCAGCAGCGGGGCAGCAGCAGCAGCAGTTGGCAGGTTTCTACCCTGCAGGACCGGCAGCAGCAATGGCGGAGGCAGGAGCGCATGCGGCAGCGGCAGCAGGGGCCAGCGGCGCAACAGGGACGATGACTGCCTTCCCGTCTAGCATTCAGCAGCAACAGCAGCACTTCTTCCTCCTGCAACAGCAACAGCAGCAGGAGCAGCAGCTGCAGCAGCAGCAGCACGCCCTGGGCCTTGCCGGAGGGGCGGCTGGTGGTAGAGCACTTAAAGACGAAGACGCAACGGCAGGCAGAGGAGAAGCAGCAGCAGCAGCGGCAGGTCCACTGGCGGGCGGGGAGGGGGACAAGACGGCTGCTGTTGCGGCAGGAGTGATGAGCGAAGATATGTATCTTTTGCATGCGCAGCAGCAGTACACGGCGCATTATTTTGAGACGTTGAAGCAGGTCCATCCGCCAGAAATTGCCTTTAAATTGGCGAAGGAAGGCGTGGAGAAGCTGCAGACTAACGGGTTCTTCGAACAGCTGCGGCAGCACTACCGGGGCTCAGTTTGTGCTGCTCAGGCTGCTGCTGCTGCTACTCCTGCTGCTGCTGGGGCTCCTCTTCCTGCCGCCGGAGGGCTGCTTTCGAGTCCACCGGCAGCAGCCGGCGGCATCGCCGGGGCCGCTGCAGCGGGAGTAGCGGCAGCGGGGGCCGCCCCGTCCGCCGCAGCAGCAGCAGTGGGGCAGCAGCAACAGCAGCAACACCGGGTCGCGTTTTCCTTGAAACTTGCGTCGAGAAGCAGCGGCAGCAACACACACAGCTCTTCCGACAGCCGTTCCGTTCCTGGCGCTTCTCAACAAATAAGCAGCTCTCCTGCTGCTGCTGTGAATGAGGCCGCGGCTGTGACGTCTGCTGCTGTTCTTCCCGCGGGTGCTGTTGCTGTCATTCCTGCTGCTGCAGAAGGAGCCTACGGCGCAGGAGCAGCAGCAGCAGCGGAGGCGGGCAACTGCGGGATCGGCAGCTCGTTGGTGAGCAGCTACTATCAGCCGCAGATGCTGCAGCAGCAGCAACTGCAGCAACAACAGCAACTGCAGCAGCAGCTGCGGCAGCAGCAGTTGCAGCAGCAGCTGCAGCAGCAGCAGCTCGAACAACTGCAGCAGCAGCAGTACTTTGCTCCTTGGCAGCAGCAGCAGCATGTGGCGATGCATCTCATGCAGCAGCAACAGCAGCAGGCGTTGTTGCTGCAGCAGCAGCAGTTTGCGCCGCAGCCCTTCCCGCATCTGCTGGACGGAGGAGCAGCAGCAGCGTACCCGTTCGGCGGACTTCGTCTGCCGCCGTCTCCGCCTCCACCTCCCCCTCCCTCGTCGCCTGCCTCGCCTGCTGCTGCTGCTGCCACGGCCGCATCGCCGTACGTCGCCGGCGCAGGGGGCGGAGGCTTCGGCGTCGTCGCAGACGGCAGCACTAGCACAATCGACGACGCAGTAGCGAAAGCAGCAGCAGCCGCTGCTCTCGCTGCTGCAGCCTCAGCGGGGGGGGGGCGGGACGACGGCTTCTGCCGCCGCAGCTTCTTCCTCCTCCTCCGTCGCTGCTGCTGTTCAAAGTGCGCGCGACGCGGCGCTGCACCGCGCAGCAGAAGCTGCGAAGGACGTGGAGAAGAAGAGGAAGCAGCAGCTGCTGGGCACCCAGGCTTTTTCTCTGTGGCTCTCCAAACTGTTTGCCACACACCTCACCGTACGTCGTTTCTTCTAATTCTTCAACACGACAGAAAGGCCCCTGCAGACATGCCTCTCCCTGTGTCTGTACACCTCTGCTATCGCCTCTCCTATTCACCTCCTGTCTCCCCTGCTGTCTCCCCTGCTGTCTGCTGTCTGCCGTCTCGTCTCCGTCCCCCCCTCGCCCAACGAACCCCCCACATCTGGCCGTCTGCGTCTGTTCCTCTCCCCCCTCCCGTCCTCGCCTTCTGTCCTCTCCCGCCGTCTCCCCGTCTCCTCCTCTCTCCCTGTCTCCCCGTCTCCTGCTGCTCACTTGCCGTCTCCCCGTCTCCTCTCCCCCTCTCCCCGTCTCCTCCTCTCTCCCCGTCTCCGCCTCTCCTGCCGTCTCCCCGTCT
>KL647288.1:0-43374 GCA_000727475.1 Sarcocystis neurona | reverse complement strand
TGCGAGCCTGCTGCTGCTTCTGCGAGCCCTGCGGCTGCTGGTGCTGCTGCTGCACTCCGTCGCTGCCTGAGTGTGCGGCTGCTGCTGCTGCAGTTCCGCCGGCGCTGCTGCTGCTTCTTGTGCTGTCGCTTCGTCCCTCTGCTGCCCCTTTTCTGCTGCTGCCGGTCCCCTCCCCCCGGCCGGCTGCTGCTGCTGCTGCAGGTGCGACGTTCGGCTCACGTGCTGCGCAGCAACGCGCTGCGTCTCGCATGTGCTGCTGAAGGGGCGCGACGCATGTGTGTCGGTTGCTCCTGCTGAGTAGTTGCATGCGGTGGCGTTCTGCCTCGCTTCTTCTGTCTCGGTTTCCTCTTCTCGGTCGCACTGCCCTGCTTTGGTTTCCTTCCCCTCTTCCGTCTCCGTGTCTCGCAGGGCCGCTGTCTGCCCGGCTTCGTACGTGCCTTCCGCGACACCGTCGCAGCCCCGTCTCTCCGTGTGTCTCTCTTCCTGCGTGTTCGCGCATGCGCATGCATCGCCATTCTTCTGTGAGACACGCTTTCAGACATCTTCCGGACCCCACCTCATCTCCGCTTCGTATCAGCAGCTCCTCGTTATCTCGCGGGCAGCTCGTCTCCTCCCGACGCTTCTTCGTGTCTCCCTCACTTCCCGTCTCGTCTCCCCGTCTCCGTCTCGTCCTCTGCGTGTCTCCCCCGTCTCGTCTCCGTGTTTCTGCCGCGCCCCACGGCCTCACTTGGGGGTGTCTCCCCGTCTCCGTCTTCTCCTCCGCGGCGTCTCTTCTTCGCTTCCCCCTCTTCTCGGTGTCTCGTCGCCGCGTCCCCTTTTTGCTGCACTTTTCTGCTGTCTCGCCGCTATCATCTTTCCGTCGGTGGCCTCCCTCGGTCTCCTCTGTCTCGCCGTCTCTTCTTCGCCCCCTCCCGTCCCCCCCCCTCCCCCCCTACGGGCTCTTTGCTGCTGCTCTGCTGCTCGTCGACTTTCCGCTCGCACGCTGTTCCGCCGTTTCCGGGCCTCCTCTTCTTCGTCTCTTCTGCTACTTCTTCGTCGCTGCACTTCTCGTTCCCCGCCGTCTCCTTCTGCGTCTCCGTGTCTCCGTCTCTTTTTCGCGCTGTGTGTGTCTCGCGGGGCTGCTGCTGGACGCATGCGCGGGTCCATGTCGCGTGTCTCTCTGTGTGTCTCCGTCTCCGTCTCGCTTGTGGGCGGGGTGTACGTCCGCAGCAGAACTACGGGAGACGGAGAGGGCCAACGAGAACGTCGCGTTTTGCATCCGCCTTCGGGAGGCGCTTTTCGCCGGCAACTTCCACCGCTACTTCTTCCTCTCGAAAAACTCGCCGTTCTTCTCCAGACATCTCTGCGACATTTTTCAGCCCCGAGTTCGCATGATGGCCCTCCTCACTCTGGCCAAGTTCGTCCCCGCTGCTCCCCACACATTCCCTGCAGAGAAGACCCGTCTCTTCGTCCGTCTCCACTGTTGTCCTCCCTGTCTCTGTCTCTGTGTATGCATGTACACATGTATATAGATAGATACAGAGATACAGGTAGATATGTGTGGCCACCCGTAGATGTATTGGCATGTAGATTTGATGGAAGTCCGCGAGGGCGTGTCCATCCATGCGTCTGTATATCTGTCCGGATGTATCTAAGCAACGTGCATACATATATACGTATGTGTTTATGCAACGTATATATATATATGTATGAATGTGTGTTCACATGTAGGGTATTGTGGGGCTTGCTCTGTGTGAATATATAGATATGTTCATATCCGTTGCAGTAGTTGGGTCCTGCTGCGGCGCCGTGGTGCACGGGTGGTCCGCGCAGTCCTTTTCTTCACACAAAGTGTCGCCTTGTGTAGACGGGGAACGCATGCGCAGGTCACTGCGGTCCATTCCGCGGATGGATTTTCTGCCCGGTTTGCTCGGCAGCTGCTGCTCTTCGACGCGACAAATCCGTCGTAGACTTGCCTGCCCTTGCTGCCCCTGCCCTCCTGCTGCTGCTGCTCCTTTGCTGCAGCTCTTGCTGCCGTGCTGCTGCTCTGCTGTTGCTCGTGGTGCTGCTGCTGGTCTGGTGCTGTTCCTGGTGCTGCTGCAGATCTGCTGCTGCTGCTGTTCGTGGTCTCCTGCTGCTGCTCCTGGTGTTGGGGTTCTCGCTGCCGCTGCTTGTGGCTGCCTTGCTGTTGCTGCCGCCCATCTGCTGCTGCTTTTGGCGCTCTTGGTGCTGCTGCCGGTACTCGTCTAGTGTTGCTCGTGGTGCTTGTGCTGCTGCTGCTCTGCTGCTGCTGCTGATTTGCTGCGTGTTGCTGTTGGCGATGCTGCTTGCAGAGCTTCACTGACGCTGCAAGTATCGCGCGTCCAGCAAATTCTCCATTTTTCTTCGATAGAAGAAGCACAGACATTTCTTCAGCAGCAGGGCGCGGTTTTTACTGCCTCTTCCGCAGTCGGTTCTCCATCGCCTGCTGGTTCTGCTGCTGCTGCTTGCATGTTGGTAGACTGCAAGAAGAGCGTCCCAGTGTTCGAGACTTCTCCCCTGCTATCGAAGAAGGTGAAGGCCATGGGGTAGGGGGAGCTACTGCAGCAGGAACAGCAGCGCAGCTGCAGCAGGGCGCCGGTGGAGGGGGGGGCAGCAGAAGCAGGAGCAGAAGCAGCAGCAAAGGCGACGAAGAAGGAGCAGCAACTCACGCAAGAACAGCAGGAGCAGCGAGACGGACACAGCAGCAGCTGGAGTAGGAAAAATGCGCGACAGCAGCAGCGGCACCACAGCAGCAACAGCAGCAACACAGCAATAGCAATTCTGCAGCCCAGACGTGGCATTTGCTGGACCAGCAATAGGCAAAATCGACCAAGAGCAGAGGATGCCGTGTTGTGTCTTCGAGTACGTCGGTGCAGGAGCTGCTGCTCGGCTTTTATTTCTAAAAATCAGCAGCTGCACGAGAAAACTGCTGCGCATGCTGTAGCGCATGTGAAGCTTCTAGGGCATATGTGATGCGCGTGCTGCTGCTGCAAAAATATGCTGCTGCCGCAGGTATGGCTGCTGCTCAAGTTGCTGTGGGGCTACTGCAGCAGCAAGAGGTGCGTCTTGTTATATCTGTTCCCGCAGGTGGACGTTTGCATGTGCTGCGCTGCTTGCATCATTCCAGCTGCCGTTGCGGGCGAGTTGTTGCAAGAGGAGAAGGTGTACTGCAGGCAGCAGCAGCTGCTGCTGTGCGAGGAACACCGCTTGAGAGGACGCATGGGGTGCCGAAGCAGCGGGTGCAGCAGCAGCACCCATTCGTACCGGTAGAACGCACCTGCAGCGGCAGCAGCGGCAGAGAAGGAGGCAACGTGCGGGAAAACCACCTCCGCGCAGAAACGTCAACAGCAGCAGCGCAGAAGAAGGAGTTCACTTGTCGTAGCGATCGACAGGAGGAGGGACATGTTTGCGCGTCGCAGCAGCGGCAGCAGGTAGCCGAGCTGTTGCCAAGAAGAGCAGCAAGTGCCGCAGAAGCGGAGGCGCAGCAGAAGAAGCGGACGTGCGGCAGGTGTGGCAGCAGCACACAATGCGGCAGTTCCCGTCGTCGTGATAGGCGCTGCAGCAGGATAGATATCGCAAGAGAATAAAGCGAAAGCAGCGAAGGTCAGAAGCACAGCATGTGGAGCGTAGACAGATACACACACACCTGCACGCGGCAGCGGCAGCAGCAGCAGCAGACACACCAGCAGCAGTAGCAGCACCAGTAGCAGCACCAGTAGCAGCACCAATAGCAGCAACAACAGCAACAACAATAGCAGCACCAATAGCAGCAGCGCCACAGAACTGAGGAGTTTTTGTCAACACAGGCAGTCTCCCGGAGCGTCAGTGAAGCGTCACACGTTGCAGAGGGAAGGTCGCAGAGAGGCAGCAGCAGCATGCAAACAAAGGCGGCGCAGCACTGAGATTCTGCCGGCGAGGCATACACGCTGCGATGCGCCTCTTCAGAGCTGCACAACCGAATATGGAGCAGCAGGGCAAGCGGCAGCCCCAGCACAGACTGTCCAGCAGCGGCTAAGCGGCTGGGCAGCCGTAGCCATTTTGAGTAGGAGCGCGCACGACGCGGTACTGGAGCTGGTCATGCGAGCAGCAGGATGCAAGTTGAGTAGCTGTTTTGGACGCGTGGCCGTTCTGCTGCTGCCCTTCTGCTGCTGCTGCTGCTCTGGTGCTGCTTCACACTGTGCGGCGGCAGCGCGCACTGACGGTTCTTGGTGGGGTATCTGCAGGGCTGGTGCTGCGCAGCTGGGTTGTTGCCGTGCTACTGCGTCATCGCTTTCTGCGCTGCTTCTGGGGTGCTGCTGCTTCTGCCGCGCAGCTGCGGCTGCTGGTACTGCTGCTGCTCGCTCGCGTGCTGCTGTTGATGGCCGTTGCAAAAAAGGCGCACGCGTCGCGCGCTGCTTGCTGAGCGGTGTTGATAACTACAGAGCGAAAGTGCTAGGCGACCATGTTTGCGGCTGCTGCTGACGCTGCCCGCCTCTGGCGCTGCCTTGTCGAGTATTGCTCCACACGTTTGCGCGGTACGCAAGACCTGCAGGACTTGCTGCCTCCGTGCGTAGAGGCGTGACTGCAGAAGCAGTAGATGACGCCGTGCCCTCTGCGCGGAAACTGCCAATGAACAACGACCAGCAGATGCGTTGTGCGACCTGCTCAGCGTGTAAAGTAGCGAAAACGTAAAAGAAGAGAGGAAAGACAAAGTTTGCACCACGAAAGTACACGTATTTGAAGCAGCAGCTGGTGTAGAGCTTGGAAGACATTTACCACGTGCCGAGGCTCAGCCGACAGCTGCCGCGGGAGAACGGAAGCAGCATCTGCGCACACTGTAATGCGGTGTACGTACACCTGAGACAACACTTGTAATGTCTGTACACCCGACAGACTTGCGAGGAGGCTTCCCCACACGTGACAACGACGGTGAAGTATGGACCGGAGACGACACTGCAGTGTACGTACACTTCATTGAAGACGGCTTCTGGGAGCAGACTCCTGGAAGGCCCGAACAGCAGCGGCTGCGTGTCGTGACCTGGTGACAGTTGAAGCGTTTGCACGGCAGCTGTTGCCTTTGAATTTCGCTGGCTGCATGCGGCAGCGGGAACCAGCAGCGGCAGAACAGCGTCGGACCGCCTGCTACGGAAATACAAGGCAGACACGAAGGAAGAGCAGCAGCAGGGCCCAATGGTGTGTGTCCCCCTGGGTGGTACGACTTCACCGCTGCTCAGCTGCTTTCAACGCGTCTGCTGCTTCCACAGATGCGCCCATGGCATGGCTGCTCCCGCTCATATGCGTATTGCTGCGGGTCCCGTGGCGCACCGAGTGTTGCTGTTAGACCTGCTCCGGCTGTTTCGATCTAGCCGCCAGCTTTGCTGTTCGCGGTGAAACTGGTGCAGGCGCATCCTGACGTTCTCGTGTTCGGCTTGCTGGTGCTGGTCTTCGTTGTTTATTTGTTGCTCTCCTCGCTTCCGTAGTGCTGCGGACGCTGCTGCGCGTTCACTTACAGGTCTGCGGATGCTGCCGCTGCGCGTCCAGTCCCCCGGTTCTTTATGTGGTGGGTCGCAGCAGGAACAAGGTTTCACGTGTCCACCAGTGCTAGGTTTTCCCTCCTCGTATGCTCTGCCGCAGCCGTTTCTGAATTGCTGCCGTTGTAGAAAAATGTGACCGGTAAAAGCTCCGGGCTGCTTCTCTTGCTGCCGCAGCCAGAGACCTGCTGCAGGTGGGACGATGCTGCGTCAGCAGATATTTTGTCGCCCCGATGCAGCTGCGGTCCTGCGCCTAGCGCTTCGCTTCACTGCACGGGTCGAAAGTCCAGCTCCTTGCTCCAGCGCTGAGAGCTTGTCATGCGTACTGCCGCATTGCCAACTGCTGCTGTTGGTTCTCCTGGGTCTGCGCTGTGAAGAGTCGTGCGGCTATGGCAGCGAGTCTGGCGGCTGATGGTGCTTCGCTGGTTGAGGTGCGCTGAGGGAAGCCCTGCTGCGCGTACTTGACGACTGAGGAAGCATCATCTGTAGAAAGAAAATGGAAAAGTCGTGCCTATATACCGGCTGTCTTTCTGTAGCAACCTGCAACTCTGCTGCTGCTGTTGTCACCTGCTGCAGCATATGTTTTAGTGCCACTGGCCTCTTTGACCGGTGCTGCCGCTGCTGCTGCCGTGTGCAGAGGGTGGGTGCAACACGAGACGAGAGCAGCATGCCGTGCTACTGCGTGAGCTGTACATGCCGTTCGAGAACCACCAGCTGCTACTGTCGCAACTTCTTTTGGCCGTACTTGCCGGGACTAAGAGAAAGCAGATAACTTGCAAAACAGAAGAGGAATGAGCGGGAAGGACACGTCGGGTGACGCGGCCGTGGTTGCTGCAGCTGCTGCTGCTCCTACTCCTGCTCCTGCTGCTGATTGCTTCCTCTCCGTCGCTGCTGAATGAGGAGGTCAGGTCACGAATCTGGCTTGTTGTATGGACCGCGTGCATCTTGCGAATTTCTGTGATTTCTCCCCACTGCGCGACAGAAAAGTAAAGACGTCGCGTGACTGCCTAGGGAATTCACGTACGCATGCGCACGTGAAACGGTGTGCATCAGTTGTGGTTCACGCTCATTCTCTTCTTCACTTGAAATGTTCTGCTGGAGATAGTGTTACGTATTTGTGCAAGAAACGGCATGTAGTATTTTCCTCCACATTCTTTAAGAAGTGCACCGCGGCAGTGCGACGTAAAGAAATCTGTTTCTTCTCACACACCTCCACACCCTCCGAACAGCGAAGGCCTGACCATATACATATATATATATATATATATATATCGTTAAAGGTGCAATTGTATGTATATAACCTAAAGGATGTCGCGAACCACGAGTGTCGTCTTCTGTTATAAGCGTTTGGTGACCAGTTTGAGGCGTCACAGGGGAACATGGTAGGAGAGGGAAGGCAAGGCGACGGGGAAGAAGAGTTGGGTTTTTTGAACTGGAGTTCAGTCTGCAATACTTGGTCATTTCACTAGTAGCTCCTCCTCGACATTAGAGAACAACATGTCCCTAGCGACACCCACGTAAGTTTTACCCAACGCACAGTAGTCGCGCCTTTTAAGAACCCCATAAA
Organism: Sarcocystis neurona; assembly: GCA_000727475.1. NCBI lineage: Eukaryota > Apicomplexa > Conoidasida > Eucoccidiorida > Sarcocystidae > Sarcocystis > Sarcocystis neurona. The sequence continues at coordinate 36,297 of KL647288.1, read as the reverse complement.
ACCAGCAGCCGCGTCCACCTTAAAGACTGGAACAACAGAATGTCGGTCTCCTTCAACAGCAAGGAGGCAAGCACGGCCAGTTAACACGTATCTCGGGTCTTCACGTGTACACACACACACACACACACAAACACAGGTGAACGCAGCTGTATACCTGCTGTGACTCTTACGTTGATACATGAGAAGATGAGAAGAAGTACGTACGTGAGTTTGCGCATGTATAGGTTATCTATACGTACAGATTAACTCGAATACAAATATGAGTACACGTGCGTCTACACATCCATGCGTATATATGAATATGCAACAATGTTGATTTGGAGGTGGTAAATGTGAATGTGTATGTGCGTGTGCGTGTATGTATATATATATATATATAAATTCGTTGAAGTAAATGGGAATATATTGACAGAGAGAGACGTCACAGAAACGTCTTCGTGTACATCGTCACACGCGAGGGAAAGTGTGTCGGACGCCACTGCAGCTTCATCTTTCATAGAGTAGGTGAAAACGGGGGCCGGATCCCGCGGCATCGACGCCGGCAGCAGGTGTTGCGTAGGGGCAACAGCCGCAGCACCGGTTGAAGCCGTAGACTCACAGCAGCAGTAACTTCGCCGTCAACTGCTACATCCGAAGAATCCGCTCGTGATTCGCCGGCTGAGGTCGTTTTATTTCATCTCTCCCATTCGTCCGCGTGTTGAGGTTGCGGGGAGCTTCACGAGATCCCGACGGTTTGCGCTCCATTTGTCGCACTTATACGCGTATACCTCGGATTCATACTTACGAAGAGATGCAAGTGGGTGTATTCAGGAAGAGGTGAACACACGGAGGAACACAACGACGAGAACAAACCGGAAGGAGTGGGTGCGTGGAGAGACTCAGTCGCAGGCAGTTCCACTCTTGTATCACTACCCTTTCCCACACACCGGATCGATGTATACGACTCAATCAACCGTCGTGAGGAGTAGTAATGCGAAGACATCACGTGCATGCGCGGAGGATCGGGTTCACCCCGCGCTAAAAAAGAAACAACTGACGACCACGCTTCTGGAGACCAACTCCGCCGAGCGCTTCTGTATTTACATTGATGACAAATGTGTGTGTATGTGTGTGTGTGTACGTCTGCACGTGTGTGTGTGTGTGTGTGTATGAATAGCGGAGTGAGTCGTGGCCGCGTTCGAACTAGCCGAAACGTGCAGGGTAGGTGACTTTGTAGCATTTTCAGGAACACGTTGTGTTCTCCGGTGCAGCAACAGGGTGGCCGAAAGACGAACGCGAGCCATAGAAGTGCTGCTGCTGCTGAATTGCCGCTCCACGTGGTGCGTATCTGTGCAAGGCGTCATCGGGGACATAAGCAGCAGCCACAGCAGCAGATAACGGTATCCTACTGATTTCCTTTTTGCAGCCTTTTCTCTCCGATTTGAGCAGCAGGCCGCAGCGGCATCAGTTCGTGCTGCTGTGGCTTTCTTCTCGGTCTTGGCACCGGCCCTGCTGCCAGCCTGCCGCTGCAGCACGTGTACTGGTCAGCGCGGCACCTTTAAAGAAAAGAGGAGCGGCATGCAGAAGATCCGGCGCAGCTCGTGACGCTGCTGTTGGTGCAGTGCGACACCAGCTGTACCTCTGCCGCCTGTTTCAATCACATAGTTTACCAGGGGCAGACGCAGCAGGTGCTAATTTTTGGCCGCCTGCCCACGTCACTGCCAAAATTAAAGCTGGGGACATTTCGTCTCCTCGTACACGAACTGGTCCTGCTGCAGCAGCGACAGATTGAGGCAGACACACAGAGAAGCAGCGGCGCTCTCCCTGCTCTCACTACGCGAGACGCAGGAGCACGTGCCGCCTTCCTGTTTTCTCCCTCCAACGATCACTAGTCTCTTCTGGCGCAACTTCTGCAATTACTCTGGATCCTATGAAACCGCAGGCACACATGACGCCGTCGTGCTGCTCCGGCCCATCCGCCTGCAGGGTTTGAGCTAAAATACAACAGTTGTTACTAAACACGTGGCGACTTACGCTGGTGCCCCACACGCAGCAACGGCGTGGTTGCAGCGGGTCGGCTACTCTTCGATGACTTCGCCCGATTTATATGAGCAGCACGCGTGCGGCGTCCCCAGCAACTGCAGCACGTGGAACACCTACAAACGTGCGGCTGCAGCTACACAAAGCTTTCAACTAGTCAAAAGGAAACCGACAACGCAGCCGCGGGAGCTCAGCGCGTCCGCGATTCCACCCCCCCACCCATCCGTAGTTCAAGCAGCAACACTGGCAGCAGATGAACGCGTGCAGCACGGCAGCGGGACGGAAGAAACAGAAGCAGCAGCAGCACACCATCAACACTGGAATCCCCAGGACTCTCCTCATAGAGTCATGCAGCAGCAGCAGGGGGAGACCAGCCAGTCTGAAATCTCCCCGGGAACTACTACAGCTTCGAGAGGGCACGCAGCAGCAGCAGGCGCACAACAGCAATACACGAATCTCCAGGACTACTTTATCACGAAATGCAAAGGTCACGAAGCAGCAGCAGCAGCAGCCCACAGCCACGACATCCGCAGCGGCCTCTGCAGTACACGCACTCGCTCACAAATGCAGCTATATATATATATATGTATATATATCCTGCAACAAAGAGAGAGACACATACAAAGGGGAGACAAACACACACATACGCATGCACACATAGATATATATGTATATATATGTATATGTACGTAATATACAGAGGAACGTATAAGTTAACTGCATGTATTGTAGGTATGCAAGGATGCTGCAGGTCTACAGGTGAAGCTTCCCGATGTAGAAATGCAGCCGGTCTCCTGCGTGGAGCGCAAATGGGGTGACGTGCACGCCAGCCAGCAGCGCCGCAGCATAAACGAACGGCTGTCTTTATCCTAAAGTGCAACTGCCGTGCCTTTTCTCTCGCACGAGGCAGCTGTCAACAAACTCGCACGGCCGCACCACACGTCCGCGTCTTCTTGAATTTCGTGCACTAGCTGCTGCGGCAGCAGCAGCACGTGCGCGACGCCCTGCACGCAGGGAAACCTGTCTGCATACTCGCGAAGTGGACAGTAGGTTATCCCTTTCACAGCGTCTCCACTGGAGACGGTAGAGTTGGCTCTGGCAACACGAATACACGTGTCTGCGCAGTCCCCGTTTCCCTTAAGAAAACCTTTTCACCAGCGGCGCGCGCGTGCTGCTGCTGCTGCTGTTGCAACACCAAATACACGTCACATCCTTGCGAAAATAACCGCGACCAAGCGTATTTGTTAAATGTGGAAGAAGACACACACACACGTACATACATGTGTGTACATAGAATTCACTTCGTACATATAAATGTACCGAAGATAGTTCACCCTCACATGCTTGCATCATACGTATGTAGGCAGGGCGAAATGTACAGTTGTCCATCCGCACGTCATATATATATATATATATTTGTCTCGTGGTATTCACGCATATGTAGACCGTGCGGAAAAGGAGAATTCCACGTGTATCAATTTAAGACAGAAGGCGTAGACCCGCACCACACGCGTGGACCTGCAGCAGCATCGCCGGGGCACACGGGGGCCTCTTCTTCGTATCCCTGTCTTGACGGCGGCGCTGCCAGAGGTCAGAAAAAAAGGAGTGTGACGCGCAAAATGTGGCTGCTTTTCTCTCTCGTTTTTTGCTTCTGTATCTGTGACTGCTGCTGCCTTAGCTCCCGCGAAGGAGAGAAGAGAAACGAACTGTCTACAGACTCCGACGTACAGCAAATGACGTGTACCACATGATGCCGGGTCAAAAGTGCAAGTAAACGTTTTGTTCGCGAGTGTCCATTTACTTTTCGTGTTGCGAATGCCGCGAAGAAGCCGTATCAGTGCAAGAGCAACAGCGACAGTCCAGCAACACAGCTGCGCCTCGGTGTCTGCAGCAGCTGCTGCAGCAGCACACCACCGCTGCACCGGCGGCCGTAGCCGTCTTTCCCCCCGCTGCCATTCGTTCAACAGCTGCAGTAGCAGTGCGTCGCTACACATCCGTCACACCGCGACCTCAGCAGCAGCGGCGAGTGCTACTACTACGCGTCACTCCTTCTGGTCGTGGCGACAGCAGCAGAAGCCGTTTTAGAGCCGGCTGCGGCGCAGCAGCTCCACAACAGCTGCAGCACCAGCAGCAGCAGAGCTCCACGGGTGCAACCAACCACAGCAGCGGCAAATGCACTGTTCTGCAACAGCAACCGCATTCGTGGGCAGCAGCACAGGCTGGCGGCGCACAGGACTTCCGTCGGTTCTTGCAGCAACAGCAACCCAGGGACGCCCGTTCTGCTGCTTCGCAGTCGTAGCCGCAGCAAAAGTAGCAGGACCGGCAACAGCAGCAGCAGCCGCAGCAGCACCGTCAACAGCAGCAGCAACAGCAACAGCAGCAGCTGCTGCACGTGCGGGGCATCGGCAGGAAGTCCTGCATGCAGGACTCTGGTCGATACAGCTTCGCATTGTGTGGAGGTGCAGAAGGAAATTGTACGTCTTTTTCAGTCAACAAAAACGTCAAGCGCCGCAGCAACTGCAACTGTTTCCGCGTTAACGACGAAGACGAGGAAAAGAAGAACAAACGCAGCTGAACGAGCGGTACCCCATCCGCTGTAGCAGTTGCAGTTACCCCCGGCGTCGCGTCCTTTCGCTCTGCAGACGGTGACAGCAGCAGCAAAAACACCCACACGTCGAAAAAGCAGATGCAGCACCTCACCCAGCAACAGCCGCCCAACCCCAGCAGCAGCGACGCACGCAGCAGCAGCAGCAGCGACGCACGCAGCAGCAGCAGCAACGGGGACGCACGCAGCAGCAGCAGCAACAGGGACACAGCAGCGCGGCAGCAGCAGCCGGGAAGCGCGCATGGAGCAGCACATCGCGGGGACACTCCTGCAGCAGCAGTGACGGTGCAGACGCGTCTTCCCCGACGCGCACGTCCGTAATCGCCTGCCAGGACGTTTTGCAGGAGGAGAAAATAAGACGCTCGAGCCCACGCGCACGCAGGTCTTCGAGACGGCGCCTTCTCTTCCTGGCACGCCGCCTGCGAGTCGAGCAGCGTAGAACGCATGCCGTTGCAGCAGCCCCGGTCCTATCGCTGCTGAGCCTGCAGTCACCACGTGCTGCGCTCCGAGTATTTTCTCCACACACATGCAACGCGGACGTGGGGTCGCCGATCACCTATCAACACGCCCATCCCGGCCCTGCCCCACGTCCCTTTGAGATACCCCTCCGTCCCCCGCCGCCGGATGCTGCGCCGCATGCACGTCCTTGCGCACCGTGCAGCAAAGTGCTTCCCCTCCACGCCACACAGACACCGAGAAACGCACGCATGCACCACGCGCGTATATATACACATGCGTGCGCGCGCGGCCTCTCTTCCCTCTCAAATAGAACGGCATGTGGGCGGTGCTCTCGTGGCACCTGTCGAGATACTCAGACAGACGCAGGTGCTGCTGGTGCTCTCCTGCTGCTGCTGCTGCTGTTCTGCTGCTGTTCTGCTGCTGGTGCAGCACACACACTTCCTGTGTGCTGCTGCTGCCGCTGGCGACCGGGCGTGCTGCGCCTTGACCCACGGCTGCTTCTCGTGAAAACCGCTCTGCACGTGCGCATGCGATCTGCTCAAGGTTGCGCGCAGCCTACATAGAAGGAGGAACCTTTACACTTTCTCAAACAAATCGACCGGAGGAGAACACAGCAAAGAAAGTCTGCCGAACTTTTCTTCTACACGGACAAACGAGCGGTTCGAGGCAGCGCTTCCTGCTGCAGTACTACCTTCTTCTGCTGCAGCAGCATGAGAGGCCAAGCAGTCGTTGCAGCAGCAGCAGGTGGTGACTTGTCTCTCCTGACAGCAGGACGGTAGATTGAAGCAACTCACCCACAGCGCGTCGTATGTCTCGCAGTATGGACGCGGCCGATCCAGGATTTCTCTCACTTTCGCTTCTGCAGCAGCACGGTAGACATCACCAAGCAGCAGAGCAGCAACAGCACGCCATGCGGCAGCAGCAGCAGCAGCACGAACCACGTCACGCGAGCAGCAGCGGCCGCAGCACGGGCGAAGTTGGCGAGAGCAATCCGAGCAGCAACAGCAGCAGTAGCACAGAAGAAGTTGGAGTCGCAACAGCAACGACATCAACGCGGCACGAGCAGCAGCAACGCGGCTGAAAAGTGCAGCTGAAGAAGCAGCAGCAGCAAGAGCAACGCGGCTGAAAAGTGCAGCTGAAGAAGCAGCAGCAGCAAGAGCAACGCGGCTGAAAAAGAAGGAAAAGCAGCAGCAGCGGCGCAGCTGAAGAAGCAGCAGCAGCACGCCAGCTGAAGAAGCAGCAGCAGCCCCGTGTTAAGCAGCACGGCTCCAGCAGGTGGTGCAGCAGCGAGACGGAACAGGAGAGCAACGCCTGCAGCGGAGAGAACGACGCGGCCGAAGAAGAAGGGGCGCAGCAGCAGAGCCCTCCCGGCGGCAGCAAAGGGAGCAGCAGCAACAAAGCGACAAGACGGACAGCCTCAACAGCAGCAGGTGTCGGAGCAAGGAGAGCAACGGCAGCAGCAGCAAGAGAGAGCAGCAGAGAAGCCGCGCAGAGCAGGAGGTGCGCAGCAGGCCCATGCAGCAACAGCAGCAGAGAGTTCCCCGCACCGACGGCCGCAGCGGCAGCAGCAGTGACAGCGCCTGAGCAGCGCGCCCAGTCAGGGCCAGTCATGTTGAGGTCCACGCGACTGCAGCAGCACCCGCAGCAAAGCCCAGACAGCTGCTGCTGCAGTTACAAGAGAGCAGCAGAGCAGGCACAGGCGCCGCAGCGCACAGCGCCAGCAGCAGGAGCAGCAGAGAACGCGGCAGCACACCGCGACGATGAAGCAGCAGCAGCAGCAGCCAGAGACACATCGCGAGCAACAGAGACGAAGAGAAGACGGACAGGAAACGGAGAAACAGATAGAGAGACGGACAGCGACGAGGACGAGAGACGGCGAGCAGAGACGGCGAAGAAAACGAAGCACAGAGACACGAAGAGGAAGGCAAGGAAAACGCCACGAGGAGGAGGAGACGAGACGAGACGAGATACACAGAGACAGAGACAAAGGAGACAGCTTTACCTGAGGCGCGGTAATAGTGTGCGGCGCTCAGCTGCCTGCTCAGCTCTTCCTTTTCTCTCTGGCACTTGTCGTAGTAGTACTTCAGCTCGATATTCATCTCCAGCTGCGACGTCGCGGCAGCAGCAGCAGGACAGCAGCAGACACGTCAGCAGCAGCCAAGCAAAGACACAAAGCAGCAGACCAGAAAGGGACCGGCAACGTGAACCAGCAAGGCAGCGCAACACTGCCGAAGAACGCAGCACCTCTTCGTCTCTTCTCCTCTTCTTCATGCAGAGACTCACGCCCACAGTGCGACACAATCGAACAGCTTACACAGACTCCCCACATATGTATACATACACATACATACATATAGAGAGAGAGATAGATAAATAGATAGATATAGATAGATAGATGAACAGATACGTATATATATACGTATATATACATATATAATATGTATATATTTATATTGCAGCAGTTATACGCATGCACTTGTGGACGGAGAGTCGAAGGGACTCGCAGGGCGTATCAAGTGGGAATCGCAAAAACACATACAAATCTTCCCTTAACATCTATCAATATATACACATGCACGCCTATATACTTGCACATATATATCTATGCATACGTAGGGCCACAGCCACATGCAACATACGTCTCTGTGAGTATACATATACATATATTTGTACGTATATATTTGCATGTACGCATATATACATATGTGTGCCTAGTGTGACAGCGATATATACGTATCTGTATACATATATATACATATATATGTGCATGCGTATGTATTTGCGAATCTACTCTGTATGTAAAATATTGTGATGGCGACATATATATATAGGTATACGTATATATTTGTGTAGTATTGGAGAGGGGTCTTGTGCCCCGTATAGGTATGTGTTTGTCTTCTGCCTGCGAAGCAGCAGCCGCGGGGTGAGAAGAAGCGGGCAGCAGGTCCGCCTGCTCGTCTGCCTGGCGGTGCCACAGCGCCGTGCTGCTGCTGCTGCTCCTCGTTGGAAGACAGAGAGAGTCGGGGAAAAGACCCAGACCAGCGTGCTGCAGCCCCTTGCACAGAGACGACCCGCAGCAAACAGACACACGTGAGACAGACGGAGACGGCGAGACGGAGACGGCGAGACGGAGACGAATGAATTCCCGGCAAAAAGGAGAAGGGGGAATTCGCAAAGCCTGGCGAGACGCACTCTGGCGTCCCTGGCTTACTTCTCTGAGTTTCTCCGACTCATCCGGGAAGTCCCTTCGGAAGTACGGGGAGACGTAGAAGCGGACGCTGTGATACCTCGTCAGGCGCTGCAGCGGAAATTCTGCTGCCGGCACGAAGGAGTAGGGGACCACCGGCTGCGCTCGGCGAAGCAGCAGAAGCCGCGGCCCGAGAAGAGGCGGCATCGCAGCGGCGCACACAACAAAGTCGCAGCGACCCCACACGCAAAGCAAGCAGCAGCAGCAAGTGCGCGCATGCACTAGAACAGTCGCAGCGACCCCACGCGCAACAAAAGAAGGGCGCGCGCATGCACAGGGACAGCAGCGGGAGCGGCACGTGCTGCGGCAGCAACTGAGCGCCAGCAGTCCCGACGTGTTGGGGCACGGCAGAGAAAAAGCAGCGCCCCCGCACACCGCACGCAGCAGCAGAGACCCCGGCAAGATGGCAGGCGCAGCAGCACCAGCGACCCAGCAACAGCAGCAGCAGTCCCACAGCAGCGGCAAACAGAGCAGCACCGCGGTCCCAACAGCGGGACAGCAGCAGCGAGGGTCCAGGGGCGCAGCAGCAAAGACAGACGCGTGGCAAGGCAGCTGCAGAAACAGCAGCCGCAACGGCGGAAACAGACGACAGCACCACGTCCACAGCAGCAGCCAAGACACGCATCCGTATCAGTGATCCTCCCCTCCTATCTAAGCTTTCACACACATACATTTGCTTCTTTAAACTCTTACCTCTCCACCCATACATATACATCTATACATACACATATATATATATACATACAGATACATAGTGTACGCACTTTCACAGGTGTATACATATATAGTATATACATATACATATATATACGTGTTACAAACATATGCATCTACATATAAATATACGTATATATCTATGGATGTATACTTATATACACATACACATACAAACATGCGTCTAAGGATATAGATACATCCTCTACACACTCTCACATGTATATACACATATATATAATATGTACACATGCATATACATATACGTACGTATTATAAACAGCTACGCACATATATATACTTACGTGGACACACATACATCTGTCACACGTATACACTTACATATAGATATAGAATATACTCACATACATATAGTATATACGTATATTGTACACTTATATACACGCATGTATATGGAGAGGCATTTGAGAGAGAAGAGAACGACAGGTGGTGGCGCATGGAGGGGTGGAAGTGGTGTGCTGCAGGAGAGGTGTGTTGCTGCTGGGAACTGGCGGAGGGATTCGTGCAGCACAGCTTCTGTCTTTTGCAGAGGGCCCTTCTTCACGAGTGAGGCGAGACGGAGACCGCAGCATGTCTCCAGCTGTGAAATGCAGACACTCTCGCATGCATGCACACGAAGGAAGCAGCAGCACAGAAGAGCCCACGGACGCTGGCCAGAGTGCACGCGTATGCGCGTCTGCCCACACACGCGTATAGAGACGGAGACGAAGAGAAGAGAGAGCCACGAAGGCAGGACAGCAGAAAGGAAGGGCGGTGCGAAGCCCAAGTGAGGGGGGCATGCAAGTGTGTGTGCGTGTGTGGGGGAGCACTGACTTGAGAAGGCGAGGAGCTGAAGAAGTTGCCGATGAACATTACCAAAAACATGAGCGCCATGGGGAGGACCTGCAGCAGGTAGTACGACCCGGGGGGCTGTTCTCTGCAGGAAAAGGAAGGCGCGTCACAGCAGCTGCGCACAGAGGTCGAGAAGCGAAGCAGACGAAGCAGCAAACGCGCAGAAGAACAGGCCCCCCCTCCCCACACACACGCATGCGTCGCGACGGGAGGCGAGGGGAAAGGGCGGACGCACCCCCAAGAGACGGACCCCAACAGAAGAAGGAGGATGAACACGGGCGAAAAAGTAAACAAAGCGAGAGCGATCGAGGGAAAACCCCAAACGCAGACGCGAAAACCGAGAGACGAGAAAAAAGAGCGACCGGCCGCAGCAGCGGTGCGGTGTACGTACACCCCACGGCGAGGGACGTGCAGCAGGACGGCCGACACCGCGCCGACCACGCGACAGCGGGAGACGAAAACGGCAACGCAGCGAGACGAGACAAAACGGCACGCAGTTCTCCTCCTGCCTTCGTGTGTTTCTCTCGAAGAGACGGGGGGCAGCTCTCCTCCTGCCTTCCACACGCAGACGTAGACGGACGGGGCAGAACCGAAGAATTTAGCAGCGAGACACACGGAGGGCCCCTGAAGAGAGGAGCAGAAAACGAGACAGGCGGGGGGAGAGCGGGACGGGGAGACGGGAAGGGAGACGAGACGGGAGGGGAGACACGAAGTGACCCGAGCAGCAGCACTCGACCGCATGCAGTGCCGCAGCAGCACGCGGAGGACACTTCTATTTCTCGACATGCTGCTGCTGCGTGAAGCTTGTTTTCTGCTGCTCGCCCCCGATGCGCTCCCCCTCCCCTGCACCTCCTGCTGCTCCCCTCCTGGCCTTCTTCTCCACTGCTGCGCCGTTCTTCTGCTGCTGCTGCCAGTCTCTGCTGCTGCTGCTCGGCTGCGTCTCTTCCACTGCTGTTCCGCTGCTGCTGTTCTGCTACTACCCTGCTGCTCCTCTGTGCTGCTCGGTGCTGCAGCTGTGTGAGTGTCTCCCTCTGGCGACTCGCCACCACGTCTGCTTGGCCTGCTGCTGCTGCTCCTTCCCCGCCGCTGCTGCTGGCATCCCTGCTGCTCGCGTTTCTGCGCCGTGCCTTCCCTGTCTCTTCTTCGCCTCTGCTGCTGCTGCCTTCTTCTGCCTCCCCGTCCCTCGAAGGGAAGGCTGGGAAGAGAAAAACAGGAACTTACTGAGGGCCTCCGCGTTGTTGTCTGCGCGCTGCAAACGGCGCATGCCGGCCGTGGAAGTCTGCTGCTCCTACCGGAAACCCGAAGAACGCGTGGAAGAACTCCTGCACATGCCCACACACCCATGCAGTCCCTCGCACTTCCCAAAAAGAAGTTGGAACAGAAACAACTGGCAAAAAGCGAGAGACGCGGCACGGCACTGTACTGCTGCTGCTCCTGTCGGCTGGCAAAAAATGGAAGTGCTTGACGTACGCCGCGCGCATGCAGACACGTGACACGTATATAAAGAGAAAGACACGCACGTAGAAAGAGACAGAAAGAAAGAGCTACACATATACATATAAATACACATATATAGTCGAAAGGGGGGCAAACAGCAGATTCGCAGATACATCAACGAAGAGAGTTATACTCCCTCTGCCTATCTATACACATATATATATATATATATATATTATACACGTATACATACAGGTACACATTTATATATACTTGTATGTCCATAGAGATAAAACTGGCCGTCAGCTGCTGCCCCACACACTTGTTGCTGCTGTTGCTGCTACGCTTGCTGATCTTGCTGTTGCTACTTGTGTCGCCGCTGTAGGCTCTGCGCGCGCGTTCCTGCTGGTGCTACGTGCGCCACTGCTACCACTGCTGCTCCTGCGTATCTCGTCCTCCCGCTGCTACACATTTCCGACATCTGCTGCTGCCGTCGCTGTTGTCCGTTCTGCTGCTGCTGCTGTTTCTCGGGTGAAACTTCTGCTGCCCCCTTCCCTGCTGCTGTGCTGCTGCCATTGCACGTCGCGGCACGTCTACTGCCGCTGCTGCTGCTGCTTTCAGCGCTCCTGTCACTGCTGCTCTTATTTCTGCTTCTCTCGTTGCTCCTGCTGCTACTGCCCCTCGGGATGCTCCTGCTGCTGTTGCTGCTACTGCAAAATATTGCTGCTGCTCTCGCTGCGGCTATTGTTATTACTTCTGCTCCTGCTGTTACTGCTATTACGGCTGCTGCTGCCATTGTTATTACTGCTGCTGCTGCTATTACGGCTGCTGTCGGTACCACAGCTGCCGCTGCTGTTGTTACTGCTGCTGCTGTTGTTACTGCTGCGGCTACACTTATTACTGCTGCTGCTCGTGTTACTGCTGCTGCTACTGTTACTGCTGCTGCTGCTGCTGTTACAGCTGCGGCTACACTTATTACTGCTGCTGCTCGTGTCACTGCTGCCACTACTGTTATTGCTGCTGCTGCTGCTGTTACCGCCACAGCTGCTCCTGCTGTTACTGCCGCTCGTGCAGCAGCCTACCTCAGGGGAGATCCCTTCCTGGTGCTGCTGTCGGTGACGAACGCGAGGATTTTCTGTTGGAACTTCTTCTCCTTCTTCATCGTAGCGTTTCCGCTTTTCTGCGTCGAGCAAACACTGCGACACCTTCGACACCTGCACCACCACAACAGCAACGGCAGCCGCCCCGCAACTCTATGCAGCAGCAGCAGCAGCAAAACAAGCCGCCACGGCAGCAGGAAGCGAAGCAGCAGCAGCAGGAAGAGAAGAGAAGCAGCAACGACAGCTGCAGCAACAACAGCAGGAGAGCAGCAGCGGCACATGGTGGAGACGTGTCAGACAGGGGCAGCGGCCGGCGAGTCAGCGGCTTCTCGAGTCTCGGTGGACTTCCGCCCGCGAGAAGAGACACAAACGCAGAGCCTGGCCACGAGGAAGGAAACGAAGCGGAAGTCGCAATTTCCTCTACGCACGCATGCAGGGCAGCAGCAGCCCGACGCACAGACACACACACCAACACACACACACCAACGCACACACACCAACACACAGAAACACTCAACGAAGTATATTCAGGTCACCTCAAAGTAGACACGCAGAGACATACACGGATATATACATGCATTAATATATTCGCAGATATAGACACCCTTGTGTATATCGAGAACTACACACATGTACAGATACATATACATATGTGTGCACACCTACGTCTATACGGTTAACTCTACACAAATATATATGTATTGCGAAGGAAGGGGAGAAGAACATACTTGCTCACCCATATACACAAATACACACACACACCCATGCACGCATAATACGTAGATCTCTATATCTACGAATGTAGCTGCGCATGTCCCTACACAGTGTATGCATGCATGCATGCAGCTACAGACGGAGTGTCGGTCACCGCAGACACATCCGTTGTGACTCTCTTTCGCGAGATTCATCGGAGATTTATTAGTCCTACCCTTAATATACTTACATATATATATGTGAATAGAAGAGAAATACACATACACGCATAGGAGACATATACATGTCCAGATGAATATTATATATATATGTAATACATACATTTCATCTGCGTGTAGTCGTCTTCCATACAAGTAATACATATACATTATATGCGTCACACACATAGAGAAGTAATACATATACACAGACCTATATGTTAGGATATGAGTCTTAGATATAAAGATATAGTGTAGGAATAGAGTATGTGGCCGTTGTATGAGTCCTATACGGGTAAGACATACGTGTACAGCAGACGTCTACGCACATATATGTGTGTGTGTCTCTACGCATGCGCGCCTCCCCCTCTATATGTATGTGAGTATAGACGCATATTTGTATATGGGAGAAGCGGCGTATATTTGTCGAAACGCGTGTGAAGTTCCGGACGAGAAGACGAATAGATGTGCAGGCGATAAAAAGAAGAAAAGACTTCTACGGAAGTTCACCTTCTTGAACGCCTCTTCCGCGTGGGGGGCGCGGTTCTTGTCGGGATGCAGCAGCAGCGCCAGCTGCACGCACAGCAGCAGCTCGCAGACACCTACTTCACTTCTTCTGTCCTACCTCTGCAGCAGCTATACGACTACATGCATATTTATACATATATAAAGAGAATATATAGAACAGAGCAAGAGGATCCGAACAGAGAGACAGAAAGTTAAGAAACACGCACATATATATATATATATATACAGAGAGAGCAGGAGGACGCATACAAGGTGAGACGGAAGCATATACGGAGACGGAGACGGGGAGAGACGGAAATTCGGCTTGACGCACTTCTTCTGTCTCCACGAGTCCACACACGAATGTCTCCTAGCACGACGCGTGGGGCAGCAGAAAAGAGAAGCAGGAACTCTGCAACTGTCAGAGAAACGGTGAACATGTGGATATATGTGCGCATGCAGACGGCCACAAAAAACGCATGCGCCAGCCGTCGCCACACGAGGAGCAGAAAGGGCGCACAACGAGAAGACGCATGGAAGAAGGGGGACCGTAGATCGACGCGAAGTGACCTGGGACGCCTGCAAAGGGAGAAAAGAAGAAGAAATGCAGAGGACGGCACAGGCCCGCGACGTCCACCGGAAGGCAGACGGAAAGAGACAGACACACAGAAGAAAAGGGAGACGGGAGACGAGACAGAGAGGGACGCACAGCAACGTTATTAAAGTGGTCTCGGTACTATGCTCGCATGCCGCTGCTGCTGCTGCAGCTGCATCTCCTGCCGCACCTCCTGCTGTTGCTCTCCCTCGCCTCCTTCCTGCTGCCCTTCCACTCCTCTGCCGCTGCTGTTTCTGCTGCTGCCGTCGCTGCTACTGCGACGCAGCTGCTGCTCTCCTGCAGAGTGTCCTTCCCTTCCCCCTTTCTTCCCCGCTGCTGCTGCTGCTCGCCTCGTGCTGCTGCTCCTCGCGTCGTGCTGCTGCTGTGCAGCAGCAGAGATGAACGTACCTTTTTGTAGGCGCGCTTGATAGCGTCTTCTGACGCCCCTCTGTCTAAGCCAAGAGTCTGGTAGTAACACCGGGTGGTGAGAACTTTCGTACAGAGTGCCACCTGCTCTGCGGTGTACGTACACTCCGTCGTCGTCTGGCTGCTGACGGCGCACCCCGTGGCAGCGGGGGACGTCTGCGACTCCCCCCCCGCAGGTCCCCTGCTTCCCGTCTGTCCTCGCTGCTGCTGTTGCCCATATTGCTGATGCGGCTGCCGCTGCTGCTGCGTAGGGGCGCGCGGCGGCTGCTGCTGATGACGCTCTCCGGTGCTTGCCGCCGCGTTTCCTGCTGCCGCTGCAGCTCCTCCTCCTCCTGTTGTTCCTCCTCCTCCTTTTGCTGACGGCGGGGACTGCACGTTGGCGGCCGCAGCCACGCCGCCTTTCTTCGGCAGGGACGCGCCCCCGACTGCTGCTGCTGCAGCCTTCTCCTGCTTCTTGCCTTCTGTCGTCGCTCCCGCTGCTGCCGGAGAAGGAGGCGGAGGTCGTCGCGCGGAGCCGTGGGGTGTCGCTGGCGTTGCTGCTGCCGCTGCTGCATGCGGCTGCGGCTGGTGCTTCGTATTTCCTCCTCCTGCGCGACTGCCCGCGGCTTTTTTGCTGCTCTTGGCGTTTGCTGCCGCTGTTCCTGCTGCCGAACCAGCAGCAGCAGGGGACGCGCGAGCAGCAGCTGCAGGGACGTTGCTGCTACCGGGCGTCTGTCCGGACCTCGTGCTGCCGCCCGCACAGAAACTGCTGCGCTGGCCGTCGCAGCCCTCTGAACTCTTGCCCCTGTTGCCCTTGCAGGAGGATGAAGAACTCGAGAAGACCCAGTCTTCGCCTGCAGCAGCGTCCCCCTGTGTCGTCCCTCCCGCGCGGGCTGCTGCTGCCGCTGCGCGCTCCGTCCGCGTCGTCCCGTTTCGGAGAAACACCCCGTCGCTGCTGCTGCTGCGCTCGCAGTTGCTGCCCCTGCTGCGGTCGCAGTTGCTGCTGTTGCTGCTGTCGTTGTAGCAGCCGCGGCTGTCGCAGCCGCTCGCAGCCGAGCCCGCGGCGGGCGCAGCAGCAGCCCCACCAGAGCCACGCGACGAGAACGAGGAAGACGAAGAAGAAAACGCAGACGCAGGCGACGGGGCCGCTGCAGTCGAGGAAGAAGACGTAGAAGCAGCAGCGGGATGCTGCCGCGACCACCGTCCTCCTGCGTCTCCTTGCGCGCCTCCTGCGGCTCCTCCTGCCGTTCCCGTCCTTCCTGCCGCTGCTGCTGGCGGCGCCGTCGCTGCTGCCGCAGTTCCCGCAGACGACGCGGAAGATGCCGCAGCAACGCCGCTGCCGCCGCCGCTGCTGCTCCGGTCGACGTGGGTGCTGCAGAGGTGCACGTACGCCGCCCCTTCCGCCGTAGGAAACATCCGCTGCGCACGTTCCGCCATGCGTAGTGCCTGCACCACGTCTCACACTCCCACCCCCGAGCACTTCCTTTCATCTATGAATTCACGGGCTTCCTCCCGGTTTGCCACGGCACTCGAACGCGCTGCAGACCGCCCCCTCGAGAGACTGCCACTTTGCTACGGAGACACGCACGCACCCCTTCACACGCAGGCACAGAGACGGCACCGAGAATGAGACGGAGACACACGCGAAGACAGAGCGAAAAAAAGGGAAACCGAAGGGAGACGGAGACGGGAGGAGACGGAAGGGAGACACGGGGAGACGGAGACAGGAAGGGGAAGCAGCAGCAAGTCGCCGGTCGCCGCAGGAGACGTCGGAGAAAATACGCCGACCCGAAACGCCGACGAGTCTCCCACCCGCACTCACCCGCTGAGAAGCACACAAAATATCCCCCGCCTCTACATACACACACACGCATGTACTTCACCAACACAACAAATATACATACATGTGATACATATATATATATATATATATACAGAGAGACAGACAGACCTTACATACGTATATGGATGAATATACATACAGAGAGACAGAATACGTAGATATATATATACATAGAGAGAGAGAGAGATTCGTGGTACACACACATATATGTTATGTTGATACATACGATATATATGTATGTGCATGTGCTCTACATATATGTGCTTGTGTGTGTTCTCCACATATGTGGCCTGTGTGGTCGAAGTGCCGGACATGTGTGCGCCGATGCTTTTTGACTTGTTGACAGACTCGGACTGCATGCGCGAGCGTACATTCGCCCGCGGCTGCATGCGTCTCCTCGAAGCAGCAGCAGCCGCACAGGGCGTACATCTTCGGCGCGCGAGGCCCGGCTGCCTTGCCGTGGCGCAGCTTTCAGCTGCTGCTGCTGTTCAGAGAGGAAATGACCGAACTTGCAACCCGCCCTCCCCCTGTGAATAAATTATTCTCGACGACGCGCAGCCCACCAATCTCCAACTGCAACACGCAGAGAAACGACTTCTCTACGCCCAACGAAACTCGGCACGCAGCGCATGCAGTGGTCCTCCCGAATATCCCACGACTCCTCCTACTTCTCCTTTCGCATGCAAATTTTCAGCGGCTTTTTGCTTCAGAGCTCAGCTGCTGTAATGCACGCCAACGACGCTCTTGTCGTCGTCAGTGTATATATATATATGTGTGCATGCAGACATTTCCCTCCCGACGAGAGGCACCATCGGTCTTGAGTCTACGTATACACATACATATATACACATACATGAAGAGATATATGCATATATGCAGGTATACATATATATGTATGAATCTGTGTACTTCCAGCTTTGATTCTACGTATACATATATATATTATATGCAGCAGTAGTGGGATGAAGCAAAGAAGCAGGACGCAGCAGCAGCACGTGAATATCCACAGCAGCACCAGCAGACGTCCCAAAACAGCCCCCTCCCCCCTTCGTACAGTGGCCGGAGCGGCAGAAAACAGCAGCAACTACATCGCACGGCCCGCTGCAGCAGTGGCTTAGTCGCGCAGTAGCACGAAGAACAGCAGCATAAAAACAGCAGTATCGACGTCCTGCGGACGCAAAAAGGGGACGGCAAAAGCAGAAGCAGCAGAGCAGCAGCAGCAACACGAGCAGTCCCCACACAGCAGCGACAGCGCCAGAATCACCACGCCAGCGGCAACACACGCCGAGACGCAGAATCACAGCAGCAGCAGTGTCGCATCAGCAGCAGCGTCGCAGCAGCAGCAGAGCTGCAGCAGTAGAAGCGTTAAAGCAGCAGTAGCAGCACTGCGTTGCAGCAGTAGTAGCACTGCAGCATTAGTAGCATTGCAGCAGAGTAGCAGAAATACCCTGTGAAAGTCGCGGAGCTCTAGGGCTAGCTTGACGAGCTGCAGGCAGCGAAGAGCCTCGTCTTTGTTTCCTTCCATCCTCAGCTCGGCTCCGTTTTGTGATCAACTCCGTTTCCACGAGTTGGCAAGGAGGAAAACTCCTTTTTCTGCTCCTGGTGGCCCTGCCCCGGCGATACTGCCTCGGCGATGAACGAAGAAACCGCCGAAATTCTCCGGGTCTGTCCGCCACTGCGGCGATCCTGCCCCTACTGCTGCAGCTGCCGCGCTGCTGCCAGAGCCGTTGCAGCTACAGTCCTTGCTGCTGCAGCTGCTGCGCCTGCTGGACGTCCACGCTGCACGCGCCGTCAGGAGTGATTCTTCCTTTCCTCCTCGCCTTCCCAGCTCCCTGCTGCGTGTCGCCCTGCAGGGCGAGGCAACTGCGGCAGGATAATGAACGGCAGCGGCAGCACACTCGCGGCAGCGGAGAAATGCTGCTGCTGCTGCTGCTGCTCCCCTCCAGCGGATAATAAGGAACAAGAGACTGATGACAAGAACAGACACACTCCTCAAATGGTCACCCGGGTAACGCGCAGCTCTTCTCAAGGGTAAAAAAGAGAAGCTTTCTCCGTTCTCTTCCGCGCGTACGTCGACCTCGCTGTCCCTAGTCGAACGGAACGGACCGAAGAGCCGTGCTGCCGTGGGAAATGCAAACCCTCTGCTCCCCAAGGAGTTTCTTTTTGTTAAAAGCAGACAAAAACAAGCAACTGCATTGAAGGGCGTAAGGGACGAATTCCCTCGTCAGAGGAAAAAGTATCTGCGCCCCCAGAGCAGAAATAGAGAAGAACGAATGTGCCGCTCGTGAGAGAAGAGCATTCCTCTCCGTTTTCCTGATGTTCGACGCTGTCGTCTTCTCGAAGGGACGAGACGGCGACAGTTTGCCTTTCTTTCCTACTTCGTCTCAATAAGTCGCCAATCACGGCGTTCTCTTCCCCCCGAAACGGCTGCGGCCTCTCGTGCGGGAGAAACGGTCCTAAGCTTCCTTGACGTCTCGCTACAAAAGCAAATGTTTTCCTGTATCTTCCCCTATATCTGCGTGCCACAGGAGCCGGGGCACTCCGGAAGCCGCATGAAAGCCAGAGGGTCTGATCAATTCTTAGTAGCCTCTTCACGTGGCACCCGGTGCTGCCCCGATGCAAAAGCACGGCGGCACTAGACAGGGCAGCAGAGAAGTGATGAGGAAAACGAGGTTTGAAAAACGCGGAGCCGTCTGCGACACACTGGGACGTGCAGTGGCGGCCTTAGACACAATTTTCAGCCGGGGAGAAATCCCGAACTGCCACACGGTGTGTCCAGGAAGAACGGCTGCTGAGGACTATGTGAGGGAGAAAGTGAAGAAGCAGCGGAAACAGACGTATGACCACAAGAAATGATACTAAGAGAGTAGCATAAAAAGTACGACGTTGAACTATTCTGCGACAAAAAGACGGGCGGAAGTGATGTCGAGAAGGAGGAAGAAAAACATTGAACTAGGTAGCGTTTTTCTTGAACGGTAAAGTGGGCAAGCGTAGTAATCGAGGAAAGTAACCAGATCATGAGAAGACACAGAAAAGAAGAAACACCCCTACGACGAAGAAAAACCTTCCTGTGAAGTACCTGCTAAAAACTTGTCCGGTAAAACGGAGGAATGAGACGGGAAAACAGAGAACCGTAAACGCTAGGCGACAATTTCTCGCTGACGCGTCAGACAATACGCATGTAGTAGGAAGTATAAACTCCAAGTGTCTGCTGTGGAAATGTTTTGAATAGGTACAGTCCAGAAAAAATCTCGAGCTTCCTCTCACACTGTCCCGTTGCCCCGTTCGGATAATCGAGGCCACCAGGGTCTCACAAATGAGATGTACATGTACATCGAAAGACAGGAAAATCTACACAGGACAGGAAGTGCATGAATGCAAGTCCATACGTCTGCTAATACTTTGGTACCCCATATTGACGAGAACTGCTGAGGTGGTCGGGTTCAAGGATGCGGTCGTGCGGCATTGCAGTAGAGGTGCCTTCTTTGCACAACCGAGAGGCAACGAATGCCGCGCCACAACGGCAGGCAGGACCCTGCTGGCGGGAGTGCGCATGAATTCCGTAAGAGGCCGTCACGAGCAGCAAAACCATACAACATAGTAGAAAAAAGACTTTTTCGCGAGAGTTGGGCGGATAAAACGCTGCATGCACGCCGACTGCATGGCAAAAACCGCGGCAGACGGCAAGACCTCGAACAACGGGAGTGACGCAGTTTCGTTGGCGCAGTGTTCAGAGAAGGACGAGGGGCAGGAGGGCAGGGCGCCGCCCGTAGCGTAAGCGAGACACGAACAACGTACAAACAAGACTGTATTTCGTATACTGTTGTGAGGAGGCGTGGTTTCATCAAAAGAGTTACAGCGGCGGTCCGTGGTGAAAAACGCCGCCAGAGTGTAACGGCTAGCGCAGCGAAGAGCGCAAACAAATTCCGCACTCCCCCCTGCGGCGCTGTCCTCGAAATAACCGAGCGCTAACCCTCCACGTTGCTGCGTGAGGGAAATTTGCTTAGTGAAGCCAGTCTTGAAAATGCCTTGGACGTCTGCGCTGACGACGACCTACGTGAGCCAGAGAGAGACGAGGGGAGGGGGCAGTGGTGAACTGAAGGCCCTTTCATGGCAATATGGTGACGGAAAAGCGGCATGTGTGACTCGTGATGGATTTGATTTAAGATGCGTCAAGTTAACGCGGCACAATGATACGACTTTGTGTACCGTAGCACGGGAAACCCCAAAGAGGTACGAGAGGCGGGTGTACGCGCGCACAACATGAAGACCACAGACAAGCTTGATATGGGAAAACGTGTTTTTCGCCTGACAACAAAGACATTCCTCGTCTCCTCACAACTTTTTTTTATAGCTTATTCCGAACACGTCTCGCATGGACACATGTAGGCGAAAGGCGCAACAATGCGCCAGAACAACAGCTGCTCTAGGCGGTACATAGTATTCCCGCTGGTGGGCGCGCCGCGATGTGCGCGCACCAGCGAGAGAACCTGCGGCGCCCAGCGTGGCCGAGCAGAGGAAGAGGAACAATCTTATAAACCGAGAGCGCCGGTAATTGTGGACACAGAGTCTGTCAACGGAGGGTGAAGCGAAAAAAGGAGTGCCAATCCTCCACGAGAAAGGGTGGCGTGGACGAAAATGCAAACCAGGATGCATAAGTACATGGAAGTGTTAGGCAAAGATTGTGTACAAATTCGGTCAACACGGGAAGAGCTCCGTCCCACCGGTATACAACCTGGTACTGCGCCATTAGAGTGCTCTGAACTACGGAACAACTCAGCGGATGTTATCTCCGATAAGGACCCCCCTGGCGCGCGAAGAGTTCCGAAGTGTTCGACATTGCAGCAGATACCATATGGATACCTGTGTTGTTAAACGTTGTGTCCTACATGTTTGTCTATGACTACAAAGTGGAGCTTTTCGACAGCTGGGAGAGGCAGTGAGGAAGAAGCAGCGTATGGAAAGGTTTTCTACAGTAGAAGTCGACCAATTTCATCGCTCGTCTGAACGTGGTGCTTACGCTTAGCAAAAAGTCGACTTTGCCGCTGGCTCCTTGCCCATACGTCTTGCACCGACACCAATGCAAAGGGACTTCTGCATGTGCACTTCGGTGCACATTGTGACGTCCCCTGTGAAGATGCGCGAGTTCACTGTATCATTTTAGTGTGTGTGTGTGTGTGTGTGTATGAGCAGAGGAAAAGGGTCTGCCTGTTCAGTCAGGCTGTCACGGGGATCCAGTTCTCACAGGCGACCTGTGGTGTTTTGTTTGCCTATGATTTGAGCATCGGATTATGAGTTGTACTGTCTGCAGATTTTACGTGCTTAATCGCCGTATTTGCTGCACGGCTTGCGTGTCTTCGAGGCACAAAGTGGTCTGACAACAGACCACAAAGTACGAGGAAGCAGGAGTAGCAACAACTGTACAGATATGGAAGCCGTTTTGCTTCCACGTGCGTCATGAAATCCAACGTGCGCCACAGATACTCCAGTGATAACCACGTAATTACTACACACTCGACGTGGTCATGCAAATAGCAGTGATGGTGTTTCTGTGCATACGCTTCCTTTTGATTGAGCAATGCATGCATACAGTGTCGCGGTTTTGCATATGCGCGGATGGCTGCGCGTTACGTGCGTGTATATACCGTTACATGCCATGCCGTATTACTGCTGCATCTGCATTAATAATGACAGACCCTATGAATTCAGCAGCCTCCACAACTCAGTACAATCCCACGGAACCTGCAAGTACCGCTGCGTATACACAAGACAGTAGGACTGGCCGGGGAACTTGAAGCACGCCGCGGGAAAAACTCTGCTTTATTCATACTTCCTCTGTTGTCCACGTTCAAACCAATTACCAAATTTGAGACCACATATACTGAATAACATCGATGTACCAGACCCGGGCCCCTAAATATCCGTAAATGCGAATCCGTGGTACTCGTTTTTTTTCCCGCGTGTGCAATTTACAAACAAAAACAATGTACTTATGTGTAAATCGACCTCGGCGCTTTGAGACTGTCTAGGATGAAGGTACCACGTATAATACTTTCAATTGCCCCAATGTGATAGCATGTGTTGCTGTAGGCGTGCTTTCTTTGATGCTTTGCGCACCGTGTGGCTGTCCACTAACCAGAGGTGGGGGCCAAATGTGCTTTAGCGTCCCGCTGTTGTTCCAGGAGGATGCAGCCTGTACGGCTACACCAGACACATCTGAATATGCGTACGCGGTCTCTTCTGTTGGATACGGTTAACAGTAGACTTCTCCACGTCCGTGAAATCGGAAGCTCATCTCGTGCAACATGTTCTACTTCGATCTGGTCGTGGCGTTGGGAACATCGCCCGTGCGCTTGATTCGGTTCCGTTCAATGCATATTTCGACACTATAGTGCTCACTCACAACACAGTCTCTGAACTGGCGCACTACGCCCGGCGCGGTGCTCTTCGTGCACTAAAAAATAGTTTGGCAAGAGCAACACCCACTCAGAGCAGGTATCTCTGATAGAGAGGGTAAACTCCGTGGGCTGACTTTACTGCCACTTTGGTGAATCCAATGTACAGTTGTCACCGGGGAATTAGCTGACAGAAACGCAAGTAGGGACAGGCGCGTTATAACATCTGAACAACCCAATAGCTGCGCCCAAAACAAAGCTACTGGCTCTCTTTACCACCAGATAAGTACACGTGACGCAATGGGAGGCACCCGCGGATCCTGCCCTAAACAGTTCGGGTGTTTCGTCCTTGATGCGCATGCACTGAAACGTTGAGCGTCTTTTCAGTACGCAGAAGATCAGGAGATGCCACACCTCTCCGGCTGAATGATAAACCCCCTTCAGAGATACGTGCAGAACTTTACGTGTATGTACGTATGTATGTATATTTGTATCTCTCTTTCTCTTTCTCTCTCTCTCTCTCTCTATATATATATATATATATGCATTCACGCGTGCATATCAAGAGCTACGTCAGCAGGCAGCAATCGTGTCCTTCGAACTAGATGTCTGTGTGTCTCTCTCAAAGCTACGCACAGTCGTGCTGATTCAGCTCAGATGCCGGCGGTGGCACGGCCAGTTTCTGTCAACTCGCGCGCATGTGTTCGTTCAGCTGTAGGCTACGGCGTTGAGTAGCTCACCGTAAGCACGTTCGGTAACTCCAAATATCAATAAGCACATACACCAGTTACCCGCATGAGAGTGCACATTGACCGATTCAATGTACACGAACGGTATTAGAGTAGCGTTTCTCCCAAGTGAATACTTCTTCCCTCCAAAAAGCCCTGAACGCGTGTTCAACCACCCACTGTCTTTTGACATGCATATTCAGCAAAATATGTCAACGACTGCATGGTTCGACTTGGAGGGATGGTGTTCAAATCACGTCCAAAGGGCGCCGTGCACGTGTGCCTTCGTGGGGTCTTTATATATGTGGGTAAATATACATGCGCGCACATACAGTGGGCGCACGCGACTGGACGTGTGGACTGCTGCCGATCCCAATTCAAGCACTGCCCCAACCATTTACGCTGCAAGTGCAGCCAACGCGCTACGCAGGTAGCGTAATCGAGTTCCAGTACTCGTTCACGATGTTGAAGTTTCGCCCGGAGTAATCTCTGCCTACCATATCTCCGTGGCTGACAGCATCAGCCTCCTACGCGTATGTGGACAGATTCACGCGGGGTGTGAGAACAATTCTGACATTGCTGGTGTTAGGCTGACGCAGCTGGTATGACACTGCTCCTACCATGCACTTTCGGTCTTCACTCTGGCATAACGGTCGCCTTTTTCCGGAACGTCGCTGAGAAGGCCCTGACACAGTCCTACAATCAGGAGAGCTAGCGAACCAGTAGAACACTAGCGTGTAGGACGTGACTCTTGAGATGAAACGGGAAGCACTACAGAAAGAGACTGGCATAATTTATGCACCCGCCCCCATGTCTCATAATGTTTTCTAATATACGTGTGGACGCGCAAGCATTCGCACATGCCTTCGCAAAGCTGGACACCAGGGCGAGCGGGATACACTGGCTGGTCATAGCTCCAATGGATTCAGCCGATTCCTGTGCCACAGTGGGGAGAAGCTAGTGCAGAGGCGGAAAAAGTTTAAAAGCGTGTTTCTTTATCTACCTAACACACGTGTCTCTACGAGGCCGTGTGTCCGGAGCTGTGTCCATCCCACTTGACTACGCGCCAGCACACGTGCCTGTCGGTCGTCCGCGCAGAACATTAGATTCCGATGTTAAAACTCTCCTTCCAGTGACACCTTGTTACAAAAATAGATGTGCACTGTGCAATCTAGAATCGGAACAGCATGGCCACTCGAGCTTGTTCATCCGGAGTCCCCAGGTGTCGAGTTCGAAAAAGACGACTGACTTTCGTTTTGTGAAGGTGTAGCACATCTCGGGCCAACGGCATAAGCTAGAGTATGGTGTTTATAGGACAAACAGGTACGTATTACAGAACAATCGTCACCATGTGCACCTCGGCCGAATTTTCCGTGACAGTCCGTGTCTGACTAATCCGGGGTACAACTGCCGCCTTATTTACCATTAGGCACGACTGCATTTACAGGCCGTGGCGTTGCAACGGAGTTGGTAAAGGGTGGCTTGTGACATGTAGAACGCTAGTGACAGCGGACATCGGTGAGCGCCTACACGTGTTACACAGGGTACTGTACGAAAAGCGTGTTTAGGGACAGACACCAACTGCGAAACTGATCTGCAGGACTTTGTAGTCGTCTTGAGGGGTGCCCTGTTCAGCTTTGAAATGCTATGCTGGCTTTGGGTAATGATCGTCAAAGTCGAAGCACCCGTGCGAAAACATTTACATCTCCATGACGCTAAAGCACTAAACACCATACTCTAGCTTATGCCGTTGGCCCGAGATGTGCTACACCTTCACAAAACGAAAGTCAGTCGTCTTTTTCGAACTCGACACCTGGAGACTCCGGATGAACAAGCTCGAATAACAGATGTGTTCTTTTTTGTGTAGTGAATCGATTGGACCTGCTCTCGAAGGACTCGTCCCGATGGAAAACAAACACTACTGCCTCACGTCGTGGATTACATTGCGAGCGCCCACGACACCCGAACGCAGCCAAAGACTCAACAGCTCCTGGCACGTGAATACACTTCAGACACCGAAGAAAACCATACACTTTCCCGTGTCACAGATGACTTATTTGTAAAAAGTGCGTCTTGAGTGGTTCGTCACCAGTGGCGAGATCTATTACGCGAGGTGGTTGTTCGGGTTGCGCTTTCCGTGCGGCCGGCAGTGCGCAGTCGTCCACCGCAAGATTCTTCTTTGCTAGCCGAACACACACCGGTGTCACTGTTTTGTAGTGACGCTCGTGTGTGATCCATGGGGGGGCGTCGAAGAGCTGCAGGAACAAGGGTGGGTCGGGAAGCGTGGAGCACACAACCACCAGGAAAATCATTTGTGGCCAGACACAACGATCAGGCAGTATCGCTGTCGCTGTGCTGTGGTCGGTTTTCGCGTCGCTTATTTTTGGGCCTCCAGCATTCCTACGTCTCCCTGTCAGCTGCTGCACGTACGGCTTCAGAGCACAGGCGACGCAAGGCGTACTGCAGATTGAGGCAGCGCTTCGCTTGGACTCAAAGAAAAGAATTTAACAGCGGTTTCGCGTTCTCTGGATTCAACATCCAGGAAGCGCCCGCTTCTAAACGATGACAGGTATTCCTCAGGCATGGAAAACTCTGAAATTATGCGGGTTTCCAAACGCGATTCATGCGTGCGAAGAGAGCGTATATCACAGACAGTAAATTTGCTAAACGCGGGGAGCCTCCAGCAACTTCTGGTCCCCATTGAAAAAGGCGTATCCTGAAGTAGCGTCACCATTGCTCAAGCTATCCCCTGCGGTCTGCGGGCGGTGAGACTATCTCCGTTTGGTTCCCGCTTTCGACCATACAACGGGTGTGTATCAGACGGATTTGTCGTACGGCAGGATAGCCTGTCCGCCTTCTTTTTATATTCTCTCGGAATTGAGTGCTGCAAGCGTACCAGTGTGCACTAGTATATGCCTTCAAATCGTGTGAGGCTGAGGTCGTCTAGCGGCATTTGAAAGTAGGCAGACGCTGTGGTTTTGAAGTCACACACGCGGTGCTATGGCTGCACTTTTTTCTATGGACGTACAGGTGGCTCTCCTTCTACATTGAATGACTCTAACCAACCTTCTATGCCGTTACCTGAGGCTTCACGTTGCTCCTGCCTCTGAGTTTTGCATTCTGCTTCCTTTGACAAGTTACAAAACCTTCACACGTTCCCTCCGTGCGCACAGGCTCACGAATTCCGCAGGGACACTTTTTCGCACACTCAGCAATCAGAACTGTTGAAAAGCACGAATTTTCTCTATTATTCACCACGCATGGCGAGCTCCGGCGCCCCCTCGTTGCCCCGTAGCAACACGAACAACGACGGTTTGCCTTATACCGCAAGGAGGGGTATGCAGTCGCCCCTTGCCATTACAACATCTCTCTTGTATTCGGCTTACTTACCAGCGTGCTCACGGCCTAGCGATGCAAGGCAAAGCGGATGCGGATGCAGTACTGGAACACTGCAGCGCACCGCAGAAGGGCAGACTGGCCAACAGCAGATGGCCGGACGCAGCATCGGCTCCCCACGAGGATCATGCGGGCCAGAGAAGGCGGAACAGCAAACGGTGGCATCAGCTTATGTACCCGCGTTGACCATTGGAGGCACTTTCTTGCACAGAAGACACAGTACACCTCCAGGGTATTATTCGGCCTTGACCGAGTATCAAGTTGCAGATGGCGTCACCACCTCTAGAGGAGCTTTTTCTGCTGAACCCTCCAGATTACCCTCGATCTCCCAAGAACAACCTCGATGTTCCGGGGATAAAAGTAGACTTCTCCGAGAACAAAGCAGCACCGTCGGCAGCCCGCCTCGGAGAGCAAGTAGCTCGACTTCAACTTCGCCTTCATTGCTTTTCGGAGAACATCTAGTTTGCAGGAGATCCAAAGCTGGTGCCAAGCTCCCCCAAGATACCGTAGTAACGAAAGGGTGTCAGGATACGAAGGGCAATATTTGCTCTGCAGAAGGAGTTGCTCCTGTTGCCGAAACACCGGTCACGTCTGCCAATTCCCTTGCGGAAGGCAAGAGAGATGGTAGTTCCGACAACAAATCCAGCACCTTTTGGCCATGGAAACTGCTGAAGAAGACTGTCCGGCAGAATGACCAAATAACCATGGTGGCTCCATAAATATTTGAACCAAGGAGGAGGGTGCAGTGCACAGTAGAGTATAGGAAGCATGTGGCAACAATGTTGTCATGAGTTCACTGCGTGCCATTCGCGTTGGTACTTTCGCGACAGTGCCAGTGTGGGCACAACTCTCTAAATGTAATCGTTTTCCGTGTGCGCGTAACCACCAAACGGGCGTGGCTGCCTGAGGCCACTGCTTAGCATCGTGGCGATGACCGTTCATCTTCACTCTTGGTACTATCACACTAACGAAAGTAATCCCCACTTCCGAAATATTCCACTTTTCTGCAGTCTACGCGAGAAAAAGTAATTAAGATACTGTCTCTCATGACAGCCGTTGCAGGGTTCTTCCTGAATAGCGCTCTAGTATGGGGATGTATAACGGAACCACCAGTTGGCACAGGTGCGACTGTTCAGGATTACCCAGATGAGTGTGCACGCGCACTACTTTGCCACTTATGCGTACTGCATCAGTATTTTTCACTCGCAAGCTCGCGCGTTATTAAGCTCGAGGGTGTCCTGCGAATCGAATACCATCAAGAGTTCTTAATATTGCAGGGCTCGATCACCGGAAGTGTTACGCTGAAATTGAGCACGGCTTGCGTCCGTATGGCGGGAAGTCCTCACCGTGTAGGTTTGTGCACAAGTCAGGTTGACCGCGAAGTATGCGCCACACAGAACGGCGATTTTACTCCATCTGTGTGCTTAAGTAGTATTGATATTTTTTTTTAGCCGCTCAAACACAGTGATCTGATGTGAAAGGAAACTGCCCACCAGGGGACTGCGTGCACTCCAGTATACTCAACTCGCAGATATGTGTTATAAGAATGGCATTTCGTGTGGCCCAGCGAACTCAAGAGGGGAAATCAGTACCTATTACACATTGAGAAAATGTCCCCAAAAGAAAAGCGGGGACGTCTTTACTCAGCTATTCAGCTTGTGCTCCACTGTGCAGTGTTTGAGGAATGCGAGATGCACGTAGATCTGAATTATTTTCCTCTTTGAAACATCTGAGCCGGCGGCACACGAGTGTTCACCACCACATATACTGATAACGTCATGTTTCTCGAAGCTTTTTGAGGGAAGAGAACGCAATGGGCATGCGGCAACGTTCAGCACCGTTGGAGAGTCGGCTGGTGCAGGCATCCTGAAAGCAATCTCGTGATGGTCACGCGTTGTCACAGAAGGTAGGTTCGCGGTCTTGGCCTGCGGAACCGCGGAGGCGTAGTGCCAGTTTGGATGAGGGATATATCCGGATCTTATTTCCTCCGATAGAAGTCTTTGAGGGGTACTGCCACACGAAAAAGAGTGTACAGTGTTGGAAAGTGCTCATCTGCGTCACACCGTAAAATTCCCAACCGCATACTCTTCCGAAGCACAACCGAAAACCGATGGTTCGTCGTATAAAGGTCAAGCTTAGGATGTTCGCCGCCCCAAATTAGGGGCTCGGAAAACTCGAGGGCGTGCAGTCGATTAGGATATCCCACAAGTCAAGCGTCGCTTACCGCAGAGCAAAGGACGCCTTTTTAAGAATGCAGATTTAATTCCCTTATCCAGTAGCTAGACAGGCACTCACATCAACTGCGTCTCTATAAAACTCAGTGAAGGGCAGTTATGAGTTGTGACTTGTTACCGTTTCTGTACCACACGCTACTGGTTAGCGAGCATGCTCTGTCCCTCGCAGCTTGTTAACGTTAATTGAGACTCTCTTTCGCATCCTTCTTTGGCTTGTGGGCAGCAGGCGTGTACACGTGGTGTCTCAGCGGCATTAGGCATCGCCGCGTTGAAGACGACAATGAAACAGTTCTTGACGCGAGTGCGAACGTCCCACGTGTATGCGTTCTCGTGAAACTTATTCTGCTTCAATTCTCAAGTGACACTGTATAGCGCCCAAGCAGCTGCATGAAGGTGGTACGTGTGTGATTTGTCGGCCACCCAGCCGACTTGTCGGTGCAGGGCGCCTCTGGCTGAGGAAGCCGGTGTCCGATCACACCCGACGACTCGCGCGACTCCTAGAAAAAAACCTAGGAGTCTCTATACACTTTGAATGCACGGGCCTGGCGACATTGAGCATTCACATACTTTCTCTAGGCATCGCCTACGTATATATGCGTTAGAAAGACGCGTGTACGAGTAGCTACATACTGCTGCCCACAAGTTGACTTCGCACTTCGTCCTTCGCGTATGTTTTGCAGCTTGGTGGCATTCAGAGCTGGGTACAGAATGCCAGACGGTGCCGCCGCGGAAAAGGCAAACAATGGACCGTGCGCGGTGAGCTCGCGGGGAGCAGCGCTGCCTCCAGAGCACAAAAGCACTGCGACTGGCACACGCGGCTCGGTAGATAGCAGGGGTGAAGGACACGTTTGTTCCCCAGAAGTGAAGGAGCGCAGAAAAGCCGCTTTTGCAGCACAGGCGGCAAAACAAAGAAAGAGGAAGAATTGATCTTTAGGCGTACAAGTTTGATTTCATGCAGACCACCACGCGAAAAATGACTAGTGGCGGAATGTCCTCCTCTGTGTGTTGCTTTCTAGCGGTGCACACAGTTGGTATGCCGGTACGATGTTGAACGTGATTGAGAGGAAGTACTGTTTTAGTTCCCGCAAGTGCTTCACTGCTCTTCAACCAGCTTCACTCTGTTTCATAGGTGTAGTCACCGTCAACTCTATATTCGGTGAAATTGTACACGAACGACCGTGCGCAAGGACGACTGCCATGCGACAGTCAAGGGTTGTTTCCTCTCGAATGTTACAAGCATGTCTCAATATCAAAAGTGCGGCACAGTGTTCTCTGGTACGCACGTTCTGCAAAATGAACAAAGAGACGGCCTCGAATGAGCTGATTCACACAGGGTACCCTTCGTTGAGGCGGAGAAAGTGGGAGGACGGAGGGATTGTTGCTGCTCCATCAGTGCAAATCTACCTTCAAAGAAACGTGGAGAGTGCCACCTTACGACAAGGCGGCCCGCGGTGTTGGTTGAAGACTGAACTTGCACAGGGTAAGAGTATCATCTGCAGATATGGAGAATTAGATTGGTTACTGTTCTTCTCTTCATGATAGGAGTCGTTGTCACGTTACCGCCAGTCAATAGAGGGAAACCGCAACTCCGTCTGCCACCTGCCACACACCCACTCAGCAAGTGTGCCTAGACGTCCGGTTGCAAAAGCATATTTTCAATGTGAACTCGACAGAGGCGGGACTACGCAGCGGTAGGAACAAGAAGCGTTTATGCCGTCCAGTATGCGGGGGGTTTCACCAATGTTCGCACGCCACGTTCTATTGCCTAAAGCGCCGACTACCCCCTGGAAAAGACGAACAGGCGAAATTGCTCGACTATTGGTACCTATTTGTTCCAGAACACGGAGCTCCTTGCGCGACGTTCTTTCGATTGAGTAGAAGTTTGAGCCCACGTAGGCTGTTAAGACAGCCTAGTGCCCCCAAGAACACCTCCGACGTCACACGGAAGGATACAGGGTAACATCCGCACAATGCAGGCTTTCTTTCTGCCGCTCCAGGCAGTGTGATTGAGCTTGGGATACAAACACAGGTTCGCTGAAAGGTTTGGTATAACACTCGTAGATACTACCCATACACTCGTATGGTGGTAGATCTCGTCCCTCAGGGTAAAACATAAGGTAGTTCGGTAATACACGTTGTAGCGTTGCCAGTCCCCCTGGTACGGCAGCTAACGTGAAACCCTTGTCGCAGTACTCCCTCGTGGGGTGAAATCGTTCCTTTTCGACAGTTTTCCTCAGCTTGTAAAGACGAAAAGCTGACTTCCCGAACCTTTTCGACGTAGCCGAAGCAAGGAGCAAACAAGACTGTGGTTCTTCAGGACAGTAGGTCGCCACTTGTCGATTGACGGACGCAAATGTGCCGAGACAACAGTACCATAGTCAATAGTGGATCACTACATTAGAAACCCGTACAGAGTCTGATGACTTGGTAAATTTTGTACGAACAAGGGGTCCTTTCCGCTTTTCCGTTACAGCGCTGAAAGTTTTTCATGCCAGTTGTTCTCAACAGATAGGTGCCCTTCGGCGGTTGCTGACACTTCGATATGTGATATGCAAAGTGCGAAGCCGCAGTCATGCCATCTACAGACGACCGCAAATGCGAACAGAGAGCAGAAAGCCTTAACGCACCCTCACGCGGGCGTGGAACATAGTGACAACATATAGTGCAAGAAACGTCACGTTCCGAAAACACACCGAGAGACCCCGCCAATCAACCGCAAAGTGTAAGACTATGATGTTGGCTGCGACAGTTTCCTTACTCCTGCATTAGGTGTAAATTTGTGAGAGCCAGGCACACACACGAAGTCTGGATGACAATGGCAGGCAGCTTCTATAAAATATTTTCAGGGACCGTCACTCCGACTTGTAGTTACAAGTGTCTTGCAGTGGTAACAATTGGTTCACAACTATACTTCACTCAGAATAGTGACCGGGGGTCTGCTACCAGCGAGAAGGGCCATCGGCTCATGCCTCTAATAATCTCAATTCATACCGTCGTATGCACGCTCCTGTCACCAAGGAGAAAGTTCATCGCCTTACGCCTCCATTTATCGTAATCCATACTGTCGAAAGCCCGCTGCACCTGTCCAGGTGCCGGAGGAGTCACGGTGAACCATCAGTATGTGCGTGCGATCGACGTCCTGTAGGTGTCAAGGATAGACACCAAAAAGCGGTTGGAATAAGTTTATAATCTGTAGAGTCCCCAACCGCGAGTACGTAAATGTAAATAGTTGTGTATCTGCGACGCGCCCCGGCTGCGTGCACGGCAGGCAATTGACTGTGCTGAGGCAAGAGGCGTTTTCCCTTCGTGAATAGAAGATGTGTGGATGTCGGCTGAAGAATGAACTTTGTGGCCTAAAACTCCTCTACAGGTTAGTTTCCAGTTTGACCCCGTGTGGGCAGGATTGATTGCACGCAAGCAACTAAGTGGGAGACGTACAGAGCCCGTCAAAATAAGTTCTGAGGAGTAGGATCGGGCCACTATACTGCAAACCCATTGCTTCGTACAGGGAGAACCTGAGCCGAGTACGACGTAGTACAGGTGGCACTTGGATCTGTGTCACACTCCGTGGACAGATGTGTGGTGGGTCTCTCTTTTCCTCTTGTCAAAGTAAGACGTGGACAGCAACCTCGGAACAGAACGAGTTCGTGACGTGTCCCTCTCGCAGAGCTCTCTGTTACTTTCACTACCCGAGCATGTGAGGCTCCCCTTCTGATGTTGTCAGCGCCCGTCAGTCGTTAGGTGAGACAGAGTACGAGTCCCCCTGACGGCAAAGTACACACAACAACTGTTCCAATTCAAATGTAGGGGTGACGACGAAAAGGAAGCGTCGTTGTTTCGAACGGCAAGCGGTTTTGGGTGCCATGTATTTCTTGTCACCAGCAGCGCTTGTAGGTTAGTCTCACTGCGGCCTCCCGTTTGTGAAGAAAGTTTTAGTTCCTTGTGTCGAGGAAACTGGGCTGCTTGGAGCACTCTGCAGGCTGCACAGAAGACAGTCCTAAGCTCGCCTCTGTCCTCAGCCTCATTTATTGGGGAATTTCTCCTGCGAGTACTGCCACGCGCGTTCTGGGAGGTTGCACATCTTTTGTTGTACCCTGCGTGTGTTGTTCTTGACTTCACACAAGCGGGTCTGTGTGCAGAAGCATTCCGTCCACTCAGTCAGTTGAGGTCCAATTACGCGGAACGTCGCACCTGGCCGTGTACACAAGAATCCTAGTAGCTGCGAAAACAGCTAGACCTTTAAAGGTAGTATGTACTAGCTAACGACATCGGACCGAGTCCTTGTAGGGCGATAGAGGACGGCACTACCATTGTTTAGTCATTGAATTAGAACAAGGCCCACAATATGCCAGACAGGGACAGCAGTTGTGCCCTTTCCCGGCCAGACTGCTGCGCAGCGTGAAGTCAAGGGTAATGCCTGCTCGCTCGTTGGCCAACAAAACAACTGTCTTGCAGCGGGCAACAAGGGTTTCTCAGCCGCAGTGTACTGAAAACCAAAACAGGCTGTTGCAGCTTTCTGTCGGCACAACGACCATCAGAGATCAACTGTTGCCTCGCCCAAATGAACATATTACGTTCTCCTTCAGTTTCCGGCGGTGCAGAAGAACTTTTTCTCGCTCTCGGATATGGTTGCAGTTCCTTGCAGCCGCCTTCTTCCACCATCCGCCAGATCTTTGTCTTTCCGACAGCTCACGACTGCGCTTCCTGGAGACATTTTAAAATGTACTCGTGATAAAGTGCACACAGAACAATGTGTATATACCCGCTTGTCAAGCAGGTGCGCCTGAGTATAGTTTCACAGGCGCGTAGAACAAGCCTTTGGTGTTCCGGTGGCTTGTGTACGAAAAAAACAGTAAAAGATCAACAGGAGTCTCCTTTGTTTTGTTGATGTATCCGACTACAGCACGGTCTCGGCGGTTCAGCGGTCAGTAGGTGATCATTTCAGAATAGACGACAAAACACCGCCCCGAGGAAACTCAGGCAGCGTGGTTCTGGCACCGTTACGGAGCAGAGACAGTAGAAATTAGCTGGTTGGTATGAGGGCGTACGTGCTTCATCCTCTCTCGGTCATGGACAAACGTCTGACTCTGGAGTTGCTACACCACAGCGCTTGTTTCCGTCAATAGCTCTGCGTCTGGGTCGCTGGCATAGATGGCCGGTTTGCACCATCACCCCTTTAGAAGAGGTCACGATCAAGCAGGAGGTATGGCGGTTGCTGTGACGCACGAGCCGAGCAGGGTGACGACTTGCGTGCAGCTGTTCAGGTATCATGACGAAATCTGCTGGGCCGGGCTTTCATCCGAGAACACTGTGGGGCGCGCCGGTTCCTCCACGTCACCGAAGCTAGAATCTGTCTGCACACTTGTTGACTTCGGTGGCTGTTGTCTGTCGTGCAAGTGCGAGGCGGGAAGATATTCGTTTTGTCACATGGACGTCGGCCCGGTATCACTAGCTTTATTGTACAGCCTGATCCACGCCTCGGCGAAATTAACGAGCAGTCTCAGAGTAATTCGCCGTACTTCCTTCAAGCCTCGTCTCCAAATTAAAAACCGTTTTTTCGTTGCTGCTTCGTACCGAAGGTGGTGTCAGGTTGAGCGTTGTTGCCCACCTTTCTGGGTCGCAGCCTCTTTCTGTCACCACGGCGGCGCTAATCTCTTTCCCTTTTTCCACCTGACGCGGGGCGTGCACACCGACAACGTTAAGTCGTTACAACATCTCGAAGCGTAGCGCACCCTCTGTAATTTCCTCTGCTGTGTTTTGTAGCCAGTCGTCGAGAACGGGTCTTTGGCATGTTGCTCGTAATACAAAGTCCCCGTGGGTGTAGACGCCATTACGAAGACCAGCTGAGTGTCGCCTCTATGGTCAGACTGGCCCATCTACTCAATGGGTTAATGATGCTATCCACGCACCGTGTAGCACAAGCGTTGAGTCCACGATAGTTGACTAGATAATTAGTAGGTACTTAGTACGAGAAACTGCCACCATACACTAGCATACAAGGCAGTAACTACGTTCAGTGGTGCTCTTATGGCAGAGCCTAAAACGGTGAAACTTATACACGTACCAGCTACTGGCATGGCGTCAAGTTGCCGTGATGTTGCCTCGTACACGAGGGCTCGCTGCAGTGCAGTTCTGTATTGCTTACATTGCTCTGGTTAGGTAAGGTATTCGGACAAGCTTCTACGCCTGCAGGAGCGAGCACTTCTCTCGGGTTTAACGATACCAGGGAGCGAACTTTGTTTCCAAGCCTTCTGACACACCGTGGATCCGGCACCTGATCGCGTGACACGATAGAGTGCTTAATCGACGTTCGTTAAAGAACTAGGGAAATGTATATACCACCGATGCGTCGACAATATAAGGGATATAGCACGACTACGACCCCCTCGGCAAAGGCTAGTGAGCTGCGACCACGGTTAAGAAAGTGGTGTCATCCAGCTGTCGAAAGGGTTTGGCTTCTATCGCGTCAATCCCAACAGTATGTCCCTGAATGAAAGCAGACTTACTTTTGGAATATCTGATTCAGAATCATCTCCTGAGGAGTCCTGCCATACTGTCTCGGCCAGACTGTCGAGGTCGTAAGAAAGCTGCCGTCGGTTGAAGAAGTGGGTAAAAAGCTTTCCTGTGCCGTTTCTTTGGACTGTAACGCCAACAAAACTGCAGCACAGTGCACAAGTCACCACCACGCTTTGTGCTCGTATAAACCATAAAATCAGGATGCCTTCCACAAAAGGCGACACCGCAACTGCAGGGGTCCACACGCGGCAAACGAAGGCAGCACCGATACATTATCTGAAGTTCCTGTCTCGCTTTTGAATTCCAAGCACTATAAATGCGCTGTCCAGGAGGA